>JAJGRW010001223.1:91296-114571 GCA_025461045.1 Carex parvula
AGCTAGAGAAGTGTTAAGGAACGAATCAGAGAAAAAAACTGTAGGCAACAAATAAGAATAAGTCGGAGGGCCAAAGTAGAAAGGCAGTCAATTTGAATAATCGGGCACGTTGTATCTGTCAATTGTCAAAGAACAAATTCCAAGGCCAGAGAAAAAGTAAATCCTAGATTGATCATAAAGAAGATTCCAATCGTAAATTGAAACCCTCTCCGATTGGTGGAAATGAAAAGGTATGTTTTCGTTTCCAATTTAGAGCAAAATTTCACCGAAATCTGTAATCAGAGATGTTTAAACTTCACACGGTATTTGTTATGCTTGGAAGTTCTTTGTTGTAAGAACTGTTTTTTATCAATAGAAACAGAAACTAGATCTCTGTTCTTTCCTAGAAAAAAATGATATTTGTTCTTTATAAATGCATCTAAGTATACACATCCACCACCACCGCTAAATGTTGACTCAGAAGTCAGAAACCATTCTAAAAATAAAAATAGCAAAAACACAAAGACATATGAAACATGATTTTAAAAAATATCACTGAGATACATACTGATACTCCTCGTTTGTTGCTGACTTGTGTTTTTTTCAACATAGAACTAGAAGTCTGCACTCCTGTAACTTTCTCTTTGGGTGTTATATATTCTCCTTTCCTTTTTTTTTTTTTTTGACAGGTTCGCTACTTCGCTACCATCTTTTATAATCACCAAATAACAAATTAAGTAAATGATCATTCACTTTATTCATCATTCTGTCGTCCTTTTCTTTATCATATAATTTAACAAAAGCTGAGTCCAAAAATTTCAACTTATGTCTAAGATTAAGAATAACGGCAACGTAAATTACAGAATTAGTTTTTTTCAATATTTTTCATACTTTGTTGTCATTTTGTTGGTCATTAAACTTATTTCATGTCATCACCTTTTCTCAGTTTTCTTGATCCAAACATTAGTAATTTCACGAAAAACAATTATTTACGGTCAAATAAAAAGACCCAGAATCTCAATTAATTAACTTGTAAAAATATTTCAAAAATTCCTCAAATTTTTCAGCATTCTAACCAATTCATTAAATGCACCAAGACCTCTCCCTTTACGAGCAAGGTCGACAAGCGTCCTGAATCCTAATCTTACTTCGCAAAGCTTCAAATGATTTTCGAAACTTCAAAGCCACATCCAGCATCATATATATGTGTGTGTGTGTGTGTGTGGAGTTGCATCAATTAGGAACATCCAAACACAACAAAAAATATACCATCCACTCTAATATTTTGAACATTTTTTGGAGATTGTTTGACATATTTTACAACATCTGAATTTTAACAACAGATATAGATATTCAGGGGCGGATCCACATGATGTCAGGGGGGCAGTCGCCTCATCTAGATTTTGAGTTTTAATGAGATCTATCTATCCAGACTGACTTTGTTCCTCCTGAAATTTTTTTTGCCCTCGTCTAGAAATTTTATAATTCTGGTTAAATTTAGAGTTAAATTAAAATAATTTTTTTATTTATGATTGAGAATTAGAATGATAAGTTAGAGCATCATAAATTATAAATCAGAGTAATGAAGAGTATAAGTTAAAACATTATTTTTTATCAAGTACCTAATTAATTAATGGATTTAAATCCGATTCATTACTTTTATGCCCCTGACAAAAATCATGAATCCACCTATGTAGATATTTCTTTCAAACTATCAAGGACTACTAAGTTATTGGAATGGACAATACACCTCACAATGATTAGTTTGAATTTAAGATACCGTGTCCCAATTATTAGAGGTGGCAAAAAAAAACTCGTAGTTCGTAACTCGCTTATACTCTCTTAAAAAAAGCTCATTAATTTGTTTCTGGCTTGAACCAAAAATGAACTGGTTTGTTATGAAAACGAGCGAGTTCAAGCTTGGTCCAGCTCAGCTCGGCTCGTTGCCGACCATATCAATTACTAATTCTCTATTTTAAACAATTATTTGCAAGATCATTTGGGCAAGCATTATCAACAATAATCGTGAAACCTTATCAATTCTCTAGTCAGGCAACCAACACTCTACAACCACCTCAATTTCTTTACCATGACAAGCAACTGGACAAAGGTTGACAATCCTTTTATTCAATTTCCAATAATTATCAATAAGTGGACAGCTTGAAATATGTATATAATTTTTTTGTAAATTAAGAGGTCCAAGTGTCAGTGGTATTTGACTATTCAATTTTAAATTTGGGTTTAATTTGCATATGAAAAAAAAATATTGGTCTCTCATTATTCTTGAATTGACTCGGCATTAATTAAAGCCTTTCATACCAGAAAATATAAGCTTTTTATGCCAGCAAAGCTAATCATTAATTGCATATAAACGTGATATTCACATTTTTGTCAGAAAAGGGCAGCTAGGGTTGAAATTTCTAGCAAAGAAATTAATCTGTAAACGCAAAAATGAAGTGAGAAAAGAAGAAACACATGAGCAAAAAAAAGCTTAAAACACCAATTAATAGATAATATTTAGGAAGGCTTCCTCCTAAAGTTATATCAAAAGAAACTAATTAATCATCCCACTTGTTTTTGGGACCTACTTTATCAGATGTTCTCATATTAATTATGCATTTAGAGCAAGATTAGAAAATTCTACAATTTGGAGGGTAAATATCCAAAATAAGTCAGGTCAACTACTGCGACTTGTAAGCACTTTAGAATTTTCGATCGATTCGGTTATTGGGGTTCAGAATATTTTAATTTTTTAACCAAACCAAACCAGTTAACAGAATAAAAAAACAAACCGTTTAGTCCAACTTTATTTGGGTCGGCTTAAAACTAAATAAACCAAAGCAAACCGTTTGAACAACCATATCCGTAATTGGTAAATTATTGAAATTGGGATTGATTTAGATTTAGAGGTCGACCATAACTTCTCTCCTCTCTAGTGCTAGAGATGTTGTTTGTCAACACGTCTGCTTAAGCAAAGAGCCGCTTTATCTTCCTTGGTTCTCTGCTCAGATTCTCCAGTTCACTTTAAACTGGAGATGATGGACGGATATCTAGGTTTGAAACTTGAAAGTAACTTTGGTCGGTGGATAGTATCATGTTCGTCTTCTCCCAAGGCAGTTTCTCGAGGAAACTATATTTATTGCTAGGTGCAGAAATATACAGCCAACTGATGGATTCTCCAAAAAAAATAAAACAAAATTTCTGTAACTAATTCGGGATTAAATTAAGAAGAGATCGAGGAAATCATAATGGTCTCCAGAAATGTTGTCACCCGTAGAAAAGATCAGTAAGCTTCATCATTATTTTATTGCTACTTTTTTTTTTTTAATTTCACTGCAATTTCGAATATCTCATTCACCTTAGCAAAATACAATTATCATACAACAACGATTTCGATGCTATAAATTGGCATAATCTCTCCTTTATAATATTTTAAAATTTTAAATTTAATATACGAATCTAAAATGTTGATTTTGTTCATCTTCATAAATGACGTAACATGTTCATTTCATAAATGTTTTTATTTCGTTATGTGTAATATTAAGAGTCCTTACAATAATAAATGGACTAAATTTCGTTAATTTCACATATTATTGATCTTGTATGAGATAACCTAAAAATATTATGAAATTGTATACAAACACAGTCCTTTTTAAGAAGAATAATTTCAACGAATTTTGTTGTTTGGAACCTTTAAAGTTTAATAAAACAAAAAAACATCACACACACTTAGGGCTGTAAATGAGTCGAGTTTGAGCGAGTTACCTCCAACTCGAACTCAACCCATTAAATAAATGAGCGAGTCAACTCGAGTTGGGATGGTAATAACAAGTTGTAGAGCCAACTCGAACTCAGCTCATTATCAACTCGAGTTGACTCACAACTCGTTTAACTAGTTAATTATATACTACTAGTAAAAGAATTTATCAGTATCCAACAATTTTTTATACAGCATTAGTACATAAGCACCGACAATTTTTCATACAGCAACTTAGTACATAAGCACTAGCAATTTTTCATACAGCAGCTTAACAAAAACAATTTCTGAGATTTATTGTGACCAATGCTATGTAACTCGAGTTATAAATGAGCAAGTTGGAGTAAACTGAAACTCAGCTCATTTATTAAACGAGTCAACCAACTCGAGTTGTAAATGAGCGAGTTGCGAATTTGAACAATTTTGTCCAGCCCTACTAACCCACTTAAGATATGAAAATCCTCTTCTTATTATATATTGTTATCGTAGTATCATTAATAATAATATAAGGCATGTCGCTAGTTCAAATCCAATTTTTGGCCTTTTATGAAGCTCCTCCTAACTAATCATTACATAACTTTACATTTTGACTTGGTAAAATTTTCCGTCAAAATTATATTTATTTACAACACCTGATCTTATGTTCGTCCCATGAACTAAAAGGGATCAACACCTAGACCTAGGGTAACGAAATGGATTGCAATTTCGTGAGCTCAAAAGCATATTTAATTGCCCCTTCTAGCAATCAGCGCCTCACATGATCTCCAATTCATACGGTACTATTTGTACCACAAGTAACAAGTTGCTTATATTAGAAACAATATCCGTGCTCTGACAACTGGGAACATAATGTAAATAAGTCTATTTGAGAGCTGTTAAGCAGGAACTAATTAACAACATCTACAGAACCATACAATTTTTTGTGGCTCTAGGTTACCTGGATTTTATTAAATCATGCTGCGGTGGAAATCGATTTTCCAAATTTTTGTGCAGTTTATTTTATAATTAGCATTTCGAGAAATTCTTAAACATTATATCCCATTATTGAGAGATAGGACGTGTCTCGCAAATTTAACAACTCAAATTCTTCAGCAAAATCGGATATCTTTCTTCGAGATTCAATTCTCTCGCTTCAAATCAAGCAAGGATATGTTTTTCTCTCTTGATCCTCTCTTTAGAATCCTTTTTTTTTTTTTTAAAGTCTCTGGCAGAGGCTGCCACAGGTTCTTTAGATCCTCTCTTTAGAATCACTATCTAGAAGTTTAAATATATTTTGTGTGTTGTGAAGAGGGAAAGAGTTTCAAATTGATAGATCATTTGAATAAGGTTTGGCGAAAGTGAATCTGTATCCCCTCAATTTACCTTAGGTGCAATAGAGAAAATTAGACTATTTTTTTTAATTCCGAAGCCAATTTTAAAGCATATCCCTATATCTAAATAGGCATCAAATTCTTTTGGCCTGAAATCAGGATCGTTCTTTCTCTATTGCATATGGTTTATGACTCATGTGATCATAAACCATGACCGGTTTGGTTTGGTTTTGGTTTGTTTCAGATGCAAATTAATTCAACACAAATTTTCTCAAATACTCTGTATTTAGTATGAAAATGGAGGCATAACTTAATTTTTGCAATAATGGATATTTATTTTATGTGGAGGATTCAAATATTTCAATTTTTTTGTGTCTCCATCATATTTCTATTTTTTTATTTTCTAATATCGAAAATTCTAAATTTATATGTCAAATGAAATCATTAGATGTGACCTAAATTATTTTATCGACATACACATACAAATTATTATTTTTAAATTTTGATTATATATAAATCAATAAGTCAAAAAATCAATGTCAAAAATTTATCAACATCGGTGTAAATTTACAAGTTCTTGATACTAATAAAAATAAAATCAAAATATTTTACATATGCATAAAAAAATTAATACAGTTTATTTTAAGATATAAATTTCAAATATTATAATTAGAAAATAATATTACAATAAAGACATTTAAACTGTCCTCTCATTTTATATAGAGATTACATTAATTTATGTATTTTTTCAGGGAAGCCCATCGGACTCAAATTTGGGTCCGATGAGTTTCGTGACTATCTGATCTGCTTTTAAGATTGCGCGCACGAATTTAAAAGCAGATGCGAAAGTTGCGGGCACAAATATTAAAGCAGATCGACGGTCATCGAACCCATCGAACTCACTTTGAGTCCGATGGGCATCAGACCCAAGTTGACCTTTGGGTTTTGGATCTAGTGAAGTAACCCAATCTTTGGGTTTTGGATCGAGACTGTCCGATTCGAATTTGCGAAAATCCATTCCAGAAGTGAGCGCACACATTTCGACGACGAATTCGAATCTCGAGATTATCCCGAGCGACAAATTTGAATCGGGCGGTCTCAATCCAAAACTCAAAGATTGGGTTACTTTAGGGGATCCGGACCCACCGTTAAGGTGGTATGCATAATTAACGCCGTCTTCGTTTATAATTCACCAAATTAGCTACGCTAATGTTTCCAAATTTGATTGCGCGTACATACGAAAAGGACAGTACTTTTGGATCGGCTGCAAACCAAATACCAAAAAAAAATATAATAATAAAATAAAAATGCAAGTCAAAAGATGCCGCAAACAACGTACCAACCAAATGATTTTCACAAATCAAAGAAGCAATTTGTAATTTCAATCATATTATTTGATTCTCCAATCATTCACTTGATTATTTTTTGTTCTTCACATGCATTCTCTCATGCTCTCCAGAGTCCAGACTGCCATGTTCTGCCGTATACTAACAAAAATCTCTATAAAGGATATGCCCCAAATTCAACTCTTGCTTCATGCCTTTCCTCAAATATTTATTTTGTTACATATCATAGTATGTAAAGTAGTAAAAATCAAATGATAGATCATCCTCTGACTACAAACTGCCTTTGAAGTTTGGAAAAGCTTAATGATTCGTTGACATGCAACATAAACATATGCACCTAAACATTGGTGCCTCATGAGTCATGACTAGTTGACTACTAACTTGGTATTCTGGTAATTAATGATAGAAAATTTAGCAGTTCATGCAATCTTCACCTCTTTCATGATGATCTTTGGTAAAAATTATATACAGTACCTTTTCACTTTAATTAATGCAAGTAGAATCCAAACATGAGATGTAGTTCACCAAGAAGAGATTGCAGGTGTAAGCCACATGGCTATGACAACATTAATTAGTCAAATGAGGGTTAATAGTTCGAGCCATATTTTAAGGAGGTCAATTTGATCCGATGTCTATCGGATTCAAGGTGAGTTTGATAGATTTGATGACCGTCCAATCTGCTTTAAGATTCGCACCCGCAACTTTCGCGTATGCTTTAAAATTTATGCGCACGAATCTTAAAGTGGATCGGATGGTCATGAAACTCATCGGACCCAAATTTGAGTCCGATGGGCATCGGACCCAAGCAGCTCTCTGTTTTAAGAAGTCACATGAAAAACCCAAATCTATTTAGCAAAAAAATGCAGGGTAAATCTAAGAACTTTAAATTGCAAAGTGACGTGGGACCCACAATGTGGTTCACACACCTGAATAAACTATAGATATCACATGCCTATGTACAAACAATAACCAGATTATAATTTCTTAACGGATTTTATTCATTTCCGCTCTTCTGGAAGGTTTTAGATCAATCCAATCAAAATCCAACGGTCCAAATCAGATTCAAATGGGTGGAGTATATATATATTTTTGAGTAAACGTCGGAGTTAAATCACTAAACTTTTTAATATCCATAAGAGATCCTCACATCTGGATTTCAATTGTGAGCAGAATCGACATCTTAAAATCAGATCATATTCAATTGCGAGCTTATTTGTAATACACGCACATGACAGTATTAATCGAAAATGTACTGCTTTGAGATTCGTGTTTTGAGAATTTGAACGGTTTAGATTTTTCAAAAATCAACTTAAATATTTTGAGATATCTTAGAAAATGTAAATTTATATCTTGCGGATCACATCTGCGATCAATGCCAATCATAATGTACTATGACAAACAACTGCGATTGTGCAGATGCATGCAGTTCCATTAAAAATAAAAGAACCCAATAAACACAAATAATGACAGCTGATTGCCATTACATCTATGACAGCAAATGCGAACCTAGTGAATAATAGAAAATCGAAATTCAAAGGGTATATTAATAGAAGTTTTTGAGATGTACCAAAACCAGTTTCTACTTATAAAAGTTCAACTATTAAATCTAAAACATATTTTAGTAAGTCACGACCTATCAGTCAGTAAGATTCCATAGACGGTTATACCACTAACCCAAAGGACCAACCTTTCAATTTTAAAATCTACTCACAATTAATTAACACAACCAAACTCAATCAAATCAGATTAAACAAATAAAAATGGTAAACAATAAGGCATTAAATAATTCAAACCAAAGCCCTTTAAATCGCCCAATATCCCAACCCTACAATCCATCATCCTTCAAACCCTTCAATCAAATCCAATTCTTCGAGTCTCACCTTTTTGTGCCTCCTTTTTCTCTCAAATCCATAATGGATTCAAAAAAGTCCAACAAAATCACAGAAATCGTCAGACTCCAACAAATGCTCAAGAAATGGAAGAAGCTCTCCGTGTCTAAAAATGGCACGGCCAGTACTAACAACAATTGCAACAACACTTCTTCATCCAAGGGAATCAAGTTCATCAAGCGAACATTGTCGTTCAACGACACGTCGGCAATGACGGGCGACGTACCAAAGGGACACCTGGCAGTATGTGTTGGGGAAGAAATGCAAAGGTTCGTGATACCAACTGAGTACCTGGGGCACAGTGCGTTCGTATCTTTGCTTAGAGATGCAGAAGAGGAGTTTGGGTTTCAACAAGAGGGGGTGTTGAGAATTCCATGCGAGGTTGGAGTTTTTGAGGGGATACTTAAGATGGTGGAGAATAACAAAGATGGCTATTATTATTGCTCCACGGAGGCTGATTTTGGGTACCCACAATACTCCCCAAATGCAATGTGTAGATGATAGAGAGAGAGAGAGAGAGAGAAATGGAACGAGGAAAAGCGTAAAAAAGGTTAAATTGGTGAGGGATGATTGATTTGTATCTCCCCCCTGTGTTTATGCTTTGATAATTTTAGTTCAAATTGTAGTTGTCTACGGTTATCTTTTCATTATTTTTTTGCTGAGGATACTAGGCAAAGGATCTTTCTTCTATTCAGTTTGTTCAAGTGTATTACGTAGAGGCGGACTGAAAGTCCAGATCCCCTCGGTTATAATTGGATTTTGTTTTCGTGTAAGATTCCAATTAGTTCCTGCTAATACATGTTAATTATTTGCACAAAATTGATGCTTCTTGTTGAGAGAAAAAGCTAAGCTGATGTTTCGGATTCTATTTTTTGGGCTTTTTTGAAATTAATTAAGAACTGGGTGTTTTCCACAAATTTGAGCAGTATATAACATATAAGTCCTAGATGTATGTTGTGGATCTTTCGCATCAATATCTTATCGAATCCAGACTCTCTCTCAAACACTGGGAAAGTTCGAGCGCATAATGGATTGATGATATTTCATTAATATTCGTGTTTCATCAAAATTTATACCATAAAAAGTTCTTTAAAAGGATTTTGCTTTAAAAAGGTTTCAAATTGTTGAAAATATACGCTCTATCTTACCAAAAAAACCAACGAAATAAAATCCGATAGAAATTAAGATACAATGTATTCCGGAATTCATTTATGCAGGGGAGGAGGGAAGAATCCATATCCTCTAATATAACAAAATATTTCTGTTTAGATCACGGCCGTCTGATCAGAACCGGACCAATCCGGCCCGAGGTGGAATGCACAGACCGGATTTAATAATCATGCATGCGGATTCTGATGGACGGTCCAGATCCAAACAGATATATTATGTTACCTTAGATGATACGAATTCCGGAGGGAAAGAGACTCAATCAGGGCTAGGCCCCTCTCGTATTTTATTCAGACTCCGTCCCAGCATATATTTGAAAGCGCGCTCTGATGTGATTGAAGGAAACATATTTTTGCTTTTTACGACTTCTCCATAATCATTACTGCATTTCAATCATTCAGATCTGAAAGTTTTTTAAACGAAATTACAATGTAATCTAATACACACTACTTGAATTCAAGACTCAGATGGAAGAGAATCTGCTGCGATCCTTCACCTGTGAACAGTACTCTGAAATTTCTGCTTTTCCAAATTCAGCTGTCGAATTATTTCGAAATGCGTGCACAGAAAAACCAGCTGTTTTGAGATATGTGCACTAAAAAGTTAGACGGCTGGATTTGAAAAAATAAAAATTGCAGGATTACTATGCTCAATGTTCGGATCGCAGCATTTCCCAATCCAACTCAGATTGCATGCCATAATTTCATTGTTGTTGTAATTGTAGCAGTTCACTGAAACTCCAGAGCATGTACAACTTCCGCCATATAACCATTATAAAATGATATTTCGTCACATAATTCTGTACAAAATCAGTATATAATGGATATCTTGTTTATATTCTCTTAAAATTTTATATAAAATTCACACGTATAACAGCATCTTATTGGCAAATAATAGATGGGAATTGTAAGGAAGGAGGGATTTGGGTGCGTGCTTTGATAACTCAGTACGAGTCTTAATCTTAATAAAAGTTGACTCATTAGACACTGTACTGCACGATGCAGCGCAACAAAGGATCTGAACTCATAGCAAACAGGTTGGAAATTTGTTTCTCAAAGTCGAGCTTGAAGACGTGTCAATCACGTGATTTAACTTCCACACTCCACGAAATGGGGGATCTGACTCCGCTGCTCTCCAAATAGGAGAGCTCCAAATAGGAGAGCAGGACCCTGCTTTTCAAAATCAAACCGTTGAATTTTTTCGTGCACGGATCTCAACACAGATGAACGGTTCGGTTTAGAAAAGCAGGGTCTTGCTCTCCATTTTGGAGAGCAGCGGAGTTGGTTCCCGAAATGGGAAGCATGTCTGCATGTGCAATGCATTGGACGATTAAACTTGCAGTGTCTCTCTCTATCTCCCCTATTTCCACCGTGATTTTTATTTTTACCCAAAAAAAAAAAATATTTTAATATAAATAATCACGTTTTTAAAAGAATTTTATTTCTACCCAAACCGCATATATTATTTGCGGTTTGAATTAACAATTCAAACCGCACAGAATATATAATTCAAACCGCACAGAATATATGCGGCTTGAATTGTTAATTCAAACCGCACAGAATATATGCGGCTTGAATTGTTAATTCAAACCGCAAATAATATATGCGGCTTGAATTAACAAGAATTTAATATTGTAGGTAATGCGCAAGGTAGAATAATATTGTAGTCGGGTTGAATATTAATTGACTGGTCAACATTAAAGTCTAGCTTGTTCCAGCCAAACACATATCTCAAAGTTGAGATTTATGAAATCAAATGACATCAAAAGCTAATTAAGGTCAGGGTATGGGAATGTGACTCTCTCTAGTTGAATAATCTAATATCATTAATTTATTCTACTCTAAATAATAATATCCCTACCTCCTACCTGACAAGTTGATAATATTAACACTTAACAGCTGCGGCAGCACAGGCTAGGGCTTGCCGCAGCTCCTGTCGGCTTGCAGCAGTGCTTGCCGCAGCCAAACACCATGGCACTCAAACAAGTAAGTTCCTCAACCGGTGACATGACCATTGAAGAATTCAAGGAGTGGCTAAAGCAACTCGACACAAATAAAGTCGGCCAGTTAAGCCGACAGGAGCTGCGGCAAGCACTACGCAAGAGAGCTGCGGCAAGCCGACAGGAGCTGCGGCAAGCCCTAGCCTGTGCTGCCGCAGCTGTTAAGTGTTAATGTTATCAACTTGTCAGGTAGGAGGTAGGGATATTATTATTTAGAGTAGAATAAATTAATGATATTAGATTATTCAACTAGAGAGAGTCACATTCCTTGACCCTGACCTTAATTAGCTTTTGATGTCATTTGATTTCATAAATCTCAACTTTGAGATATGTGTTTGGCTGGAACAAGCTAGACTTTAAATGTTGACCAGTCAATTAATATTCAACCCGACTACAATATTATTCTACCTTGCGCATTACCTACAATATTAAATTCTTGTTAATTCAAGCCGCATATATTATTTGCGGTTTGGGTAGAAATAAAATTCTTTTAAAAACGTGATTATTTATATTAAAATATTTTTTTTTTTGGGTAAAAATAAAAATCACGGCTATTTCCAAGAGGCTTTTAATTTCTTTTTTATTTGCAATTGCGCTGAAAATAAAATTTATGGCTCAAAATGGAAACAAAAATTGTATATTTCCTTGAATGATTTTTGCTGTTATAACAACATAAGAGAAACAAATTACCGCCGGCGCCACAAACCTTCCGATTTTGTAATTTTATGTGTAACTAATTACGAGGTTGAGAAGGTAGACTTGAGAAATTTGGTTTAATTCAAAATTTGGTTGTAATTTGGTAAAATAATATACTGAATCATTATATTTATTCTGAAAAATTCATGGCATTGTAACTTGTTACCAACATGTGTAATTTTTTTTTTTTTATAAAAGTGGGTTAAACCCACCTGTTTCATTAGAAACAAAAATAGTTCATACAAACAATGACACATAGCCACTGATCAAAATATAACCCAAGTAATGAAAAGATCCCACAAGTTGAGAACCAACATGTGTAATTTACTTCCAAAAAAAAATGTTGAATTTACTGTTTTGCTAACATTGTTTCTATCGCTATACAGATTGAAATGTTTCAATACTCATTGTACGTACTAGCTGGATGCATGAAATCAAATTGTGAATGTCAACTTTAAAATATATCACCTCAAAAACTTAAAATTCAAATAAAATCTATCTCATTTCATAAGGTACGCTGACGGATTTTGAAAATAATTTCCTTTTGGAAAGCTAAGTGGGAGAGACCTAAGGTCTCTTCAATTTTCATGTAGTGTTATGATGTGAAGTTTTGGACTTCAAGTTTCATTCAGGCTAGCAAAAAAGACATTCAGCTTTATCTAAGTGGCCTCAAATGCTACCAGGCCTTGTAAGCATCCTGACCCAATAGAACTCTGGGCTAAAATTCTCTTGACCTGATCCAAGGGTAGAGATTTAGATTCTTCAATCAAAACTAAGCCTACAAGGTCATACTTATTTTCAGTCATATTAATCGTCACACAATTTTTTGTCATAAAAAAATAAAATATTATTTTTGTAGTTATATTTCAAAATTATATAATTAATATCGATTTAAATAGTTAAGTTTGTTCTTTTTCACGAAAGCTATGTCTCCATAAAATATTATAACTTTTGTAGTTCATTTAATCCTAAATCAAGAGGATAAAAAATAAATGCACTAAAAATCAATTTATTGTAGTTAAATAGACACGTTGATTTATGGACTTGAGATTATTAGAAACAAGCTTAAGATATCATAAAATTGTGAAAAAAAAATGATTAAACTTTGGATCTGAAAATAAGATTCTAAAATTTTTAGATACAAATAAATAAGATATATTGTAGGAATACACGCTAAAATTACATTAAAAATATTAAATTCCGACCCTGTATTACAACTGGGCCGCTAATGAAAACGTAGACTATCGAAGTCAAGGTCGCATTTCGCAGTCCTTTAATAATTGGATGAACAATTTCCCCACACATCACATGCATGTTCATTATATTGTCTTGGTCAAATAAACCAAACGTCAGATCGGCGTTAATTTATTAGATAAAACTTTCGATATTATGTGAATGTAAGATCTAGGGGCCTTCTTGTGCTTTTCCAAATAATGGTTAATTATTGGTTTTTTTTTTCTTATGTGAATTAAGTTTTATATAATATCAAATATTTTTTTTTAAAATTAGTGGCTTTTATGCCTATTAATAATTTAATTCATAAAAAAAATATTTACAATAAATCAAGTGACTCTAATTTCTAAATCTACTTCTTTATTTTTCATAAATCATCTAAATTACTTAAAATTACTCTCATTATTCTTAATCACATCTAAAATCTACTCTTCTAATTTTACTTATATACACTCATAA
Organism: Carex parvula; assembly: GCA_025461045.1. Lineage (NCBI taxonomy): Eukaryota > Viridiplantae > Streptophyta > Magnoliopsida > Poales > Cyperaceae > Carex > Carex parvula. The sequence goes on from JAJGRW010001223.1 coordinate 105,132, forward strand.
TCATCCTAATACCTTAATCTCGCTCCACGACCGGATCCACTCTTTCGACCGCCGTCGCGCTTCGATCAAGATGAGGATTCTAATCTCCGAGCTCTAACGATACCGCGTTCTCGGCTCCGCTCCCTCATTCAAGGAGGTAGAGACGAGAGAGAGGAGAGGGTATCGTTGTGTTAGAGGTGAAAACTCGAAGATGAGAGATGTGGAGTGAGAGGCGGCAGCTAAGTAGATCTAGAATTTGAGATTTCTCTTCTTATTTTCTCTTTTGAAGTCGTTAAGAGAGAGAGCCTTTGGAGTCATTTAGTTAGTATCAAATAATTATTATCTGTATTTTCAAAAATACTATCTACAATACTTTAAAAATATATATGAAGTCTGACGTCATAACATATACACCGAAGTAAGAAATTGTATAATGCACTTGTAATTTTTGTAAACATTAATTATGACTATTGAGTATTGACTATGGAAAAGAAAATGTATCCTAGCTATGAAGACATTCTCAGAATAATATTTTGTATTTGATATTCATCATGTATTGAATACTATCAGCTAACATAACAGCGAAATATATGTCATATTTATTTGAATATACTTAATATAGATATAAGACATCAGACATATTAGTATTTTGCATACTTGGCTACTTGCGTCACACATGTAAACAAGCACATCTTATTTCAACATAAAATCCGGGAAACTTATCCCTTTGGCCCTCTCCCAGTTGACTCTGTTTGGAGAGAGATACATTTTGATAAACATCAGATATATTATATATAGAGACAGACAGAGAGAAAAAGAGAGATAGAGAGAGAGAGAGAGAGAGAGAGAGAGTTGCAGAGATTCCTAGGTTCCTACAACAGCGATTGAGAAACTTCAATTTGTGGAATCAGAAATTTGCTCGGCTCTTTTTGTGATGGAAGTGGCAAACTATCTTGTATCGATCACCACGAAGAGAAAGGAATTGGAGGTGGTGCATGACCTCTCTCTATCTTCCCTTCCTAAAAAGATCAAATTAGAGGTGATCATTTCTCTCTTTTCACCTTTTCAGTTTTCACAGATTCCTTGCATAATATGGCCTCCTCACACTAGTTGTTTCCTGAAGTACCATTGTCGTTTCCTTTGGTTCGGTGAAATCATATACTTATTTGAGCTTTTGGGCATCATTTGTGCCTAATAAATTTTTATTTTGTAATCATAGTGGCATAACAGAGATAAATAATACCAGGACCCAACCCAATTTTTGTTTGTTTGATTTTTTTGTTTTTTTTTTGTGAAGAGTTATCAGGACCTGATTGCCGATGCAATGGAATTTTTTTTTACAAACACATGCATTATATGTGTATGTATGTACTTCATATCATGTATTAGATAGAGAAAGAGAAACTAATATGAATTTAAGCTAATTAAGGTGATTCGTTAGCATAACTTTTAAATTCATTGATCAACTTTAAATAATGAATTTAAACATTTCAAATCAATCTATTTCATAAAAGATATGCTTACATCCAAAGTTTGTTGACTTCTAAACATATTTAGTAGAAGGTCAACTGTCCAAAATGATGGTTTAAAGCATAATGTAATGCTTTCATTTTTTTTATTATATTTTTTACTGATTGACTTTATACTCAATTGATTTAAAGTTTTCTAAATTAAATGCATCATTCATGAAATATATTGAATTGAGGGTTTTAATTTGTTGTATGATATTGAACCAATGAATTCTTTCCATAAAATGATTCGTCTTTTTTTTGTCTTTATTGTTAATTTTACAATAGCATGCAAATTTCCCCCAATTCTTGGAAGAAGAGGAAGATTCACCGGTGGCCATTCTATTTAACCCAAAACATGAATTGACATATTCTGTAAAGAATAAAAAAGTACCATCTCACAACTACAACATAAATCATGAAATGGAATTAATGGACGAAGATGAAGACGAACCATCAGCATCATTTATGGAGGTTGAAAACAAAAGCGAATATAATCAGCATCAATGCATGTTACCACGAGTACCTCAGAAACGATCTGCTTATATATGGTCAGGTATGATATAATGAAACTCTAGGTTTTATAAATTTGGTTGATAATGAAAATTTGATATTACCTTCCTCGAACTTTACATAGCCTTTTTTTGTCGTCTCATTGACAGGTTTCTTCTGATTTTATTTTCAAGACGCGAAGATGGATAATCAAAGGATATAGGGCAGAGATGAGAAGAATGTAAAACATCACTGAACGTGTGCAGCAATCTAGTTTTTAAGATGCTTTATAATTGTAATTTATCTGGGAATAACGAGAAAATAGGCCTATAATGATGATTAGAAAATGTAATGGTTGATATTGTGAATGTGAAAATCGTCTTTAGCAATTCTGCTCAGATTCGTTGGGTGTTTGACATATTTTGAAATTTTTTATTTTATATCTCTTATGGAACATAGAATTTGCGTAATTTTGTTTCTTTTCTCAGCAGCAGGAGTATTTGGTAAGCATGTAGAAAATTATATTTACAACAATTGACCTTAGTTTTTAGTTTAATATTTTCTAAGCTCAATCAATGTATCTCTCTTTCTTTCTTTCTTTTTTCCCGAAGATGAATCCTCACTGATACAATTGTCCCAGCATGTATTTTGTACACTGATCCCAGCATTGGATTTATACGGAGGGACAACTAAACAATGGTTTGAAGCAAACTTGAACGAAGAACAAGTGAACACAGTAATGAAATTAATTGACACGAGCACTACAAACTTAGGTTTCCGGATGTAATCCAGAATACTGTAAGATCATATATTCTACCCTTCTTTTTTCCTTCCAGGTAATAAATAAAAAATTCTCTTTCCTCAGTAGACAACTTGAACGAAATTCCAGTGGAATGTGTAGCTATCTTCGGTCATTAACTGTTGATGTGTCGCAAATAATTTGTGGTATTTAGCAGGATCACAAAATTCAAGTTAGCATTCTTCTTCTCACTTTTTGTCCTAGTCCCCAAAAAGTAGCACATTTATGTGAGATCAATCATCGGCAACAAATGTCTTCTCTGAATAGTACCTATCTTCACTTGCTTTCTTCTTCAAATTTCGTCGCTGGTAGGATAAAAAGGGGTTTGTTTTAAATTCCTTAATGTGTTGACATATAGTAAATGAAATTAGATGGTTCAAATCCTGCTACACCCTTTAGAAACTGGTTGTTAAACACTGTTTCAGAGACAAAGGTCTCAAGTTCAATCCTGGTAGACACTTATCATGAATACTTTCCCATTAATAATCCTCTACATGATGTATCTATGCAAAAAAACACTAAACATAAAAGTGAAGTTCAAACATTTTAAGTACTTGATTGATTAATGGTATGGATGAGCTTTCTAGTGACTTCTCATAACATGGGGTCTTGTTTGCAATTTTCCAAAATTACGTGGGGAATCTTTTAAAAAGTAGAACACTGCACCTTGTATGCTTCCAGATTATCTATGATTCTTTTGGCAACTGACAGGGTAGTTGTATTCCTCGGGCTCTTAATTGTTTGAAAAATTCCCATGCTTTTAGGTATGGCATAAGGATCAGTTTGTGCCTGTTACAAGAAATCTGCACTTTAGAGAGAGAGAGAGAGAGAGAGAGAGAATTAAGTAAACAACTGAGAGATTAGAAAATTAGATGTACTTCTGAGCTGTTCTCTGATACAGTCCCATGCACTACTACAGAAATGTTAAAAGTGGCAATCTGTTAAGAAAATGAATAAAAACAAATTCAGTTTGGAGAGTTATAGTTCAATAAACTAGATTAAATCAAAAGACAAAAATGTGACAAGGATGCTGCTTGTATTCATATATATAACTTCTCTCATACCATATCTTTAGAGACCTCCCAAGGAGCACCAATAATAACCTCGTCGACGTATCTGCATGCAAGTACACTAAGACTCCTCTCATGAAGGTGCAAAATAGTACGTCGACCTCTTCTCTCACTGGATTAGTTAGAGATTCCGCAAGTCAACCAAAGACAATAAAAAAATGTACATCAAACAATTACTTCATTTAGTATAACACATTATTCATAGTTAAGTGTCTTAGCAAGGTATATAAGCACATCAACCAAAGACAATAATAAAAATGTACATCAAACAATTATTTCATTCAGTATAACACATGATTCATAGTTAAGTGTCTTAGCAAGGTATAAGCATGCCTCTTATTTTGTTTGATAGAGATGTTGATGCATAGATTGAGGTACCTGAGAACTTGGTCATCATGAACTCCAACAAGTAGAAAATCTCCCAGCTTTTTAGCGCTTCTTAATATCTAAAAAGAAAATCTACATAAAATAGAAAGAAAAAAAGAAATACTAAGAGAGTATAGAACATCGAATAGGAAGATGAGAAATAATACCTCAACATGACCAGCATGGAAAAGATCAAAAGCACCATCAATGTACACCACACGAGAATTTGGTAATGGCCCCTGCAGTAACAATAGAAGAAATGACATTTTAAATGATAAATATACATATTTTATCTAAAACTATGATTAATTTAGCACAAATCTTGTACTCTAGCTCTAATTGAAGTAGCAAAAATTACTGCTTTCTTTCAATTCGGAAAATTAAACTACAGGGGTAAAAAGGAAAAAGAGAAACAAAACTTTCTTTTCTTTGTTTAGCTTTACCTTTCCATTGGAGAATTGCATAATGCGGTGAGATGTTGGAAGGAAATCAGACATGTTTGTTTTAAATGAACCTGAGTTCTCAGCATGATTCTTATCTTCATTATTTTTATTGTTACCGTCTCCTTTTTTCATTGAAGACAGTATTCTGCCTACGTAAAAAAAATCATTTTGTTACATTTGGTTAGAAATGAAAATTCCTAACTTTTACCAAAGTACAATATAATTTACTGTATTGTATATAAGAACCAATTAGTCCAATATATTCAAATTCCGATGATTTTGTAATTTGCAAAGTACACCAAACTGTTTAACCATGCTAAAGTTAGACAAAAGGAGTAAGCAACCATAATTTTCAAATTGCTTTTCCTGTATATCCCACTTTTTATTAATAATAAAAACAGTATCCACTCCAAAAGAACAACAACAATATTGCGTTCAGAAGTGTTGTTTGAATGCATGTGTTCAGGTATATGTGTTCCTCGAGGCCTACTATTAATGCATGCATTCACCAAACACTTTTGAACATGTTTTTCTAACATTAGGCATAGTTTGCATTCTTTAAAAAACAGGGATATGCTTGTCAATATTTGTACAAGTGGGAAAGACAGAAAAATGTTATAAACATTTCATATTTAAACAACTCCTTTGAACACATGTACTGTCCAAGTGGAAACAGAACATCTCATTATAATTTCTCTGGAGTTCTTAAATTATTTGTGAAAAATATACAGTGTCATTTTTGAAAACCAAAGGACATGACCAGATACTTTGAATCATAAAAACCAATTAAGCCCCTTTCTTCATATACTGTAGTTTGACATCACAATTGCAAAAAATAAGTAATACAAGGATTGTATTACTCCAGAAAAAGGATAAAGCATTGTAGTGGCCTACCAACAATGTCTGTGCTTGAAACCCCTTCAGTACGCTTGATCTGCTTGTACCGACCAACCTTCTTTGCCGATGCATAGGCATCAGTACCATCTGGTAGTAGGCATGGATCATCTCCATGTATGATATAATCTATGTTGTACTTGTTGAAGAGCTTATTCATGAAATCCTCGCTTATTTCATATGGCGCATCTGGTATTACTTCGTCAACCCATTTTAATCCTTTGACAAGGATCAACCTGGTACAATAATTTATTATTAGTTCAATAAATGCAAAATTCAAAAATCACATTCCACTACAAAAGTGGAAAATATTCTATTATTCACCTCGAAAGAACAAAAATATTTTCCATACACCGTGCCAAATGTCTAACTTATCCAACAAAATGCAGAATTAATAGTACAACTTCTTCCTCGCATTTTCTTGCTCTAGAAATGTGCAAAAAACTTTAGAAAGAATGGAGCAGGGAGTACGTGGGATATTTCCCATTTCTGCAGGGTAAATGGGATGTTTTCTTGGTTTGCCAAGGCATTATCAGTAAATTGCAGTCATATATGTACAGTATTTCAGTAAAGCACATATGCAGAGGACAGAGAAAAAAGAGATGAATTGATGAAGTTCTCCTAAAACACAAAATGCCACATACAACCAAGACAACAAAATAATATGCACACTCCTGTATATGCAAGAAGTATAATGCTTAGCCCTCTCAAGCATGTGTATCTCTCATACTTCCTGTTTTCTTATAAAAGAATCCAAACTATATCTCCTTCCTGCTTCCATATACATAACAAAGCTAAAGCAGAATAAGTTCAGATTTTAGTTATTCTTTGAATACATCATGAGATAAGGTCAGATCTGACATATGTTTATTTTATCTTATGGGGAGGGAGGGGTGTCGCTGCGTTAAACATTCAACTTTAATGTCTTTTTGGGACTGTTCCATAAGAAAGAAAAATACAAACATCAAATCAATACCTTTCTTCCATGGATAAAACAGGAGGTCCTTTATTGGCAACAATCTGCTCATCACTTACAACACCAACCACCAACTCATCGCCCGCTGATTTCGCTTGCCTCAGTGCATTTGCATGGCCATAGTGCATCAGATCAAAGCATCCATCCATATACACTCTCACGGGCCTCTTCTTCTTCCCTTTGTTTTTGTAAAACAGCCCCAAATGTGGCCAATAAGATGTGGGCAACGGGGCCCCGAATGCATTGAAATAGCCCGTCGATATCAGGATTAAAGTTGTAAGGAGAATTCCACCAATGCCAAATAATTGCGAGTAGAATCCCCCGCTCCACATCCGATTGTTGCCCTCAAATTCAATTGGATCCATCTTAAAAAATTGTCGACCTTTTTAAAACATGGGGAGCGACAATTTTCAGTTATGGGTCTGAATGTTGACCCTGCAAAGATACAACTTGAATTACAGGGGGTCTGAACTACTTTAAATTTTACTGTACTGTTTTTGGACTAATTGCTAGAATCTAAAAGCAAAAAAACTATGCATGAAAATTAGCAGAATAATGTAAAAATGAGGAAACAATTGTTTCCAGATATATCCTAAATGAAATGAGAACAGTGGCGCCGATAATTTCCATCAATAACAAAAAATTCGGAAAGCATGCCCAGTGGAATTTCTTAAATTCAATTGGACTCGAAAATCCATCTCCCAATAAATTGTTTCTGCAATCTCCCAATATATGCACGCTTACGGAGAAAACTGATCTGAAATGCCCCAAATAAGCTTGGCTTTACCAAAATTTGACAAACGATGGCGACCATTTTCCAAAATATACTAAATTCAAATGCTACTTATTTAAAAAGAAAATATACTAAATTCATCGACCCAGTCAAATCCCAGAATACAAATCCCAAACCAACACCATTCGAAGAAGAAAAAAGCACGAATAGAAAATAGATATGAATTATATTAAACTGTACAGCTCTCTGTATCACAACGTGATCACTTGAGATCGAGAACTTCAAAGCAAAACGCACCTGGACCCTTTTTCTCCAAAATTTCGCTCGAATTTCTTCGAATGAAAACCCAAGTTGTTTTGTTTACGGTCGTGGGTGGATTCGCCTCCATCGCGCTTTACCAGCGTGTGTATTTAAACGTGGTTCACAAATTTGCCCACCCACTTGTCTATAACACGAGAAGGTAGGCCCACTGACATTCGTAGCAAGAGGCTTTCATATAATCCCCCGGTGTATTCAATCGTTATTATGGACTTTAGATGCGTAAAAGGAAAAGAAAACGTGATTCGGTCAGACGTCATTGGGGGCCCCGGCCCATTGAAAGCGTAGAGTTCAAGCCGTTGGATTCGAATAGGACGGCTGCTAGAAGCGGAGAAAAGTGACTATTTTCACATAAAAAAAAAAAAAAATGACTATTTAGCTCTGCTGCCTGTCGCTGTCTTACTCTCTGTGTTTGACTGTCGGGTTTTGTATTGATCCGGGATCAACCGATTTCGGAATACACGGGGCGTTTTGATTGGTTTACTAGAAGAGATATTTAGCACTTCAAGGTTTGAACGAGAGAAAACATGAATGAACAATTTTTTTTTTTAAAAGAGGCATTAAGCCCATTTCAATTGGATAATTACAAAACCAGTAGCACTGCATGCAAGAATAGTAAAGAAACACCTCAAAACAAAAAACAAAACACCACCACTGCAAAGTCTGAAGCAAATCTAAACAACAAAAAATATATGGCTGATCCTAAGCCTAAGAAGAGGCTGAAGGTATATCTATCTATATCAAAAAGAATTTGTATGTGTCTTCACTTCTCTACTGCAGAAGACGCTGCAGCCCCGCATATTCATCTGAGGTAGTTCTTCTCCAGGTGCCAGCGAGCACAGTTGGCTGGCAGCCACAGCCCTGCAATCTTCTTGGAAGTGTGCCTTTCTTCTCTGCTCTTTCAGTGTCCTTCATTGCAACTCGTTTGAATTGGACATTGTTTGCTTCTCTACTAAGAGTCACTTTGTTCACTTTGTTCAGCCCTTTCATCTTTTTAGTTCGAGTGAGCTGACTAACAACAACTTCCTGGAAGGTTTCTGTCACTGGGTTGACTGGTACAGGGTTACTGGTACTGTACCGAGCATTTACTGGATTTACTGGTACAGTGTCGCCCCTATTGGACTCTTGTCTGGTACTGTACCGTGCATTAGATGTCTCTACATCAACTTCACACAACCCCGAGGCAACACGACACCTACCATGGCTTTCACCACCTTCACATCTTGTATGGACTCAGCTTCATGTTGCTCATTCTCTATCGCTTGAGATCTATTCTCATCGGTTTCTGAATTCTGACTACAGCTAGGATCAGTCACAAAAGCGGCTGTCCAATCCGTCTCTTTCCCCTTAGTGAGTTCCCCAATCCTAAACCCGTTATCAGATTCGTCTTGTGGCTGGTTATCTGGTTTAAAACTCAATTCCCTTTTCGTGCTGCTATCATAGCAGCACACATCGCTGTCAATTGAGTCTCACTTAGATGAATTTGACTAGTGATACCTGTCAAGGCGAGCTCCATTTCAGCTCTTCTCTGTCTCACCCTCGCCAATTCTTGCTTAAGCTCGATAACTCCAGCTCCAACTCCTTAATTGAACCCCTAACCGATACCTGGTAGTACTGTATCGGAGCTCGCGGTGCTGGTTGAGCGGTCAGCGATCCACATTCCGGCGATCTGTGACCGAATCGATTACACACGAAGCACAGGGTGGCGTTACGGCACTGAGTGGCTATGTGACCTGGAGCTCCAGTGAAAGCACAGAGGGCGAGACGGAGAAGAAGCCGCCTTGAGTTCAGCGAGCTTTAATCCAACGAGCTGAGATCTACTGAGGCGATCTGGAACGAAACTCGAATCATCGTCTCTACGC
>JAJGRW010001224.1:0-300406 GCA_025461045.1 Carex parvula
TGTAATGAATGTCAATTTTGTTTTGACATAATATACTTTTAATTAAAAATTTGACGAATAATTATATATAGCGAAGGCTTAAAAAAGAAGACCCTGAAAGGTTGCACTCGGTGGGTAACAACCATGGAAGAAAGTCAAACCTTGACATAACTAATTAATATTCTTTTCAACAAATTAATGATTAGTAGCCGTTGTCAGTTCTTATAATTAAGCAGCCTCAATAAAGAACAAGTGCACGAATAAATTGCTCATAATTACTGAAAGTGGGATTTGAAGTTGGTTGGGACTTGGGGGTGGGGACTGGGGAAACTGTCATTTCCACAACACAGTAGCGCTAGCTGTTACTTTCCATGCCGACATTTTTATTAATATCCAAAGTTAATTAGATATTAATATTTATGTCCAGATTTCGTTAGTTTCGCCAAATATGTCCAAACTGGCCACAAAATAGCCGGTTTTCTCTTCTCCAGAATGGCCGGATTTCTCAATTTTTTTTTAACCCGTAATTAACCCTATATATACCCCTTTTTTCTCTCTCCCTCACAACTCCCTCATCTCTCAACTGAATTTCCTCTCTTCTCTAAGATAATTTATTTTATTTAATTTAAATTTTATTTTATTTAATTTAGGATTTAGGGTTTAGGGTTTAGAGTAATTTGTTGTAATTTAGTGTAATTAGCACAGTTGACCATATTTTAGGGTATTTTGGCAAATTTTAACATAATTAAGCTAATTAAGCGTAATTTAGCCAAATTTAGCATAATTAGGAAAATTAGACCATTTAGCATATTTTACCGAAATTAGGTCATTGTAGCCTATTGTAGTATATTTTAGATTATTGTAACTGCAATTGACCTATTTTAGCATGTTTAAGCAGAATTAAGCCTATTTTGGTCGTTTTTAGCATATTTTACCAAAATTAGGTTATTGTATGTTATTGTAGCATATTTTAGGTTATTGTAACCGCAATTGACCTATTGTAGCATGTTTAACCAGAATTAAGCTTATTTTGGTCATTTTTAGCATATTTTACCGAAATTAGGTTATTGTAGCCTATTGTATCATATTTTAGGTTATTGTAACTGCAATTGACCTATTTTAGTATGTTTAAGCAGAATTAATCCTATTTTGGTCGTTTTTAGCATATTTCACCGAAATTAGGTTATTATAGCTTATTGTAGCATATTTTAGGTTATTCAACCGCAATTGACCTATTGTAACATATTTAAGCAGAATTAAGCCTATTTTGGTCGTTTTTTGTATATTTTATCGAAATTAGGTTATTGTAGCATGTTTTAACATGTTTTAACCGCAATTGGCCTATTTTAGGTTATTTTTGACACAGGATGCGTAGAGCAAGGTCTACCCGTTGTCTAGTAGTGGACGAGTCAATAGTACCAGTAGCACCGAGCATATCAGTCCTCTCCTGTGGATTCCCCACGACGAGCACCGAGTCTCACTGGCTTCTCGTGAGGTACATATCTTTTTTTAGGTTTTTTTTAAATTTGTTGAGTTTACATTTTGTTATGGTAACACCGTGTGAACTACTTTTTTAAACGCAGGACACATTTCTTTTAGATGTTAAGTTGCGGTGCGTTCACATGCGGTACTACGAGGTGATGGACTAGTACCTCGTCAACCTGGGTCTCTACCAGGTTGTGGACATTGTGCGGGCGGAGAGAAACATCATCAATGCATCTCTCATCGCAGTACTGGTGGAGCGATTGCTTCCCAAGACCCACACGTTTCACATGCCATTTGGAAAGATGACAGTGACCCTTTAAGATGTGAGTGCCCTTTGGGGTTTGCTTATCCATGGCACGCCCGTTAGCAGCGTATCTGACAGCACCAGATTCAGAGGTGATATCGAGGAGTTGTTAGGAGCTGATGCCCACGATCTCATTAGAGATCGTGGGCAGTCGGAATTCCATATGAGAATGACGAGATTACAAGAGCACTTCAGCACGGGTCTGATGGCAGATTCCACCGAGCTGGAGATTCAGAGGTAAAAACTATAACTTGTTTATAGTAATCAATTTCCAATATGAGGATTCTATTACTTTTAATATAAATTGTTTCTATTAGAATTTTTATATGTTTTGTATTGCAGATATACACGGGGCTACGTGATGGACCTTTTTGGTTCTGTCATGTTTCCTGATTCCAGCGGAGATCAGATGCCGATGACTATCTCCCGCTGCTGGCAGATCTTGAGCAACCGTCGCCGTATAGCTGGGGTGGGGCTGTCCTAGCCCATCTGTACTCTCACCTGTGTCGTGGTAGTGAGGTAAGTATCTAACTCTTTTCTTACTAAATTATTTAATCAATCAATCCATCCAAATACCCTGACGGCTAACGTTCTTGAAAATACAGAAGAAGGCGAAGCAGATGACCGGGCCGGTACTCCTGCTTCAGCACTGGTCATGGTCATGGCTACCGGTGGACAGGCCTATCCAGAATGAGGCTCCAGTATGGGGAGCGCCGATACTTGGACATGCCCGACATACGGGAAGATGTGGCACGGTTACCACCACTACTCAGATCGGACCCACGGTAGTACCATTAGAATCAGGCCAGTCCGTTCAGAGCTGCAGAGTTTGCCTACCGATCTTGTTGAGTGGAGGCCGTACGATCAGATGTATGCGGAGGAGCTCTTGCCGAATGTGTGTCTGCAGGAGCAGGAGCGGGAGATGTAATTGTACAGAGGGCCACTCGTACACTTCTGGATAGTGGAGCACCACTACCCAGATCGAGTACTCCGTCAGTTTGGACTAGGACCATTCATTTCCACAGACCCAGCTTTGCCGAGGTCCACGTTCATAGACCTGCACAAGTAAGTCGTATCCCATTATGAACTACCTTATATTACTTGATAGTTTTGTATTGCAACTAACGTGTTCCTTACATGATGAGTCATAAAGGGCGAACGGACTGCAACTGGAGCACCCATCTACATGATTACTATAGTACGGCGGAGGATCTCTAGTATCTGAACTTCTATCATGAGCCAGATGCCATCTTTCAGACCCAGAGAGATCCCCAGTTGAGGTACGATACTTGGTACATGCAGATCTGCATGGCCAGTGTCTATCTGCAGGGCGATTACGGTGCCTAATCTCTGCGACAGGGTCAAAACTGATGATGGTTACCATTCCAACGGCATCAAATGGGCTCGCCAGGTAATGCATCTAAAACTACATAGTTTTTTCCTAACTGAATAGTTCATCAAGGTTTGATCTGACAAAATAATTTTTTCATCTTCTGGCCTCGATCAAGGAGTGCGGGCAGGGGATCGCCATGCTGGGAAAGAAGAACTGGAGACAGCTTGGGTACCGCACCCTCAAGAAGAATGCGAATTGGGTTGAGGATTCTGGGTACGGTGGGAAGATCATCACGATGCTGAGAACCACCGGAGAGAACATCAACTGGAGTGAGATAGACCCGACTGAGCCTGACGAGAGCCCGGTTAGTATGTCTCAGATGCCACATTCCCCCGATTCGCATTCAGAGTGGGACTACCATCGTTGGGTATTGTCCAACGCTGGATAGTCGGCATGGACGACGAGCATGGATGTCCGATTTAGACTCATGTATGTCATACTTTAGTATCTTTCAGGTTTTAATAAATTTCTTTATTCAGATAAAATTTACTAAATTATGTGTATGATTGCAGGGTCCGACCGAGATGCCGCCACAGCCACCGCCTGAGGAGCCCGTTGCTATGGATCTCGAGTCCCTCTCGTACAGTCTCCATGAGTTCGGGGTATACGAGGCTAGTGGTAGTGGGTCTCATACTCAGCCTGCCTTTGGGATTGGGTTCGCCGCATCTATCTTCGGTACACCTCCACCAGTACCGATAGTCTCTACGGGTGATAACAGATGGGATACCGCCGAGCGGATACTCAGGTACGCCGATGCTGGTGTGGAGACCGAGAGAGACAGAGCCTGGCCGCGCGAGCGCCGGAGTACCGCCTCAGCGATGGTCCCCCTCTCCGTTTTAGTTGTATCGTCGCTAGTTTTGTACTATTTATATTTGGTATACTATTTATGTTTGGTATATTTGGATTATCCTATATTTCGGTTCTTTTGTGGGTGTGCTTTTATGGTACTATTTGTATATTTCTCAGATAAAGTAAATTATCATGATAATGCTGAACATAAAATATTACAACATTAAAATAATAGTACAACATAAAAAATAAATAAAAAAATATTTAAAAAAAATGAATAAGTGCTTACGGCAAAATAAGTACTTTAAAGATTAAAAGGCACACCATTTGGCGCATCTTGAAAATAGTTTGTGTAAATCTAATACTGAAATACAGTGTAATTTAGCGTAATTTAACGTAATATAGTGTAATCACTATGAAAAATCAAAATGTCTAGGGCTAAGTCTATGGTCTTTTAGTATAGTGTAATTCAACATAAAATCTAGTGTATTTTAACGTAATTTAATGTAATTCAACATAAAATCAAAATATAATTTAGCGTAATTTAACGTAATATAGTGTAATTCAACATAATTTCACGTAATCTAGTGTATTTTAGTATAAATATGGTAATTATAAATCAAAAGAAGTAATCTAACAAATAATTTAAATAAAAAATTCGAATTTTCAATGTTAGATTTCATTATTCTAGGGAAGAGGAGACCGGCCATTTTGTGGCCGATTTGGACATATTTGGCGAAACCAGTGAAATCTGAACATAAATATTAATTTCTAATTAACTTTGGATATTAATAAAAATGTCGGCTTTCCATGCAGCTCAGAACGAATCCCTATCACCTAAGGTAACAAAATATTTCTGTTTCGATCCAGACCGTCCGAACAGAATTTGCACGAAAATTAAGAGGTCCGTGCGTTTAACGTGGGGCCGGATTAGCCTGAATTCTGATCGGACGGTTCAAATATAAACATAAATAGTTTGTTACCTCAGAGGAAATGGAGTCGCTCAGAACGGGTTTGCGTGATCTCCTGTACACTTCTCAGAAATAGAGGATCGATTCAAATTTCTGATTGTAGCCATATTTTTCTTGTTATAACTTATAAACAAAGTATTCATCCCTAATCTATACCTCGAATATTTTAGTTCCAAATTTACACAAACGACAAGTTCTGTTGTTCTTCTCTTATCTTCAAAATCTGAACAGTTGAAAATATTTGAAAGGTTCGATGAACAAAAGCAGGTCCCTACTTTTTTTGAAGTTAATTAAAATATTTGAACGGTTGAATTATAAAAAAAAAAACATATTATATTAACAAACAAAATTCCAAATTTTTTTTGTAGTAAAAAGTAGTACGTGGCAGTAATGATCTACTAGTGTCAGCAATGACGGTAGCAGATCAGATATTATTATCAAATATATAACAAATGTATGTATGTATAATTAGATAAATTAGAGTGAGGCTACGGTGCTAAGCATAGCACCAATTGGGTCCGTACTACGGCTCAAAATTTGACTTTTCAAAATTCCAACGGTCGACCCGAATCGTTCAACATGATTATAAAATGAATATGTACTTGCAAACTAAATTGTTCGCACAAAAGTGTATCACAAAGTTTCACTACAGCAAGCTGTAGTTTTTAACCTTGATTTAACTTCCGACTAAGACTGCAAGTGCACAATCCTGTCGTATAGTCTAGTCAGGTATCGATCCACAGGACGGTTCAAAATCAATTCTGGAACTCTACTTAAATTAATTAGGTACTAGAAGTTGGAAAATGTTGATTTGGTTTGTTTAATTTCCTAAGTTCAATCAATGACAGAAGTAATTAAAATAACAGAAAGTAAATTTTGGTTTTTATCAGATAAAGAAAAGCGTTTCCAGGGTTTTCGATTTCATCTTCAACTCTGCCTCTCGGTACCCACACGACCCGCGTACTTTCATACGCGACCCGCATAGAACACGCGACCCGCGTACTCTCATACGCGGCCCGCGTGGACCTCGAGTAAATGTAGCAGTTGTCTGTTTTTGTGTTGTTCTTTAGTGTAAGGATTCATTGACCGAACCTAATGTTCCTAAACCTCAACTCTCGTTTGTTGGCTTAATAAACCTGGTATCGGAAATGCAATTTCACCTTCTTAGGTTTTTAATTTAAGTTAATTGTCCGGTTTACTAAAGGTAACCACTACCTCTCGATAAGTGGAAAAGTTCACCTCTCAGTTACTTTTTGGTCTCGCCTCACGGCTCGTAAACCTACCTCAAATACTAAGTTTGGTTGAGAGAAACATCAGGGCCAAATTACAACAAAGATGCTATAGACATCTAACAGTAGACAATCAAGAATCATTCAATCAACTTCAACAAAGCAATTAAAATACTACTCAAACAATTAAACACTAACATTCAACACAGATTCAAACAACATGCATACAAAACAAAGTATCAAACTACATCGTAACCCTAGAAACTAAGTAAACTACTCAAGCATAGTCAAAGAACAAACAAAACAAATAAAGATAAATGAGTTCATAGAAAAACTAGAAGAACGATGAAGATTCGTCGCAAAACTCTCGTTCCGCTCCTCTCTTCTTCGTCTCCCAGCCAGCCGTCTCTCCTAACCCTAGGAATTGTCCCTCAGATACAGAATGCCCTCTTAGGTGCAAGAAATCCCCTCTTATAGCTTTTCTGGCCGACCTTCCTTCAATTAGCCTCTGTTTCCAATTCTGCTTCTGTTTCCGGAAAAGTCTGACGCGGCCCGCGTGCCTTTAGCTTAGATTGTAGATCTTCTCGCAAGCTTTCTGAAAAGTGGTCATACGCTCAAAATGGAGTTACGAGTCAAAAGTTATGACTGTTTTAAGTTCGGGTGCTGAAATTTCAGGGTCTGACGCGGCCCGCGTGGGATCTGACGCGGCCCGCGTGTAGGGCTCCAGAACTCACAATTTTTCCTGATTTCGCTCATTTTCTACAAAGTAAGAATGAAAACGCAGCAGTACCACATTCTATAGATATTCAATAGATATTCAATGTAAAAGACATGATTTGGTGGTTTAAAACACATATTTTGGTACAGAAATTGGTCGGATTTATAGGTCAAATAATGAGACATCATAAATTTTACATTTTTTCGAATTTTTTTACTATTTTTTCGAAAATCACTTGATCTGAACATTCTGGACCATCCAAAAACAGCCTATCTAACAAAATAGTAAAAAAAATCGAAAAAATGTGAAATTTGGTTTGCAAGTACATATTTATTTTATAATCATGTTGAACGGTTCGGATCGACCATTAGAATTTTAAAAAGTCAAATTTTGAGCTGTAACACGGACCCAATCCGTGCTATGCATAGCACCGTAGCCTCACTCGATAAATTAATATATGCTAATTAAGTTATACTTTTCGTAGCAATTGCCATATTGAATGGCTTTTACCCCCACATATATCATATATAGTTTTGAAACTAATTAAGTGACACAAATTCAGTCTAACAAGGATTGCATGCGACAGGGATTGGTTTGCAAATGCATTGGTTAATAGCGTGCATTGGAAGGTTTCTTCGTTAGACAGTAGAAGAAGATCATCTAGAGTGACGTTTGTGCTATCTCCTTATTTTATGTTTCTCTCTACACAACAAAGCGGATCAGTGACCTCACGTAGATTTGGCACTCATCATTTTTTTCTTTCCACTGAAATCAGCATGTGTCTCATTTGCATGTCCTGTTTGAGCTACGTACAGCCTACAAGTCAAGCAAGCCATATATATATAGCCTATATACTCCATTAATTTAGGCCTTCTAATTGACTGCTAAAAGTGCTCATTATGTTGTGGGGGGTTTAATATATATAGGCAGGGGTTTATAATTCAGATTATATCTAATTTGAGTTTGCGAAAATATTGTTAATTAATTTGTCAAGGTTAATATATCAAATTCATAACACATCTAACTCAATTGATTAAGATTATATTATGTGTGGGATCGAGATACATGTTTAAAAATCATTAGGTGGTTTTAGTCAAGTATTAAGAAATTAAAGGAACATTCAGCATTCTATTTAAATTAAGAAAAAGAGAAGTTCTCTGCTGATGTTGTTCATTCCTAGTCGTATGTGTTGGATCATATATCCAACGTTGAGCATATATGTAATATAATTATGAATTATATACTGTCAATATGATTGTCACAATTAAAGTGATCTAATATGGAATTAACACATTAGACAATATGTGTATTTAATAGGATGTGGTCCATAAATGTGTAGAACAATTTGGGCAAAGATCAAATCATTAATGGACTGATTCTGAGATTTGCAAATACAGAAAACTATTTTCGGAACCCTGAGTGCGGATGCACTGAGTCCCAGTGCGGACGCACTCAGTACTTAGCCAAATTTTGGGAACTTCAGTGCAGAAACGGAAAAAAGTCCAAGCCTAGTGCGGACGCACTCAGGACTTGGACAATTTTTTGAACTGCAGTGCAGAAATGGAAAAAGGCCGATTCCTGTGCGGACGCACTGAGTCTCAGTGCGGCCCAGTGGGGACGCACTCAGGACTTAGCCGATTTTATGAAGTTCAGTGAGAAACCAGAAAAGTCTGAGCCTAGTGCGGACGCACTGAGCCCCAGTGCGGACGCACTCAGGACTTAGGAAAAATTCGGGGCTGAAAGAAAAGCAGTTATTTGGAAACGTCTCAACCCAGTGCGGACGCACTCGCGATGCTAGATGTGCAATACTATAAGGATAGGTCCCCAAGGCACAAGATAACCAACTCAACTCAGAATTCTAAAAAGAGGTTATTCTTAAATAGAATTTTGAGTGTCTTCTCCCTTCTTTCTCCATTAAAGAATTAAGAGGAGAAATCCATAAGAAAACTGGAGAGGATTTCTCAAGGGCGTGTCTTGTTACTTTTGAAGATCTAATCCACAACCCAACTACAAATGCGAGAAGGACTTCTTGCCGTTAAAGACTTGTCTCGCTCTCACGGAGACGGCTTGCTAAAGACTTTAGATATTCCATGACAAACGGCATAGAATCAGGTATAATTCCGCACTTAAGATTATGTTTTTTGGGTATATTTGGCATAGGACGGTCCTTAGCTTTAAGGTGGGGATTGTTTCTTCTTCTCCAGGGTGTAAGTAGTGTTTGATCCCTGGATGAGATGTAATTGTTTGATCTCTAAATAATACGTAAGTGTTTGGCTTTTAAGATCCCCAACAGTATGTAGTTGTTACGGCTAGTTCTTGGAAGCATATATAGTTAATTTTTATAACTTAGAACGCACTCACAGGAAATTATGGCAAATTAACCTTGCAAAACTTGCTGTTGAATTTAAACAGTCACATGCCTGGCGCGTGCATTCACTGTGGGAAACATGTGGTTGACCTAGTCACTGATCAGTCTCTCTCATATCACTTAACTAAAGCTCATTAACAACTATATAACCAAGCAAGGGGTCACTTAATGAGTACCAGCCCCAATTCAAAGCAACGCTAATTAATAATCAATGGGGAGGTCTCCATGCTGTGATGATAATGGGCTCAAGAAGGGACCATGGACCCCTGAAGAAGATCAGAGGCTAATTGATTACATCACCAAGCATGGCCATGGCAGCTGGAGAACACTGCCAAAATTAGCTGGTAAGGCCACTATACATTTCATTAATTACCACCCCTACATAAATTTAGTTTCTCTCAGTTTTTATTCAATTAATAAACTAATTTTTAGGAATTAAATGACTTCAAACGTCTAATTATTTTTCAATATTTTTCAATATGTTTCAATAATCTTTGTAGGGTTGAATAGATGTGGAAAGAGCTGCAGGCTAAGATGGACCAACTATTTGAGACCGGATATAAAGAGGGGCAAATTTTCACAGGAGGAAGAACAGACCATTCTCAACCTTCATTCAGTCCTTGGCAACAAGTAATTATCATATTTCTTTTCAAAAAATTGTATTGGATAAGTGATTAAATTTCTGATCTTAACTTTTTTTTTTTTTTTTAAATTAGATGTGTACGTATTTGCTAATTTGTTGATAATCGTACAGATGGTCAGCAATTGCAACGCATCTGCCGGGAAGGACAGACAATGAGATAAAGAACTTCTGGAACACACATTTGAAAAAGAAGCTCATACAAATGGGATTCGATCCGATGACCCACCGACCAAGAACAGACTTCTTCGCAGCATTACCCCAGTTGCTGGCTCTAGCTAGTCTTCACGGGCTTGCCGACCCGTCCATTCGCCTCCAAGCCGAAGCTGCACAAGCTGTAAAGATACAATACCTACAAGGCCTCCTCCAATCCGCAGCAGCCATATCAACAAGCACAAGCACTAACAGCATTAGCAGCATGGCGGGTGGCAGTACTGATTTAGATAATATTAGTTGTGATTTGGGCTCACCCCTGATCAGCACCTTTCCTTCTGTGCCTTCACCGGGAAATGTTCAGCAACCGTTTGGTTTAGGCGAGGAGATCGATATACCATTCTCTCTTTTCGACATGTCCATGAACAATGACACAAATGAACATGGTTTATCTTCATACTGTACCGAGGAAAATAAGATACCAATGACACCGCTATTTTCTGAGTCATCTTTGCCACCTCTCACTGATATGTCAATTTTGAACCAAGGAGATGGATGTGGCACATCTTATGAGAAGAGTGCAACCCCTTGGCCAGAGTTGTTGCTTGACGACCCTTTCATGACAGACTTTGCTTGACTTTCATTGCCTTTTATTGCTATGTTCTTTTTTTTTTTTAATTGTTATGCCTTAATTTTTCTTTGAACGTTTACAAGGCCTTGCATTTCTGGATCTTAGTATGGGGCCTTGTAGTGTGTTTTATAGTTGCAGATACTTGTACACCATCCATATACGTATTAAAATTAGTTCCTGTACATGACTCTATATATATATAAGTTACATGATTTGAAGTTAAAACTAGTTCATCAAGTTTGCCTTACTTTTCACCACATGATATATATAGTTCGTTTGCATTCACGAAATTATATTCATACGTTGTTGAATAAAGTAAAGCATACGATTAAAATCTTTTATATATCTTCTCTTGCAAGAAAAAAACAGATTCAAGGTACATTTATTTTTGCATGGTCCATATAATAGAAGAGTTGAATGATGAATAGTTGAATACAACACAACATTTGAAATTAGCAGGTTTTTGCTTAGGTACTAGGTAGCCAACGTTTCAATATATGAAGACAACATTAATTCTGGCGTGTATGTATATATATAGTACATAGAATGTAAAGGGTAAATTAAGAAGAATAAGATTTTAGCTAGTAGATCAGTAGTGTTAGCTAGAGATGACACCTGTGCATGTTTGATACCTAATTACCTAACTAACGAAGAACACATTATAATTTTAATTTTTAAAGTAAAAAATATTGTCAATTATATATATCAAATAGATGTTGAAACAGAAGCAGAGAGGTTTTTGGATTTAAATCCTTGTTGGAGATGTTTGATTGATAGTATACTTGAGGTGTGGTTTGACCAAACAAAAAGCTAGCAGAGAGCTTTCTTTTAGGTGCAACCAACATAATCAACATTGAACATAACTAGCTACATGCATCTAAATTGACTGACATAATTTGAGATCTTTTGTCAATATGAAATATGATTAATTGTGGCGCCTAAAAAAGCTTATGCTTTTATGAAATTATAAAGTGCTTTTTGATGAGGTCTTGCTAATGAAGCTAGGGTCGTTCAAGATATAATTTTGTGGGTTATATTATTATTTAATTATTAGGTCAAAAGTGGAGTTGGTCATGGCTACCGCAGAGAAATTTGGAAGAGCAGACATCAATTGAAAGGGAAGTTTTAGCACCTAATCCCTACCCCAGTATGTCTGGACACCATCCGATACATGTTTCCTATCTGATTCACTGATTCATGGAAACAGCTACGTATACGTACAAGAAAATTTTGACAAATAACGTACCATAACGGGTCGGGTGTAATATAAGTTGATTCTAGTTGTGGGTTAAGTGATGGGTTGTTCACAAGGAATCGAGAGACATTTTGATGGGTCCTCCAATCGGGCTCCATGTTTTATGAGACATTGACATATATATATATATATAGAGGGATGCTTCTATGGGCATAAGGACCTATTTGTAAAATGAGCATATTTTTATTTTCAAAGTTCAAACAGTCGATCCGACCGTTCAACATTATCTCCATATTAAAATATACTTGGAGGTCAAATTTTACATTTTTCTGAATTTTTTTTTACTATTTATTAAGTATTTTACAAAACTAGTCAAATTCAGACCATTGAATTTTGTACCCATCTTAATAAATAGTAAAAAAATTCAAAAAAATGTAAAATTTGACCTCCAAGTACATTGTAATATGGAGAAAATGTTGAACGGTCGGATCGACTGTTTGAACTTTGAAAATGAAAATATGCTCATTTTACAAATAGGTCCTTATGCCCATAGAAGAATTTGCAATATATATATATATATATATATATATATATATATATATATATATATATATATTGGATCTGTCGGCATGCTTATAATTATGGTATCAGGTAGACTACATCTAGTTGCTTTGCTTGATGTTCCAATATATCGTAGAGAGGTTTTGGCTGGAGTTCAAGCTAGGTTTCAGTGAGTCAGATTTTCTTCTTGTTTTAGGCCATGAATTAAGGTTCTATTTTCAACCGAGCCCCTTGCATTGCATATCAAAAATTTTGCCTATCAAAACGCTGTTGCCAAGACGGAATCTAAAACTGTTCCGATGAATTAAATTAGTCAACTATACGCAACCTGAGAATCAAATAGCTTGTCATTTAATAATACTATAAAGGATAATACAGTAGGACACCAAACATAATTTTCTTGAGGAGATACAACATTACAACTCATCAAAATTCGTAAAAAAAAGAGACTTTCAATTGTTTCCATATAAATCAATCCGTGCCTGGCTATGGAAAATATGAAATCGAGTCCAACTACCTCGCACTCCAGTCACCAGATTGCTTAATTTCGTATATGACATGAAGAATTAGGGGGAAACCTAATTATTTTTAGCTTTAGAAATAAATCGACTGTTCAATTTTGTTACATTGATTTCTCGCTTTTTGCTTGTCCATGATCTTTTAGAAATACTTCAACTCTGATTTTTTTTAATGTGAAGAAACAAGTTATGATGGTTAGTCCTTCACGTATTTTTTATGGATCATTTTCTCAACTTGAAAACATAAAATTTCTACGATTTCCATAGATATATAGATCTATCAAAGATATTTCTAAAGAGGGTTAGACTCATAATTTTTTTTTTTATATAAAAATCAGAATAGATGATGATTGAAAATCAATAAACCCATCTATTATGTCGGAAAGGAAGCTTAAGCAAAATCCGGAAGAAATAGCAGAGTTGAAACCAGGTACTTGCCTCATCAAGCTAACCAAGAATACAAGATGGGAAAAAACACTGCAGGGATGATTCATGGACTGTAATATCCATGCCAACTGAAACATTTGATGGGGCTAGGTTCAATTTTGAAATATGCAACTTCCAGCTCTGGGAAGACATAATTTTGTAATTTTTTTGAATACTAAATATATTTTTATATTGTTTTTTAAAAAGGGCATAAATTGAAGTATATTAAAAAAATATTCAAGTCAAGAGTAGACAGGTGTCCACCTTTGACTCCACTTAGCTCCGCCCCTAAACTTGTCATAAATAGGAAAAGAAAGTATCTAACAGTAGGAGCTCTTGATGAAGAGTAATAACAAAAATAGCTCGGTGCTAACAAGAATATGCCTGTTTGTTCTTATTTTTACAATTTTAATTATTTTTTCTCCATGAAATGAAGTCCAATAACAAAAATAAAAAAATGTTGAGCTGTACTGGCAACTTTGATGAGTACATGTCATATTATGCTTCTCCATTGGTTATCCAGCTTTTGCCACCAGTAAGATGCAGTTTTTTCAGAACAAGGTTGCACCAGCCAAAGTGTCATTTGTAGTGGCAGCTCTCTCCCACGCAGCCCTTCACCCTTTCCAGAATAGAGAAAAGAGGTATAGAGACAGGTCCCTGACTATTGTTTTTTCTAATTATTTTTGTTATTTTGGTCTAATCAGGTGTTCCTTTCTTTTGTGGTGTAAGCTTTATCTCCCATAGATTCTTCGCCGACATCCATGATTACATCAGGGGCTGATTTTAACCTATTTTCTTGCTGAAGACTGTATGTGGATCCATTATGCTTTGAACCCAACTTGACTCGCAAGAAGAGAGAGTTAGCCATAACCCCAACTGAGCTGAAACCCATCAATGCACCAGCTATGGAAGGTGTCAAAATAGTACCTGTTACAGGTAGCAGTGCCCCGGCAGCAACTGGAAGACCAACCTGAATAAAAATAAATTTCGAGTCATTCAGAGTTAACAATGGGGAGGGTGTGTGTGTGTGTGTGTGTGAAAGAGAGAGAGAGAGAGCATACAATGTTGTAAAGAAATGCCCACCAAAGATTTTGCTTCACAGTTTTCATAGTCTCTTTGCTCAACTCTAATGCATCTATTAGCTGACACGGGGAAGCAATATCAGTTTTCATAACATTAAAAGGCCACTGTTGTTTCCCCAATATACCCAGAATAGAAACCAAAGAAGTAGAGTAGGAGCATCTGAAATCATTCCTTATTTCAGGTTTGATTAAGCCTTATTCCCATATCACAAAATGTATTTAGACGTCGCTCTTTACCTAGGGTTGAAACAAGTTCATGTCATTCCTTACAGTTTAGTTTTTCCTTTGTTGTGTAACTACACCTAATGATTTGCTGTTCTTGAACACAACCCAAAAATTTTCTAACATTAGTGATGAAAATCTGACTTCTTTTGGTTGCAAATGACACTCAAACATCAGACAATAGATGAAAAAGATGGATTTTGTCAACAACACAACAATTTTGCTCCTATTTCAAGGTTGGCTTCCTTTGAATGCAGATTGAACTAGGACTGACCTTACAGCATATTGAAGCTGGAGGTCCAAGGGTCTAAGTTATTCACCAATTTTACTCTTTTAGGGGCAATATGGTCAGTTATTTACAGTTTAGTCAAAAAGTATAGGTGTAGGATGGAAAATCTGTAAAGAGTTGGTTGTTTGCTGCCAACATGAGAAATGTTAGGTGCTATTTGGATATATGTAATTGGCTTTATATGTGAAATACAGTCCAAAGTAAAATAACTAAAGCAGAACCTGCGATAACCTATTGCCCATAAGAACAACGGGAGAGACGTCACTGGCAGCACCAACACCTTCACCCATAGCAATTCCAATATCTGACAAAGCTAATGCCGCAGCATCATTAATGCCATCACCAACCATAGCTACCACTTTCTTTTGTTTCTGAAGATCTGATATGAACTTCTTTTTCTCATGTGGTTTTACTCCTGCTATCACCTATAATTACTTTTAGTTATGCTTTGCATCCAACCAATCAGTCAGGACAGAAAAGGGAACAGCAAAGCGAGGATGCCCTCCAGAAATGGAACTTTTTCAAATATATAAAATCTAATATACTCAAGTTTGGCCAGGACAAACAGGAACAGACCTAGATGCTGTGGGTCATGACATTTTTTGTGGTGCTTTTGGTCATATTAATATCCTTGTAAAACAATGGAGCCCTAGCTAAGCAATAAAAAGGACAACTCTAAGAAGAAAACAAAATAATAATAAATTAATAATGACAACTTCCATAACTGAAACAGTACCGAAATCTAAGAACGTGATCTTTAATGATAGCAGATAATTTCTTTGTAGTCTACCAGTACCGTCAGCAGAAAGTTACTTAATGCAGTTATCTAACCTTGTCTTTTGGGATACCAACAATTGAGGCCACATGTTCTGCTGTACTCCTGTTGTCGCCTGATAACATGTAAGTACTGATTCCTTGCTTAGACAAGGTGTCTATCACTTGGCATGCATCTTCCCTTGGTTTATCCTCGAAATAAATAAGCCCTGCTAATACCCCATCAACTCCTACATACACAACAGACTGACTATTGATCTCAGCATCTGGAAACGGGTTATCCACCACACCATGCCTGCAAAGTGATTGTTGTGATTATGCCAGCAAGACAATATGAAAAATTAAATCATTTAGAGATATTTTATTTTTACGATCCTATACATAAATCCATATAATATCTGTGAACCACTTTCGGTCAGTCAACTACTCAAGACTTCCCTCTGACCGTTGTCAGTATCAGCATTACAAACAAAGGAATTGTACCTTCACATGATATTTTACAAAAATATCCCAGCTGCAATTTTGATTTTCATTCTATTACATATTTATATGCTATCAGATATACTGTAAATTTCTTCATCACCACCATCAGTGTCAACATTGTCATTAACATCACTATATTTATTATTTATTTATTTTCTGCATAGCGTTAGGGTGGCTTGGAAATGATGTTTTAGTCCAATTAGGACTTAGATGTGGCTTCTAAGTGAATCAATGACCAATAGAACCCATATAACTTACGCACTGTACCAGACTATCAGAAAAATAAGGCAATGGTCATAGTCAGTGACAGAATATACTGGAAATTTATGCTTCACATATATGTCACATCTGACCCACATTTACATGATAGACGCATCACATGGCGTACTGTAAGACTTCACATACATGCCACATGTGCATGATATGCATCCGACATGCCACATGACATATCGTAAGAGTTTATTTTAAATTTGGGATAAATACAGCAACAGATACACTTGGAAATGCACATCTGACCACAGAAGACCCCTATGAGAGAGGCCTTCTGTCTGACATGTTCTATTTCATGGCCCTGGGGGGTATTATTTGGAGTTAAGCATCTGGTTCTCACATTACAAAAGATATGTGGGATAAAACTTGCCCTTTAGTGCTTGTGCTTCCATCAAACCGGGGATTTACAATCTCTAACCTACAAATTTTATATATGTTTCCAGAGTTATCCTCTTCAATTGCCATCTTCCAGTTCAGTCACCGTCTTCTATCCACAATATATAACATATATGCTTGTATAATTCGCAAGATGCACATGAAACTAAAATTTAAATAACTATTGCATAATTATCCTTTTGCATTGCTTATGTTTCTGATGTTTTAGAAATGTTTTCCACATATAGTTTCCAAAAAGCTTTTGCCATTATGCGCTTTATATATGTGGACTGTGGAGTGTCTTAGGAATTTTAAAATTGACTTAGCCTTATTATACCAGATATGATATTTGCATCTGTATCCATGAAGCATAGCTGGAAAGTACATACTGATACCAACACGGGTCATCATGGTGATGGCATGGAATTGCATAATTGTATTATCATAGATACAAGTACCTAGTTGGTCTAACAGTTATACCTTTGAAGCCAATCAAGTGTCCCAACTGTGATTTCCTTCTGGCCGACAATTGCAACAGCACCTGACCCAGGTTCCTCCTTATATGTTCCTTCTTTGGTCTGTGAATAAAAAAGTGTAATCACACAGATGCCAGTATGAATGTAACAGGAACAGCCAATTATCAACAGAAACTCACCTTAAGATTGAGGTAATTGGAGGCACGTGCTGCTTCCAGTATCGCTTTTCCAAGTGGGTGGTTTGTATTTGATTCTACTCCAGCAGCTAAACTTAAGATTTCAGCTTCAGTCCATGTGTGACTTGATCCATCCCTGTATCAAAAATGATGATTTATCAGAATTCATATGATATCACTGACTTCAAAAATTTATTTTTCTTTAGCTCAGTAATTATTATTGTTTGATAAATTAACATAAACTCAAAACTCCTTGATTTTTGTCAATCTGCTCTCTAAAATGAAAACAGTACAAATAACATATTTGGGTTGAAAAGGCCCAAAGCAGACCAAATCAGACCTGAAATTTTTGTCAAGTAAATGACCTAAATTTGAGCCCACTTGAACCAACATCAGTAGGCAATCTGACTGGCTTTGAAACAGGTCTGCTTGAATAGATCAAGACCCGAAATGGACCTGGAACTCAAAACTGGATTTGACATGTCCCAAGTCTGACCATCCCAATTGCAACCCATATCATATAGTTCCGAAATTTATTACCACAATCCATACTCCAATACTTGACGAACAGTTATATTACCTAAAATTTGAGACAATCAGGTAAGTTTTGTAGACTAAAAGTTGAAATACATAGAACATCATGTCAAGTTGCTGAAAGGACATTACAAACATATAAAGACTTAACTTTGGAAGTTCAAGCGCTCACCATGGAGAAGCCAGGACTTTGGTCACAACAGGCTTTCCAGTAGTCAAAGTGCCAGTTTTATCAAACACGACAGTATCAACTTCTGAAAACTTCTCCAAGACATCCCCACCTCGCAAAAGCAACCCTCTTCTTGCTCCTAAAGAAGTCCCTACCTTTAAAAACAAGCATTGCAGGAAATATACTATTTTAACAAGAAGTTTTATTATAGTAAACATTATCGGGATAGTTTTGGATTATACCAGCACAGCAGTTGGAGTAGCTAGGCCAAGTGCACATGGACAAGCAACAACCTGCACAAAGTAACATCACCAAAAAATAGGTTAAAGTTCAACTGCTCATAAATTTAGAGCAGCCTCAAATGTAATCACAATGTATAGTTCTACAACAGAATATATAAGTCAGACTTAAAAATAAATGACAAATCATCATACCAGAACACTACAGGCAAGTTGCAAAGCCAAAGACACTGTACTAGCTTGTTGGAAGGCAGCTGGTACAAGATGTGAACCAAAAAGACTCCAAAACATAAAGTAGCAGCAGAGAGTGTCATAACTCCATACGTAAATTTTCCAGCTACCTGAGTACATAAATTTGGGCACTCAGAATTGGCACATGAGAGTGACAGAAAACATAGAACAACATGTTGAAGAAAAACCAAAAGAGGAAATGTTACTAGTCAATATCTGCATCTTTAACTAAAGCCAAATTTCTAAAGCTAGTATTATTAAGAGTAAAAGCAGTAAAAATAGGTTAATATAGTCCAATCCACGAAGAGCGGATATAAACTAATTACTTATGTTGACCTCCACAGATATAATCTCTACACAGAATATACCTTGTCAGCTAACCTCTGCACAGGAGCTTCCCTTGTTTGTGCTTCCTCAACCAAGCGTACTATGTCCGCCATTACAGTCTCCCCACCAGGCCTTCTTATTTCAATTGTAAGCTTACCATTCAAATTTATGCTACCTGCAGTCACTTCAGCCTGGAGGAAAGATAAAAGGAATTTAAAGTGGTGGATTAGAATTATCCTCAAGAAATTACTCACAAGTGATTGAAAAAGAAAATTATTACCCCAGGAAGCTTTGCCACTGGCATGGCTTCTCCAGTCAAGCTCGATTCATCCACTGTACTTCGTCCAGTTTTTACAACTCCATCTGCTGGAACACAGTCCTACACAACAAAGGTGCCCCAAAAAATCAACGTAAAGAGATACAATAATTTTAACATTTTCCAACTAACATTGGAAATAATCACACATATAGATAGATAAATGTGTTTTCTTAGGCAAGGTTTAAGGTAGTTTGATGAGAACAAAAACAGTGTGAAGCGATACACAGATAGTTAGCTAATTACCAGGATAACCACGGCCCATGGTAGAGGTAGGGTGTACTATGCCTGACCAGGACAATTAAAGCCAGTACTACTAATCTAATAAACAGCAATTCCCTTTTAAACTTGTTTAGGCTCAAATTAAGATTCCGTCTAAGCACTGAGCAAAACAAGGTGAAGATCAAAATTTTAAGAAAAAAGAACAATAATATATTTATAGAACCACTTACTCCTGGGAGCACAACAACAATGTCTCCAACAGAAAGGCTATTACAGGAAACCTCTATATATGATGAATTTTCAGAGGTGCTGTCAACCAAAAGTCTTGCTTTTTTAGGGAGAATGTTAAGAAGGCCAGTCATATCACTGGCAGCTTTTAGTTTTGCTCTGAGCTCCAGGTTTTTTCCTAGAAGAACAAATGCAATCAGCATTATTGGCTCTTCAAAGAATGTTTGCCATCCCTGCAAAGGAAGAAGTACAAATTATTCAATATAACAGAATCTAATGGTTTAGTGATAAACAATATTTAAAATAATGTCATAAAGCATGATAGTATGACAACTAAAAAAATCAATATGGTACAAGCAGTCCTCATACTGCAATGCACCAAAGCCGTTAACATGGATTATATTCACAAGTTCTCAAATTAAGGGCCATTATTACAGCATCCTTAATTCAAGACATAGAAATGTCAAAACAAAAGGAGAGAAAGGAAGACCATATAGACGTGCAACTAAAATAGTCTTGTATTGAAAACAGCATGGTTATACTTTGATCAAATCAGTCAGTCCCATACTATGCCAAATTCCAGACTGCACGTATATTTGACCTTTAAAGGTCAGAAAGAAACAAAGAGACAGACACATTAAGAAAATACCAGTTTTGGAATTAAGGCTGCCACTAAACTGACAGCAAAAGAAGACAAAGCACCCAAGCCAACCAAAGTGTTCATGTTTGGTGATCCTTTTACAAGGCTCTTGATCCCATCAGATATAAGCTTTCGGCCCGGCCCAATAAATGTGAAGAGTGAGAGTGAAAGATGGAAGCCAGTCGAGTGCAACATGTGCACCCATGGAGGCAGGGTAGCCCCAAAAAAATGAGAGAGGTGCCCCACTAAGCACACTGCACACAATGCCCAAGATAAGGCAAGTTCTCGACCTGGAAGTTAATTAAGTCAATGGAAATTAAATACGATTAAAGGAACTTCTTTTTCAATATATGTACTCTTTATGGATTATACCACTTTCTTTCAGAAGCTGAACTTTCTGGTCCATCTTTCTTTCAAAAACCCGATATAAGTCCTTCGTAGAATCTGCAAGTGTTTAAATTTGCTGAGATCAATTCACACACATAGGATAGTTAAAGTCTTTATATGGTGAAATGAACATAACAATTCTATTCTTTCATAGGAGCGACAGAAAATGCTGACTTATGAGTGGCCTAGCAATCAAATTTTGCTCCAATCAAAATTTCTTTTTTTTGCATGTTCTTTACATGTAAATCAACGATTACTCCATAATAAAAAACTGATACATACTGACCATACAAACAAGCACTTAAGAATCAGACTTACAAGATGTAAGGAATAAGGAAATTCAATAAAATGCTTTGAATAGAAATACCTCGAAGGTTGGACTTAAACCCTGCTACAGTCAATTGACCTGCCAGCTTTTCCCCCAAGTGTTTCTTCCAATTGTCAGAACTCCTTGCTTCAGGCAGAGCGGATACTACTGCTGTTTCTGTAGCAAGGTTCACTGTGGCCCAGCGCACTTGTGGCTAAAGAACAAATGACAATCAGAACATTATTAAATGCCATTTCCAAAAAATACATTAACAGAGTATCTATCACAAACAAGCAGCTGAATACAAACTGCATTAAAATTACTGGCAAGTTCAGGCCCTGTTTGTTTCGTCTATTGTTTTACAGGCAGAAGGTGATAGCCAACAGCACTTTCGTCTATTTATTTATTTATTTATTTTTAGTGGGACAGACCTTTGCTAGACTGTGTACATTATTTTACATAAGATTCAACGAATAATACCTGGCTTTCCAAGATGCGCTTCACACTGGCAGCACATCCGCCACATGACATCCCCTGATGCATAATTAACTTAATTACAATCAAATGGACAAAAAGAAAATTGGACATAAGAAATGTTCAAAGGTGCCCCTTCAATCATTTTTGAACCATTAAAATATAGCTCCAACATCAAAGCAAATTCCAAACAAACCATACTATCTATTAACAGAATGCCACTAGTAATGTTGTACCAGCAATCAGTCTTTTGTGATTTCTATGTGATTTTCAATGCACATTGGGACCAACTTTGGGTCCAATTTGAAGACTTAGCCATCTGATTTTCAGATGTAGTTAGCAGGACCTGGTTGGATAGGAGCCAAGCCAACCCATAAATCAGTTTTCAATTAGATGGCCATTAATGTCGTATTTTTCCCTGCCTAAAAATCCCATTAGCAAAGGAATAATAAAAAAACGAGTCAAAAAAGAAGCAAAAAAATAATAATAATAATGTTAAGATCAATCCAGTACCCCCACAGGTTTACACAGTGATACCTGATGCTACCGTACCAGTATGGTCTCAAGATGCAGTTCTATTTGATTGGTGCAAATTATAAATTTAAACTGCCACGAGCAAATGCATGATCCAAAACCATCCATTAGTCATTACAGAAAAACATATTGCAATTCTGATAATACCAGGGGCATACAACGACAAACATAGTCCAAATTAAGCCGTACAATTCTGGCAAAAAAAATAAAAATAAAATAATAGTACAGGCTTACTCCAACGTCTAGGATTATGACATCAGTATCAAGAGAAGACGCCTCTTCAACCTTTGTCCCAAGACCTTTCTCCCCCGAAAATCCATCCCCGCCATTTCCGCCATGACCACCTCTGTCCCCACCGCCTCCGATTCCATTTCCACCGCCCGAGGGCCCGTGTAAGGAGGAACTCGAGAGGCTTGCAAATCCACGAGAAAATGAAGCCAGAGAACCCGAACTCTGGTTTATCACACTTCTAGTGAATGAGGCGATGAACACCTCTCTCGAGCTGACGGAGAGAGCTCTTGGGAGAGGAGGACGGAGAGAGACGAGGATTCGGCGACGCAGAGAGGATTTGAGGCTTCTGGACAAGGCAAGGAGAGGGAGAGTAGGGACCGCCATGGCCGATTCCATGGACGGTGCTGTTTTGCTGGGAGCTTAGAAAGAGTAGCAAAGTTGCAATTAGTAAGGCATGAACGGAACCAACGGATCCAACCTCAAGCGTTGGATCGTGTCGGAATCAATTTTACTTTAAACCACTAGCACTACGGCACTAGCCACTTGAGAGTAGGTCCGATGGGCGTCGGACCTACTCTGGTGTGATGGTATAATCACCGTCTATTTGCTTTAAGAATCGTACGAAATGCTTAAATTCGTGCAATTTTGTTTCATTGTCGTGCGCACAAATCATATATTAGATCGGACGGTCATCGTGCTCGTTGAACCTAAAAGTAGGTCCAATGGGCATCGGACCTACTCCGTTCTCGGCACTAGCACAAGGTCAAGAAAGAGCAGATCAGGAATGCATTTCATATTCGGCCTGACACGACTCACGAGGGTTAATTTAATTATTTCTCACGTGGTATCTATCAAGTTATTAATGCAAGATTGGAAACGTGACTCACGATGTTCAAAGGTCAAAAGGGAATTATATACATTATACATGTTTAAATTTTTACAATATGACAAGTAAAAATATCTTACTAGTTCAATTAATACGATTTTTTATACATATTTTAGCCAAATTTAAAATTTTATTCTAAATTTTTTATAAAAAAAATAACAAGACACGATCCATTAGGTATTTAGTTTTTGAAGATTTTACTAGATATATAATATACAAAAAATATACAAAAAGAGCAATTTCACTCCAACTATAAATGAGACATTTTGGAAATGTCAGATGTCTTTTATGTCTCAACTGTACCTTACGTTTTTATTTTTATTTTCAAAATTTAAACAGTCAATTCAAACTGCTCAACATGATCTCTATATTATAATATGTTTGGAGATCAAATTTTCTACTATTTTTTAAATAAGTACATAATTATTATTTTTCAGAATATCTAGAACCATGCAAAAATAATGAGTGTGCACCTATCTAAAAAAATAGTAAAAAAATTTCAAAAAATAACATAAAATTTAATTTATATATCATTTTGAGAGATTCTATTTTAAGAATATTTACAATTAAACATTTTAGAAAATACATATTAAAATGTAAAATTTCTCCCTTGGTGTTGGACGCACATTGCGACATTCCATGTTATGGAAGAATATTATTAATTGAGGGATTCAATAACACAAAAGAATACATTCAGAAAATTATCAAATAATCTTATAAAACAATGCGCTTTCCATTGGTGGATATATATCCCCCAACTATTCTTTTTTTTTTGAAAGTAAGTCCTCCAAATTAATTTAAGAAATAAATCTTCAAAAACTGTAGTGATGCAGAAAATAAACATAACAGTACCTTGAACCAAACATTGAGGTAGGCAAAAATACATTGAGAGGGATATATGGAGATAGAGGAGAGTTCAAATGCCTCTATTTTTCATGCCTCCATTTTTAAAAACTTTAATAACTCAGAATTTAAAACAAAAAAATCAAAATAAAACCGTTGGATATGATCTACATCATTTTAACTATGCACGTGTAAAAAATTATGACATTTCAATTTTGTTTTGGTTGTCATCAAAAGCTTGTAAAAAATGTACTAATGTGGATAATTTCTAGACGTTGATTTTTCAACTTGTTGATTCACATAAAAACAAAATCAAAATGTGATAATTTTTTATGAGCACATAGATAAAATGATGTAGATCATATCCAATGGTTTTATTTTGACTTTTAAGTTTTAAATTTGGAGTTATTAAAGTTTTTAAAAATAGAGGCATGGTGGAAGCATGAAAAATGGAGGCATTTGAACTCTCTTCATGGAGATATTTACAGGACGCTTTTTCCAAAACCATTACAAGGTGGTCCTTGTAATGTAGTTGAAAACGCTTCCATTTTGGACTTGCAAAGCTATCAAGGCCTTGTGCTCTAACATGCATTCGTATTTTAGTTATGCTTAGTCACACAAACACTTTCAAAATTTTAGATATTTGACTAGTCCAACTAATGTTTTTGTTTTTTTTTTTATAAAGTGAGATCAATGTTTCACCGATTTCATTAAATTAAAAGAACCTTTTCTTTTGAAAACTCTAATGTTGAGACACTGGCCATGCCAACTCCTCAAAACAACAGTCTCCAAGTATGTATGTTTCTTCAGTAATAGTTAATTAATCCTGGAATCCATATAAAACCGAGGGCTCTAGTAAAAGTTAATGCTTTCAACCCATCTTGTGTTTGAAAAAGTTAAAGGTGTGACAAAATTATATATATACTTATGAAAGGAAATATAGATGCATTCAATTTGGTAAAGAAACATATTGTTTTATCACATTAATTTTCATCAGATAATTATGACATCCTCTAATATTTATAACCAATTAAATGAAGTAAACCACTAGAGCTCCATTTGCAGTACAGGCATATACAATTAATGCTGTTATATATTTTTACTTGGAGCAACCACTGGGTCCCCCATAATAGAAGTGTTGATATCCAGGTTTGCCAGAATCAGTCCACCAACGAGAAGTGCTATAGCATTCTGGTCTATCTGTAAATTGAATAGGGTTGTAATCGTCCTTGTATATAGTACCATCATAATCGAAGCCAAAACAATCATAGAAGTAAGCTGTTTTTCCCTCACCCGCACTGGGGAAGTGCCCGCTGCCCATTGAAGGACTCGTCTCCTTGTTCTGGTAGTAAACCTCTCCCGACCATTGAATTATGTTTGCCCGGCCCGGTCGGATAAACTCCTGAAGAGACTCTGCGGCCACTATCCGAGTAATGTCATCTCACCAATAGGCCCCCCTAGATCTTCTCTGTATATGACCAGTCTCCGGTTTTTTGGTCCTACAATTTTCAATTGGTAATTTCTACATTTTCTGTAGCTTAAATCTTTAAAAATGAAACAATTAAACGAACCTTTTTTATCCTAATTGTTATGTATCTCATCTCCCTGTCATATTTCGAGAGGGGAGACAATGCTTGCCCAGGTAAAAGGTTGGAGCTATTTGCTATTACGAATCCTGGACAGTCATCATTGTAGCACCCCTTTATGTCGTCCCTGGTAGTCTATAACAAATTTGTGCATAATAATTTAAATATTTTTTTAAAATTTAATTAAGGAATTAAAAATAAGGTATAATTGGATTTAGCCTAAGTAAGGCCCTTGAGCTGTCTGAACTCTGAACTCTGAACTAATAATAATGCATTTTGGGTTGAGAAATGAGAACCTTGTTGTTTAAGTTTAAGCTCATATACATAAATATTTATTACATTCTACTGGTTTAGTAAAGAAGATAGCTTACCCTCCAATACGTGAAGAAACGCAAATCGCTGTTGTTATACATCAGAGGGTATACCTAAAAATTTGTTCAGAAAAATAATATATATATACAACTTGTTAGAATTAAACAAAGGCAAGAACACAGAATGATCTTAAAGCTTAGCATGAAGTGGATAACTTTTGGTGGTAATATCTAATATGTTTGTGTTATATCTAATTAATGGAGGACAAAAGCAAAATGTATGACATACATGAACTCCGGCCAGAAGAATTTCTTGCCCTGTAAATTGTTAATAGCTGCTATGTAGGCTGAACTTTCTGACAGAGGTTGTACATCTGGTATATTCCATATATTTATTCTTGCTCTCACCCCGTGCCACCATGTGCTATGGTGTACTCCTTTACTCATGTAACCTGCCATCTACAAAATAATGAGTACATACAACTTTTGACCTGAATATATTGAATCATCCTCGATCTCCTGTTGTCGCAAAAAAATTGCATGAATAATCAACGATGAGAAGTATAGTATACATGGGTGTAGCCATCAGATTCTTCTTTCATCAGAGAGCGAATAGTTTTTCCAATTGACATGTAATTTGATTGGGGACCTCCTAGCAGCTGCAAAAGATCAACCATTCCGCTTATTTCATTTTTTCCTTGTTACATTTCAAATTTTAAATCCCACAAACCAATAATTCATCTGTAAGCAACTATATATGCAATTAATTAGAAAACAGGTAGAAGGATTATTGATGCCATAACATGATGTTGTGAAGACTATTTTATGAGTAAAACTAGGGTGTTCTTAAGCTCACCAAGCCTCTTGGTAAGCTTAACTCCAAAATATCTATTGGATTGGACAAACAACGAATTCAAGCTGTATAAATCAATTTGCTTCACAAGTGATGTGTTTATATGCAAAATTTATAAAAAATTTAATTAATTTAGTATAAAGTCAACCGGTCAAAAATCGATGAAAATAAATACATTAAAATTAGCATATAAATCTTCTTGTTTTGACTGCTTGACTTTATATTAAACTCATTCGGAAATTTATACACTTTGCATAGAAAAACATTACTCGTGAAGTAGATTGGTTTCAATAGTATGGATTTGTTGTTTTAAGCTAATTCAATAGATTTTGGAGTGAAGCTCACTGAGAGATTTGGTGAGCTTAAGAATACCATAGTTCTACTCCAATTTTATTGTGCTATTTAGGTTCTTTTTCTTTGTTCCTTTATTTAAATGTTTAAGCCTCAATAGCCACCTACTGCTGATATAAGTAAAGCCAACACTAAAGAAAAGTACAAACAAGCTTATACAATTGCATTGGAAGAACGAAAATTTATATACGATTTACCTTGTATTCACCGTGTGAATGCTTTGATAGGTATCGTCCTTTTATTGCTAAATTGCTGCATACATGAAAAACCACAATGGCTAGAACTAACAAGCTGTTCTTTGAAGCCATTGAAAAAAAAAAAAAAAAATTGTATTCGCTGAGAAGGAAGATATATCCGTGCGGCGCATATATATACAAATATCAGACATCAATTAGTAGATTAATTCATTAATTAACTGCTCCCAGATAATAAATCACCAGGAAAAAAAAAAGGCAAGATATAAGGATGTCGTTTTCTAATGATTCCTTACAGATGTTAAACAATCAATGAATCTACTTAATTGTTACCATGGGTAAAACAATCACTGAATCTACTATTAATGATATCATTAATTAACTGCTCACAGATAATAAATTACCAGGAAAAAAAAGAAGAGAATGCAGTAGGTCTGATGGGCATCAGATCTACTTTTGGATCCAATGAGCTCCAAGACCGTCCGATCATTATTAAGATCTATGCGCATGAAAATTGAAGTAGATAGCACGGATTTTAAAGCAGATCGCACTCATCTTAATGCGGATCAGACGGTGATTTAGCCCATCGGACCAAAGTAGATCCGATGGACATCGGACCAACTCTTCTCTAAAAAAAAAAAGGCATGATAAGAATGCCGTTTTCTAATGAGTCCTTGCAGACGTTAAACAATCAATGAATATACTTCATTGTTTTTTTTTAAACTTGGTAGTGGCTAGGGTTGAATCCACTTAATTGTTACCATGGGTAAAACAATCACTGAATCTACGTGCTATTAATGTTTCTGATTGAAATGCGTGTATGCTATGTGTCTCTTTTTTTTTTTGTTCGGAGATGTACTAAGTGCAGTGTTTTAAAATTCGGTTATATTCGGTGAATATACGGCCGTATATTTCTATTCAGTGGCCGGCCGAATAGAAAATAGCTATTCAGATTAAATATTGAATCCATGCCTTAAAAAAATTAAAAAACATTCAAAACTCATTAAAAGAGTTCCAGACCCGAATCTATAACCCATTAAATGAGTTTCAGACCCGCCAGTCGCCAGGTAAGTGTTCTCTTCAAGCGTCACACTCAGAAGTCTTTTATAACCTATCTACATGCTGCCTTATTGTATTTAAGTACTGTGGGATTAAATATTTAATAAAAAATCTGTATATATAAATCCGAATAAGAATCCACATATTCGGCCGCATACTGCATATGCGGTATGCGATGGCCTTCCGAATACCGCATGAGAACCAAATATTAAAACACTGACTAAGTGTATCTCCTTAAAATCAACAATAGATTTTATTGTGGAACTACTTCAAATATAGAAAACATATGATATTTATTTATTTATTGATAAAAAAAAAACTATCATATGGTATTCTGCTTTCTGGATTGTAGACATTGATCTTTATTTGTCAAATATGAACAGCTAGGATTGATTAGTGTATCTTCTGAAAATCAACAAATAAATTTAGGGTCCACTTAGCTGTCCCCACCTATCTTTTCCCCATTTCATCCCCCGCTCATTAATAATGCTAATTAAGTAGGGGACCACAACCGCCATATGCTAAAAACGTGTTTACTTCCGCTAATCAGTAGAGGACCACAACAGTAATCTCTAAAAAACAAAAGAAAACGCGTTTAAAGGGTGTTAACTACCTGGGGGGCCAGTAATTAAGTGGAGGGGACCGCAAAAGCAGTCATAACCGTCAACGCAATTCCAAGATTTGTAAAAACAATATTCATCTTTCACAATGAAAGTATTCACACCAGTTAAGTAAGGTTCTATCATCTTTGCAATAAATTATTTATGGAAACATTACCACATCGTGCGCATTGAGAAAGTATGATACCACAGGTGGGGTAACCGCTAACATCTCTTGAAAGAGACAAGGAGAGGGACCACACGCGAAAAACAACAGCAAGTGCAACAATAACCATATCAAACCGCAAGAGGTCTATTGGTAAGAAAAACAAGTATTCATCTCTGCCCAATGAATTGTAATTTTATATGTTGTATAGTATTCAACTAAAAAAAATAATGAAAACGAATACGATCATTAAATATTGGCGGGGTCCACATCATAATTTTTGGATCAAAATTTTTGAAGTATTCAAACTTAAGAAGGAAATTATGAATGTTAATGGTTCAAAGTATGAATACTTATGAAGAGAAGTAGGACAACTAAATTTAATATGTGAAGTATTCATTCTTATGCAGCGAGGCCTATTAGTAAAAAAATCACATGTATATTGTGACTAACCGTTTTTACTATTATTCTAACTATGACACGAAGAGTTGGGTTCTTGTATAGTTATGAATACTTGTTGTGATATTATAATACTTGTTATTAATTGTAATAGGAAGAAAATTTCATAAGTAAAATTAACATCACATCACATCATTTACGAGAAAAATAATTTATCAGGTTAACAACATCAAATTAGAATTAACAAACTACATCAGTTATCAATAACCACCAAAAACATTTATCAGTTTAACAACATCAAACTACGTCAGTTATCAATCACCACTTACATCATATCAAATTTACACTCATTCCTCTCATCAATTAAAATCCTAAAGGCAATCCAAAGACGCTCTGCATTGATCATTTGCTACAAATTTTAACACATAAAACATTGTCAGTAAATGAAACTTTAATACTATAATTTTTAAAAAGGAAAAAAATGATAGAATATTAACCTGAGTATAATCTAATGCAACATTGTGCGTGAGGCAATCAACACATCGCAGAACAAAAATAGCACAATCCAGTGAAGATTGTTGAGGACAATCCATCCAAGTATATTAAAGCGAGTGTTTTACTTCACATCTATATTTTCAAATTCAAAGTTCAAAATGTCGATCTGAACCGTTCAAGTTGATCTCCATATTAAATTGTGCTTGGAGACCAAATTTTACAATTTTCAGAAATTGTTTACTATTTTTTTGGAATTTTTTAAAATCACTGATTTTTTATTGTCCGCGATTTTTCTAAAAACTGTGATTTTAAAAAATTCCAAAAAAATTATAAAAGATTTCTCAATTGTAAAATTTGGTCTCCAAGCACAATTTAATATGGAGATCAATTTGAACGGTTCGGTTCCACGTTTTGAATTTTGAAATTGAAGATATAGACGTGAAGTAAAACACTCGCTTTACTTTGCGAAGTACCGTAGCACAGTATCGCGTCCTCGCAGGACGCTATACCGAACATAAGTCTCCGCCAATAAAAAAAGAATTGAATAATGAGACGCCATATCAAACCGTTTTCCATAAAAAAACAAAAGAGAGGGACGCCATTGGGACCGACCAACCCACCTTTACTCTCAATTTCTCCAAAGATTTCACAGTTCATTATTTCTTAATTTAGCATGTTTTTAGGGTTACAATGTCAGTATTTTGTTAATAATAATTGAAGTTCAAGTGGCAGGTTCATTAGAGAAATTGCTATATTAAATTGAGGCTGGATTGGACATCAAGGTGAAATGTAAACTAATGGGCTTAATTTGGGCCTGGAAGCAAAATTACTTTACCTTCTATATAGTTACATATGCCGATCACGTATCTTGATTCGAATGTTCCGTATCGTGACATGATCATTTTTGAAAAGTTTGATATGGCATGACACATCACGTTATTTTACGGCAGACGGTCATGCCATCATAACCATCTCTTTTGTTTGTCTCTCTCCCCTATATCTCCGGAATTCGAATCCAGTGAAGTAACCCAATTTTTGGGTTTTGGATGAGAACGTCCGATTCGAATCCACAAAAATTCATTCCCGAAGTGAGCGCACACATTCCGACAATGAATTCGAATCCCGAGACGATCCCAAGAGACGAATTCGAATCGGACGGTCTCTATTCAAAATCCAAAAATTGAATTACTTTAGGGGATCCGGACCCCCCCTGAAACAATGTTGGACCCTTTGCATATTCTTTGAACTAATTGCACAAGTTAGGTCAAATTTGCGTGTACATGCACTATTTGCACAATTTCAACAATCTAGTTGAAGTATTCACAATTTACAATTTCTCTTACTCTTGTGAACAAATTGCACAATTTAGGTGAAATTTGCATAATTCTTGATTCAGATATGATAGCGACGGAACCACATGAATTCAGGACTTATCACCCTCCTATTTTAAAAATGAAAATATATTACAAAAAATGTGTTCCATATACTTATAAAATTATGTTCCATTCTAAAAATTTGACCTCACTTCATCACACTTGGCGACTCCGCTCTTGAATTAAGGTCAAGACCTTCAATTTAACAACGACTACAAGTATGCTTTAATTGGTTCAATATTTTATATTAATTAATGAATGTGAAATTAAAGAAATACTCAATTCAGATTCTTGATTTGCATCAAGGTGATTGATTGGACTATAAACATTGCAATTGAGGCATCAAATTGTGAATTTTGTATATGTTATGATTGTGGCAATAATTACTGAACTAGTTCACTTACTTGAATGATAACTGTAAGAAAAATCAAGGAAAAAATTCCATTTAATTTAAATAAAAAAAATGACTTGACATGTACTAAATTTAAGACCAGAAAAGTATCCTTAGTTTTTGTCAGAGCAGCCGCCAGGTCCGCCATAGAAGAAATGACTACCGTCGGAATGTTGCGAGTAATACAAAGAAGACACAGTATAACAATCATCTATGTCCATGAAAGGAGTTACCTCATTAGGCTCAAAAAATACTCCTCCGTGTATATTGAATGCAAAAATTTGTTTGAATGATGCCGCTTTGCTGTTAAGCTCGCTTGAGAAGTGCCCGCTGCCCATCGAAGGACTTATCTCTGTTTCAGGGTGGACGACAGTTCCGGTCCATTCAACTATTGTTGCATGGGAAGATAAACCGGTGAAGAGAGTTTCCGGCCACCATCCTAATAATGTCATCCCACCAATGGGGCCTCCTTCATCTTCTCTGTATAATGACCAATCACCCCTATCTTCATCCTAAAATAAATAAATGCATAATTAACCTCAATTCCATCATCTATAAAATTTTCAAGCAAACATGTATTTATCTAAGTTTTTTCTGGCATATCATCAGAAAGAGTGTACCTTTTTAATCCTTATTGTAATGTATCTCTCAGGACCGCCATAAGTCGATAGCAGAGTCAACGCTTGCCCTGGATAAAGGTTCGCGCCATCTGCTACTACAAACCCGGGGCAGTTAACATTGAAGCAACCCTTCATGCCAGAATTCTGCAGCAATCAATTAATTACATGATTAGTTTGTATCCTCTGTTTAAATTTTAAAATCATACCCAGACATGACCCAAGTTTCATTAAATTTACTGTTACTCTTTTTTGAAATCCTGATAGAGGCTATCAGGTTAATACAGCAAGTAATATGGGATGAAAAGGGGCTCATAGCTCTTGCTTAGCAGTTGTGCTCTTACCCAATATGTGAAGAAACGAAGATCGTAGTTTTTGTATAGACCTGGATCCACCTGCCATTCAATAAGAACTTTAGAACCTACTGTTAATTCTAAACCATAAATCACATTTTGATCAACTGTTTGTTAAAAAAGAAAAGGCAAATTTGGCACACATGAACTCCTGCGATGATCGTTTCTCCCCCGTTTTCGCCGAAGTTGTGAGCTGCTATATAAGCTGAACTGCTTGACATAGGTTGTACGTCTGCAATTTTCCATAAAGTTACTCGTGCTCTCACGCCGTGCAATTCTGAATCAGTCTCACTGAATGAGTAACTGGCGAACTACAGGAACAAATATGTGCAAATTAATTTTAAAATAAATGCATAAATAAACAACAAAATATGACTAACTAACTAGTGATAATTTGTTAAAAAGGGAGAATTGTATATATATACATGGGAATACGTTTGAGATGGTGTTCCAATGTTTAGTACAGATGAATTTCCTGAAGAATTACTGGATCGCTGGCCTGGTACAAAACCTCTCTGAAAAATAAAAATAAAAATCTCTTCAAGTAAATTTTTTCACATTATAATTTAAAGGAAATATATATATATATATATATATAGAGAGAGAGAGAGAGAGAGAGCGGCTAATATCAAAACGTTTGTTCCTAGCTCTCCGGTGCTACCAAGTAGTTTTCCGAAATGTCACTTTCAATATTCACACATTAAAACTTGTACATATCAATTTC
Source organism: Carex parvula (assembly GCA_025461045.1). NCBI lineage: Eukaryota > Viridiplantae > Streptophyta > Magnoliopsida > Poales > Cyperaceae > Carex > Carex parvula. The sequence continues at coordinate 33,547 of JAJGRW010001224.1, forward strand.
ACTTTGTTCTCTCATACTCTTAATTAATTAGTTGTTGCTCTTAATTTTTATGACATTACAAATTAAAAAAAAATTCAGTGATACTACTAATTTTTTTTATATTGTTGTTTATGCTCTTACTTCATATTCAAATGAAGAAGAAATGTCTATTTTTTTTGTGCGTGGACAGAGAAAGAGATATCCATATAACCTCAAACAATTTATCGAAAATGGAAGCATAAATACACATAAAAATAAAAAGATACTTGGACCATGAGGAAGATAAATGCTATCGATTAAAAGATTAAAAATAATGCATATGATATACCTTCCACTTATATTCATAATTTCCTCTAATTTGGAGGATGAAAGATGCACAAGAAAGAAGCAAAATTAGTAAAGCGAAGGCACCCTTGGAAGCCATGATTCAGATTATAATATAATTAATTTATTAATTCCTGTTAGACAGTATATTGTGTGGGGTATATATATATATAGAGGTAGGTAATATATGTTGAAATTTCAAATTTTACGATAATAATCTGAACCAATTAATTATATTTCTACGTACTTTGGGAAACAATTAATTAATATATATATAAATGCAATGTACGCATTTATTAATAAATATATATATGTGTCTGAATTGAATGATTATAATAAATACAGATTTAGTATATCTTTTGAAGGATACACTGGATAGCATATATAATACAGATTTAATTAGTATATCATATTGTTAATCTAGATATCTTTTGAAACAAATTACAGACACTGTACTTTATTAATATATACTATTTTTTTGATAAGTCCTTCAAAATGTTAAATTTGTACTAAATTCGTTTAAGCCTTAATATCCATTAAGAAATTAATTAACATTTTAATCCATCTCGTTTGGCATAGCAAATACAATTCATGCAGCCGTATAAGCAATACAAATAACATAGATAGTTATATAAAATCACGCATCAATCAAATCAATGTTATATTGAAGTCCATGTGATCCTAAATTAATTAATACAATATTTAGATCATAACATTGAACTTTAATCTATTTTTTTTATTGATGCTAGCACTTTGACCATTTGAATGCAAACACAGGAAATCTTTTCGTACTTTTAAGAACAAAAATGGAATTCGAATGGTATACCTTGGGCCCAACGGCAAGATTATACACATCATATATAGTCTGGCTAGCAGCCTAACGTTAGGATATCACCGAAAGTTCTAATAATCTTCTAAACCTATCTAATACTTCTTAAACAAAATAAATCTAAACCGTTCAAATTGATCAATCTCACCGAGTGATGTGTTTACATATAATTTTCTTTAAAGTCAAGTGGTCAAAGACTAAATGTTTCATTATTTTAGGGTTTAGGGTTTAGAGTTTATTTTAATTTTCATTATTTTTTTTGTACTTGACTTGATATAAATTTTAAATTTTAAATTTTTTATATTTAAATGAAGCTCTTATGAAGAAGATCGACTTGAATAGTTTGTATTGTTCGTTTGAAGTCAATCCGATAAATTTTAAACTATCAGAACTTTTATTGAAATTCTAACGTTAAGGCACCAGTCAAGACTACATAAATTATAATATAGCAGTGTTGTAAATAACGGTATGCGCTCGTCGAACGGACATGGTACCACCAAACAATTAATCAGTATGCGACCGATTAATCAAATTATGCAGACGACTAATCATGTTTATTAAAATTATGTGAATATATTCATAATTTATTAAAAATAATTTATTTAATTCATCAAACTTATAAAATAAACTTACTTTAACTAAGTTCTATTATTATAACATGATACGTATTATGCTTATTTCTTTTTAATAACACATACGCACTTTACATGTGTAAGTAACACATTTATTTAATGAAAAAATAATTTTGAGAATTAAGTTTTTTCAAATACTAATAACATATTATTTGAAAGAAATTAAACATTTCAACATAAAATTACTAAATTTAGTTTTTGATAAAAACTTAATTTCATATATTAACATGTCGTACTAATCGAAAAAATTACATCAGTAAGTAAGAAAAATATAGGGTATATAAATAGAAGAATTAATCAATTCCAAAGTAAGAAGAAAAAACATATATAAAAAATATTAGATGTATATCCAAAACACAAATAAAACTACAATATATAATTTATGAAACTTATTAGTACACATAGTGCCAACAAAAAAAAGAAGGCAATGTGAAAATAAATATTCACTGGAATAAACGAAAATAAACAAACGATTAAACAGGAATAAACAGAATAATCGGGAATAAACGAGAATAAACGGCTGATTAATAAAAAAAATTCACAAATAGAATTCCGATTAGTGTATTCATAACGGTTTAACCGCCGTTAACAATTAAATGGACGTTTAATCCGCCGTTAAAACCGTTTTTTACAACACTAATATAGTAATTGTAACTCGGGATTGTGGGGTTTTGGTCTTTGGTCTTTGATCCAATTAATCCATACCAGCCGAGTTATAATATTTTTAAGGAGTAATGCACCACACCCTACCTCCACCACCTCCCAAACTTTCTAGTTATGACAATCACCTCTCGTAAAATTTTACTGGTAACAATTATCCTTTCAAACTTTCAATTTGTGACATCTAGCCTTCTGACCGTTAAATTCAATTAACACCACTAACTTGTATGAGCCCTATTTCAGTTAGTTACTAACTAATCAAAGTTAAAAGCCAACAATCTATTCTTTTATAAGCGGTCGGATTAGGTTTTGCATGTTTATGGATTTTATTAACTAAAGCAAATTTTGATATGATAATAAATATAGCTAGCTAAAATATAATGAAATGTACAGGAGCCAAAACGAGTCATATTGAACTTGGGGTGAAGCGTATTAAAAACTAATTTATACTGTTCAACAACGATGTCTCAGTTCAGACAGTAGTTAGCAATTCATAAGATTTTGGAGAAAATGACTAGACTGAAATGGTCACAGTGACAACTGACATGGACTTCAGTGGCATCCCAAGAAATCTACTCTCAAAATTTTCTTGACTTTTAATTTACAAACCAGTTACGAGCACATAATCAGATATCTAAACTACAGTCTTTCAGATCATGAACATTACATCGAATCCCATTGTTCAAGTGATAAACAAAGTTTAGCTGACACCTGATTTCACTAAGACCTCCAGTGAAATAATAGAAAAGTTTTTAGCTCTCGCCTGATGGAGCAGTAGCAGACTCAACTTCTTTGTATGTGCCAGTTTGTTCGTCAAATGAGTACCTATGAGTTAAAGAAAATGCATGGTGTTTTATTTAGAGATGAGAAATGGAGGAAGACAAAAAATCTCCCCCAACCCAAAATAAATAAACATTTATAACAACAAGCAGTCATAGCAGTAGTAATAATGATGAAGATGATGACAACACAATAAGTTATACCAATCCTAAAAGATGATGACGACAGAATAAGGCCCTGTTCCGACACACAAGATTCGGTGGGATTTTCAATATAGTTAGAAAAATTTCCAACATTCCGTTCGGATGTCATTTTTTTTGGAGATGGGATTTGATATAATTCCCAACTTTATTCCCATTTCCTTTGTTAAATTGTAGGAAAAACAATATTTGATCGGACTGAATATTTTTTTCCCCGCTTGTTACTTGTTGCCTCTCTCTCCACAAATTTAATTATATAATTAAGAAACAGTACTTTTATTATGTGATAATTAAACTGTGTACAGCTTGGATTGATTTTAATATAAATAAATTTAATATAAATACCTTTTTATAAATATATTTATTTTAAAACAAGTCAGGATTGGATAATCAATTTACTAATTTAATTTTTAAATTATTTCAGATATTGAATAACAAGTTACGGGCAAAAATTTCATTATGAAATAATGATTAATAAGTATTGTTTTTAATTGGTTTAAATCATTTTATTTAATTACATTAATAATTATTAATAAGAATAATCGTTTTAATATCAAGCAATTTAGAAAGAAAATTATAAGTTTTCACAACTTTCCTACGGTACAACCGAACACTCCTTTCAGTATATTCTTGTAACCATTCCCCTGCATACCCACGAGCATGGGTTCCCGAAAATTAATTTGTAGGTTCCCGTACCCATAAAATCCTATCCCCCATAATCCCATGACATCCGAACAAGCCCTAAACATTTACCCAGTAGCTTTTGCAATTAGAAGGAACAGTCAGTACATGAATAGAAGGATGGAAATATATAAATATAAAGACAAAGAAATGTAAAATTACCATAGCCCAGTTGAAGCACAGCAATAAAGCCCAGAAGCAGCATCAAAGTAATAGCCCAGACTGCTGCTGTAATAATATCTACATATGCACCACCAAAAACTCAATCATGCCAAAGAGAAGAATTGTTGCTGGGATTAGCAAGCATTTTAAATGCTAAAGACACAGAGTACATAAAACAATGGACTAGTTAGGACCCTACCCAGATGACGGATCGTAAACATAATCTGAGTCTGCTGATCCTTCAGCACTTTCTGCATCAAACACAAAAAATGATAACTACAACGCAACAAGTGAATCAATGCTATGACCAATCCAATGCATGGGAATATGCAACAACACTATTGCTTTGTTCAAAACATATGGCTGATTATAATAATGTTCATTATTATATGGATTCAAAAAATTAAGTTCCACTACAGAGTGGAACATGCATATGCCACTGTGCACTGTCAGTATAGATGCCAAATTGATCAAAATTAAAGAGCCAATTAGCAAATGTAATTTACAAGTTGTCATTAATTCATCAGTATAACACATGAAGTATGTCACATCGTCAAACCAGACAAATCAAGAAAATAGACATGCTCATTTCGTACCAGTTTGGGCTTTATTAGGATCAGTATTTTCATCTTCATCCCCAAACATATCAAGCTCCCCATCATCATTGATAGAAGATAGAGGAACAGCAGATGCAGTGGAGGCTGACAGACCTGAACCCACACCCCAGATGGATGACCCATTTGTTTCAGTATCACCTTCTTCTGCAAATATATCTTCTGTGCCACTGCCTGATGCACCTCCTCGTGCACGAGCTAACCGTTCATATCCTTCTGCAATCATTAAAAAAGGAGTGTTTGTTGAAAATAAATATTATCTGAAAATAGCACCCAATAGTAAATGAGTTGGGAAGAAGATGAGCTTCCTTTTTGCTCAGTTAACCAAAAAGTGAAACATGAAAAGTATTGAAAACAAGAAAATTAGTTCAAATCTGTATCCAGTTTAGAATAAGCATGATAAAATCACAGCATAAGAAGATAACAAGTCGTGACAATTTTGAGTAAACCTAAGTTTATAAAACTAGTTATAAAATGATTTGGTTAAGTTTATAAAACAATTAGGGGCAATTAAGTGATACTATGGTTGGACAATTTTGCAAGTTATTAGCAAATAATCCAGGAAAAAGACATCTTGTGGAGACGCTGCTAGTTTTAAACCCACAATATCTATGCTGCAACTTGCAAATAATTAAAATAATTTCTGTGGTTTGCGAAAAAACCCACTCATACATCCCATACTCCCATTTCTAAATTTGAGAATATATGAAAACTGACCTGCCTCCCGTTCAAAAGTCTCTTTTTCTTCATGGTAAACATCTGTCATAAGAAAATACAATTTATTCCTTAAGCAAGTCTGAAGATGGGGCACTTGAATTAAATGCATTGATATAGATAAGCATATTAAATAATTACAAGCAAAAGGTTGCCATGCTTAACTGTATTCTCCATTCTCCATCAGTTTCATGGCTGATTCGGTCAATTGATCAAATATTTCTTTTGTTTCTTCTGACATCTTTGTTTTGTTATCAGTTGTACCTTTTAGCCTTTTTAAAGCTTGGATAATCTGTAATGCACAGAAATTACTAAATTTTAGTTCAGATGATATTCTAATATACATTACTAATCCACCACAATAAAATATTTACACAACTAGCAAGATTACTTTCTCAATATTCTTCTAAATATTTATTTTTAGAAGGCATCTCTAAATGCATACTGGCAATTTTTTGCCCATGTTCCTAAAAATTGTTCTTTCGTATTAAATGAAGCATATTGAACAAAGATGATATGATGCTGGGTTTCATCTATGGTGCTGGGTTTCATCTATGGTGAACAAAAGTCTGTAGCCATATTTCCTCTTTTTTGAGGTCAACTTGGTCAACTCACAGTTGACCTAAACTTGTATTCAATGTTTGAGTGATATGGACAATAATTTAGATGTTGGGTGTAATTCATGCATTCAGTAAATTATCAATGTAATTTGAAATAGTCAGAAAATCATTATTTCTTGCAATAGTTCTGATGTTGTACCATTTTTAAGAAAACAAAATACTGAAAGGACCATACCGTTTCACCTGGTTGCAGTATATCAGCTATAATTCTTTTAATCTTCCCAACATCATCTGGTGTAAGGTCTTGAAATACTTCCTCTTCATCTTTTGCCTTTGCCTTCAATTTTGCAGCAAATTTTGTATCTACCTCGGCACTGTCCAACCAAGCATCCTATATTACAATGACAAACAAATCAAGATCTACCATTATAACATGGTTGGTACCAGGTCATCCCTATTATCAGCACTGTACCACGACAAGCCAAACCAAACAAACCAAAACATTGCCGTTTTGCTTCAACTTCATTCTCATTTTGCTTCACCGGAAGAAATGAAAATTTAAACCCAAACTTCATTCTCATATTTGTTAAAGCTCAGAGAAAACAATTAAAATTACCTTCATTTCATTTCCTCTTGCATATTCAACAAAATTTCCGTTTTCATCAAAATACCCCTCCTCCCTCTCCTTATTCAAATTGAATGGTTCTATCTCGATTCCATCTTCCACAAAGTTAAAATCTTCCTGTCAAAGATCATATCATGTAAGTCACCAGATAACCACAAGAGCTACTGATAAATGAGGAATCGAACAGGAACCTAACCTCATAACGGATCTCGGCCTTGGAGATGTCAATCTGAACCTCCTCTTCTGGGACCACCACTCTGCGGTCCTGCTTGCGACGCTTGGCTCGCAGCTCTGCGGCCTTGTCAGGTTTGATAGAACTGCCTTGTTCATCACCTTTGGACGTAAATGCCTCCTTTATCTTCCTCCCCTTGGGAAATCGAACCTTTCGTTGCCTGGAGAAAGAAAAAAAGGTGAAGTGTTAGTTGGGGGAAAACTGGAGAAAACATAAGAGGGTTTCAGGTAATAGAAGGAAGCATGGTACTCGGAAGGGCGTCGGGAACCGTCGTCGCCCTCCTCCTCCACCTCCTCCTCCGAAAGGGGACGGCGGCGCTTATTTCCTTTCGCTTCCATATATGGAACTCGGAACTCGGAAGAAGGTCGAGCTAGCGATGGTCTCGTCTCGACTCAAACTCGCAAGGAGCATGGGTTGCAAGACTTGCAACTTGCAAGTGTAAGAAATTAATCTTCCACAATAAATAGCGAGACTCCGTGGCCCAATGGATAAGGCGCTGGTCTACGGAACCAGAGATTCTGGGTTCGATCCCCAGCGGAGTCGGTTTATAATTTTCCTTATTATATTTATCGTATATATATTATATTTTATTAACCAATATAATATAACCCAATACTGTTATTTTCATTGTTGATATTTACCATTTATTTTTGTTGCCTTAATTACTAATAGTAATGATGAAATTAACGCTAAAAACACCGTTCAACAGTTTTAGTAGTAAAGTATGTTATCTCATTTGTTTTTGACAAACTTATGAAATTATAAAGTTATATGCAACAAATAGAAAAATGAACAAAAATTTGTCAATGTTAGAAGAAGAACATCTTTTTTTTATAGCCACAGTTGTTAGAACTGAAAATCATTTGAAAAATCAATATGGTTTAAGATTAACTTTCTCAAATTCATTAAGAATTATAATGAAAATTCACACAATCAAAGTCATGTCTTCATTTTTTTTTTCTACTTGTTTATATCATATATAAGAAATGTTATTTGTTATTTAATGATCTCATTTAAGTAAACATGATTTTATTTTCTATTTTAGGTACACAAATGCATATAATCATAGGGAGAGGAGGACAACTCTTATAATAATAACAAGTGTCATAATATGACAACAGAAGCAGAACAACAAATAATACAACTTATTTTGATGATTGTTTTTCTCTTGTTTATTACTTGTTAAGCAATATAACAAAAAAAGACTGTTATGTACTAGTAAAAGAAAAGCTCATAGTGTCATTAAAGAATGATTTTTAAATTTGTATGAGAATATGTTGGTTTATTTTTTATTGTTAAATAAATATTCTTTTCATTAATCTATTTTTTTATGAAAATATGTTATTTTGTATAAGAATATGTTTTTGTTCTCTTATAATATGTCTTCGTTACAACTCACGGGCACGATATATTTTATTGTTGAATACATAAAATATATATTTTTAATCATTTAATTAAAACCAAATAATTAATTGTAGAATTCATATATCAAATCAAATTAAAATTTTCTAATTGGTCCTTTTAGTCTACGTGCTTCTAGAAAACCTTTGATATTGTATCACCAACTAAAAAAATAGAGGCAAAAGCTAAAGGTCAGCAGGTGCAATTGACATGAACTCGGCCTATTTATAAACAACAAACTATAAAATTGCAAGCAAATATTATCATGGTTTATCATAATAAAAGTAATAATTGTAAAGGAAAAGAAAAATAACAGTGAAAGCAAGAGTCGACACAAAGGTGGAGGCGACTCGGGCAATGGTGCAGTGCTCTCAGGTAGTGCAGCTAGCAGTGTCAGAATCAGGCATTGCACGCTCAGGCAGAGGCCGACAGCTCTAGCGGGAGAAGAGTAGGAGGCACCTCAAGCAGCTCAGGTGAGAGGGCCGTTAGAGATCAAGGACATGTACGATCCATACAAATACGCTAACACGTCTACAGAGCAGATCGAATGCCAAGTTTTACCCAATGGATACAAAATGCAGAGTCCACCTTTCTGAGCTGATGAGAATTTGACGCTCACTTTCTTCCGTTGTACATTGATGAACAAAAATGATATGAGTATCTGAAAAAAATCATTTATATAAAATAAAAAAGATACAGGATACGAAGAAAATTGATTTTAGAAGTAAAAAATTTAGTATAACCAATTAAGTAGCTACACTTGTGCGAAGCAATTATTATGATGCTGCGCAACATCAAGCTTTTTGTTTCATTTTAAAGTATACCATACTGCAAGTTGCTTAGGCAGTTCTCTATATAACTAAATTGCGGGAGAAACTAATGGGACCTTTTACATCGTAAATAAGAAGATATATAACTTAATTACAAACAAGCAAGTTATCCACAAAAGTAAAACAACAATAAATAAGAACCATATATATATTCCTAATCTAGCCATAATTCTGCTTGAAATTCTGAACTGAAGGTACCAAACAGCAAAAGCAAAAGCTATAAATGAGCAACAAATTAAAAGAACATTAACTGAATAATCGATATAACATACATGGCCAAGACCAGTCCTCATACACTAACTTGCTTCTAGTTATATATCTCTTATCATATATATGTATCTTCCCCATGGTTGTCATCATCATACCATCCTGTGCCATCATATATATCGTTGTTGTTGTCATCGTCGTCGTCATCAGCAGCATTCCTCTCATCTGCTTGCGCACCAGCTTCTCAGCATAATACATTCATAATACATTTCCACAATCCAGTTATCATTTCCAACAAAAACAGTTAATCAACTGCAGGGACCAGCATTGCAGCTGGCTGGCCCACTCCTCAGCCTTTCTAGACTCCATTTCGGCTCCTCCCATGCCATGCGTCAATAAATCACAATGATGCTCCAACCTTCTCTCGAAACTGAAAGAAATGTGTTTAAACAATCCCCAAAGAACTACAAGCAAGCTGTATAGCCAGTTCAAGCACCTCACCATGATTTGCGACTGCAGAAAACGTACCAGAATAAGTTGCTAGATGGCCCAACGCACGAACAACCACCTTTTGCTCAACCCAAGTAAGGCGACCCCTTAATAACTCAACCAATGGCGGCACAACCCCAGCCTGTACAGCCTACTCAGCAAACTCCTCCATGTTCATGGTGTACGAACTATGAACCAATGATATGAGCAGCATAATAGGGAAGGTAAATATATTAATGTTGTGATCCTGAGATAACCACCGTCTGTTTTTAAGACCCTTCCAGATTAGAGCAACCATGCATTCAAAACTAAGATATAATGGTTAGCTGTAGTGTAAGTTCTGAGTTAGAAACAGATGCTGTAAGCAAGCAGATGGGACATCGATCTCTGGCATTACTGACTTCCACCAACTCATTTGTCATGAAACAACTTTAAGTGGATTGGGTCTAGCTCAACTCGGGTCGTTGTTGTGGCCTTGTGGGCTTGTGGATAATGGAAGTCCTGAAAGAAGAGGGCCTTAGGCCCAGAGTCTTCATCGATAATATCTTCGCTCTCTGCCTGTCAGAAGTTAAACGGCAAGCCTGATGTCCCATTCGCCTACCTTGCATCTGGTCTATGGTCATTACAGCACACTTGTGAGGCCTTCTCCCTAACCTGATCCACCACTTTGCGGGCATGATTCTATCCCCAACATAGGCTGGCCACGCATGCTGGCTGGGATAAGGATGGAAAGATGCACCCCAAGTACTCGCAAGATAGTCGGTACTGTACACATCGGCGACAAAATCATCCTCACAGAAGTTTCTCTCTCGGCACACAGCCATAACATGAGATCAAGGTAGGTGAGCTAATTGGATTCCTTGGCAAGTACATGTTACAGTATTGTTAGGTCCAAAAATAACAACATACTTGAACATCATTTTCACAAACTCCATAGTCTCATCCGGTCTACGGTTGGTTGGAACGTACTCACCTGGAACGTGCACTTCGAATTCCAAGGTGCGATCTCCATACGGGACAACTTTCATAACTGAACCTTTCTCCCTATATTTCCTTAGTTTCCTCTCCACCCTTGTTGAAAACGTTTGATTCCTGGCCAGTAATTCGAGGCTTTAACACGCCGTTCAACAAACCATGCATTTAACTTGTAGAAGGTGTCCTCTACAATTGCTGTCACGGGCAACATCCGGCTGTACTTGAAAATATTATTCAAGAACTCGGACCCATTTGTGGTCATAATTCTCTATCGGTAACCTCCATCACGGGCTTGAAATATTTTCTCATATGCGGGTGGCTCTTGCAGATCTCTGGAATTATTTTTGCCCACCTTAAGTAAGTACGCATTTGCCTTTGGACAGTACTACACAAAATTATAATTTTAGATGAGAAAATATAAGTAAATAATTCAAAAAAAATTTATCTACAATATGTTGAATACCAAAAATAAAAATATACATACCTTGGCAAACTCTCTGAACATCTTTTCCACCCTTCTTGGCTTATTCCTCCTGCAACCAATTTTGAATGTATCAGCAACCCATTTGTCGTATCCGGTATTCTTGTTTAGGTTGTCTGCAACGTGTTGTATACACAGCCTTTGCACATAGTCATCGTCCGCTGTCGACCACCCGAAATCTCTACGATAAAAAACATATTTGATTCATTTGTGCTGGTCTGATATGACACAAAAGAACATGTTGCCATCCACTTCTCTTCGTAAAAAACTCACGAAAAATCTCCAATTTTCACCATCCTCCTTCTCAACAATTGCAAAGGCCAAAGGCAACAACTGGTTTTCAGCAACATATGCACATGCTATCAACAGTCTCCTCTCGTTACGGCCATACATGAAGCATGCATCTATACTAATGACCGGCTAATGTATGGCACAGCTTGAATACATGGACCAAAAGCCCATGCTATGGCCTTGAATTGCAACGCGCCATCGACATCGGGTATGCTCGGATTCCAACATTCATACTTTGTGCCGAAATTTGTACTTGTTATGGCCTGGAGCAATGGTGCAAGCAAGTTGTACGAACCCTGCCAACTACCGAATATTCGGCAGATCGCAAGTTCACGCCCTCTCCACAACTTGTTGTATTTTGGGGTGACATGTTGGTAAACGCGTCTGACATGTCTAGCGACCTTCTTAATGCTCATTGATGGGTCCTCCTTAACGTCCGTCTCAATTACATCGGCAATAAGTGAAGCCGTAAGTTATGCATGGTCTTGCATTGACAACGCAGACTTGCATGTATGAGGTGGTTCACACTTCTTAATAATCCATGCCTCCCCCTTACCCACAGGGGTTGCAAAAAGACGGGACTCGCAACGCGGTGCGTCTTTACAAACAACAACTAACCTTTTTCGGTCCCTTTTTATACTCTGCACTCACAGTTGCCGTGAACATGAACCTCATGAATTTTCTTCACAAGTTCATCTAAGTTGGTATAAACCTGCTGCGGAGCAAGCTCTGAATTGTATACAACACGCTTCCCAAACCAACTTATGTCTGCTTCTTCAAAATCAGTGGTACCATTGAATGTGGGGCACGGATGCCTATCTATCCGACCTCTAATCAGAAATCTGTCTTCCCTAGGTAAATAATCTTCATCACCATCTGATAAGTGATCAGAATCCCAATCCCCGTCCCAATCATCACCCGTGTCCATTTCCTTTTCTAGTATGGCATCGATCCCTTCACCATCAAGGTCAATATCACTCCGGGTAATAACGGGTGACATTATAGGTATTGATGGTGGTACAGATGAAAATCTGGCTTGGATTATGATTTCAGTAGGAGGTGGTGGTGGTGGTAGCTCGGTGGTATAATTGTCCATGTTACAATCAGTGGTATAATTAGGTACATAATTGTTATAAACGGGTGGTACATACGGTTCATAACTCGAGTGATGGGGCCTCGGTTGTCAAAACCCGACGGTTCATAACTCGAGTGGCGGGGCCCCGGGTTGTTATAACCCAAGTTGTCATAACTCGAGTGACGCGGGTTGTCATAACCTGTATTTTCCCTAGAAGTTCCAACCCCGAATTGACCCGGAACTCTTCTGGAATATAAGTCCATTACCGGGATACCCTGTGACTCAAAAGTATTGTAAATACCCCTCCATAACCTCTCATCTGTTATTGGATACCTGGTATAGTAAGGTCTATCCCCCCTTATTGTGTTAATCCGAGTAACTAAGTCTACGTCATACCAGTTGGGGTTTACACCAGTTTTTTCGTACATCATTCGCTTAAGTTCCACAAATGAGGTATTTTCATTTACCTCGAAACCATACGCTGCCTCTTTCGTGTACTGTGCTCCCTCCACACCCCGGACAAGCTTTCCGCCAACATACAGTGCAACTAACATTTCTCCTTTTGAGAGCTACTGTTTAAAATTAATGTAAAAAAAATGATTTAAAAAATTAATTAAAAAATTTGATGTAAAAAAATAAATTTATGAGAGCTATTGTTACCTGAAATCGCCACAAAATCGCCTCTCTTCGTCCTCTTCTTCCTCTTTCTCTTTCAGCTAAGTTAGAATGAATTTGTGAGTAGGCAGGAGAGAGAAAAGTGACTTTTATACCGGTTTTATAGCAGACCGCCCCCATATGGGGCGGTTTGGTGTAGGCAGCGGACCGCCCCACTAGGGGGGCGGTTTGGTATGAACTGTGAGGCGGTCCGGGTAGTTTTAATAAAAATTTGGGATTGAGGACAGATTTGATATTTTGTTTTTTTTTTTCATATTAAGAAAAATGTCGGTTATATATCTCTTGATATTGTGTAATGTTTATTATTGGTTCAATGGAAACAAGGCACAAATTATGTTTTCAGCAAATTGAGAAGTTCATTACTCAATTTTTATGATCATAAATACAAAAGATTTGTGTTCCAAAAAATATATTTTAATTTCAATTTACAAAAATATACTAAGATACAGTCATATTTGTAAAAAAATAAAAAATAGGAAGAAAACGCCCCAAAAGGGTAACTTTTCTAAGATACAGTCATATGCGTAATAAGTAATATATAAAGGCCATTTGTATCTAGGTATTTGTCCACATATTAGATATTGACATATAGTCCAGAGAGATCGAGTCTGCTCTTTTTGCTCTTACATGGCTTCTTACAAGCAAATGTTAGCATTAGTTTTGGTATGCCTCTCTGTTTTACACCATAATTGCATTGAAGGAATGAAATTTTTAGAAGTTGAAGGCGAACAAACTGAAGCTAAGGTATGTAGAATACTCATTTCGGAATATATATGTTATTTGGCAAACTCTAAGTCAGTATAAATTTTACCCATTTGCCAATTGTAATAGTGATTATTTAACCCGTTTTTCCACAGGAAGGAAGATCTATTGAAGCCGATCACATGGGAATTATTTCAACTTTGTTTTCTGATGTTATTACTGACCAACCATCAGATTATCACGTACATGTAAATACCATAAAATACATTAATTAGATTTCAATTTACATAGATGTGATTTACATCGATCGTTAACTTAAAATTATACAATTTAAGTGACTCATCAAAAAATTTCTGTGTTGGCTTTCTTAGCATGCTGGCTACTTTATTCCAACCTTCGAGCACACGGGTACACGAGCTAGAATATCAGTCTGGGACATACCGAATGTCGATTACAATTCAGAAAGTGCGGTTTTCATAGCTGTTTTGTACGAAAATGGATCAACAAGTTATTCTATGGTTGCTGGATTTCATGTACGTATTTATTTTCACCCTAATTCAGTAGCATATGATTTTTCTTTACTATCAAAGATTTCTATATATGTACTATTCAGAAAATATATAGGAGATTTGATTTCCAGTACGTACTATATTATCTGGTTTCTATATGCAAAAGGTTGATTTAATGAATTATAGTATCTTTTCTACTGGTTCCTCAATGCTTGTTTTCTTAACAAATAAAAAGAAATGAAAATTCATTCAATCTATTTCTTACTAATAGCTAGGCTTGATTCCATGAGGCACCCTAAACTAGATCATGTGTAAGCTTGTACGATGAAGTGTCTTTTGCAACAAGCTTGATTAATGTTTGATTTTCTATATATAATGCATATATTAACAATTATAATATAAATATACATACATAGGTATATCCAAGTTTATATTCTGGCAGCACTGATTTGCGACTTTTTGCTGGATGGAAGGTGCGTACACATCAAAGCTATATATACCGCTATTTTCAAATCCAATTTACATTACAAATTAAACACTATGCATGCATACTATATAATATATATATGTTGTCTATGCAGACACAAAATGACGGCATGGGGTGCTATAACACCGACTGCCAAGGCTTTGTTCTTTCAAATGTTTCTGGGGCACCGGTTCTAGGAGGCAAGGTTGCACCACTCTCAACCTATGATGGAAAAGATTACTTTGTTACACTGACTATAAAGAAGGTTAATTTCTTCTTATATATTATGAAAATGTAGCTAGCTAGCTTGTTTTTTCTTATTTTGAAATTTTGTTTTCGTTTTAATTTCTTTTACATGCAGGATCTAAAAACCGAAGACTGGTCACTGTACCGGGATGATAACAGCGACCCCATATTGATTGGGTGGTGGCCGAAAGCTCTCTTCAACAACACATTCGACTATGCAACTAAGATTATGTGGGCAGCTGGTGTTCACTATCCAAAAAATGAAACAAGTCCTCCGATGGGTAGCGGACATGCTGCTGCAGAGGGTGCAAACAAGGCGGCGTATATCAGCCACATTAAAGTCTATAATCACTTCGGTTATCCTTCAAATCCTTCTCCATATCCTTCAGATGTCAAAGTAGAAGAACTTACAGACAGATACGATTGCTTCTCAACAGATGGTTTTCAAATACCTCAGGATAGACACAATAACTTCTATTATGGCGGACCTCCTGGTTGCAAAAATTGATAGCTAGATTTAATCCTCTCTAGTTGAATTATATGAATAATATATTTGTCCTCTCCAGTTGAATTATATGAATAATATATTTGTCCTTACGTGCATGGTTCTGTTTTCTTTTCTTCCTCTCTCGAGCCCCCAATCTAGCTATAACAGAAACTGTACAAAAATATAATTAAAAAGAAAGATGAACACCACACTCCCACCAACCCTCCCTTTCTTTTATTTCTCTTTTAATCAGAATTCTTACATCTAAATACAAATTATTATTGCTTATCACAAGAACTTAAATAACCTCTTGTCCTTGCGCCTCTCTAGCAGAAGAATATTATTCCTTGCCTTTTCTACTTTATTTCTATTTTAACAATATCTCAATCTATACAAACAGGAAATAAATCAAGCCAACTAAGTAAAGAAAATAAATAATTATTCACAGCCTCCTCTGTCTTGTGAGCTGGATACCGGTCACCTAAATGACCTGTCTCAACACCCTCCCTCAAGTTGGCAGGTAGATATCTACCATGCCCAACTTGTCAATCAACTGCTCGAACACTTTTGTGGAAACTGCCTTCGTCAGCACATCTGCTAGCTGTTCTTCCGATCTCACATATGGAAAAGAGATGATCTTCTGTTCCAAGTTGTGTTTGATAAAATGTCTGTCGATTTCTACATGCTTCGTGCGATCATGTTGTACCGGGTTATGTGCAATTTCAATTGCAGATTTGTTGTCACAATAAAGAGACATTTCTTCTTGTGGTTTATACCCCAACTCAGTCATGAGTTTCCTTAACCACAATAGTTCGCAAAGACCTTTGGACATTCCCCTAAATTCTGCCTCTGCACTTGATAAAGCAACTACGTTCTGCTTCTTGCTTCTCCAAGTAACAAGGTTTCCTCCCACAAATGTAAAGTAACCAGATGTTGACTTTCGGTCATTTACATTTCCTGCCCAATCTGCGTCTGTATAACCCGAGATCTTCAAATGCCCATTCTTTCTGAAAAGTATACCTTTTCCTGGATTCTTCTTAAGATATCTCAAAATTCTCATCACAGCCTCAACATGCTTTTCACTTGGGGCATGCATGAATTGACTTACTACACTCACTGCATACGCAATATCTGGTCTGGTGTGTGATAAATAAATAAGTTTCCCTACCAATTTCTGGTATCGTTCCTTGTTGGTGGTCTTATCATTTTGGTTTTCCTCTAACCTCAGATTTTGGATAATTGGTGTATCAGCCGGTTTACAATCCAACATTCCCACTTCTGTAAGTAAATCAAGAGTGTATTTTCTTTGAGATAGAGAAATACCTTGTTTCGATCGTGCAACCTCTATTCCAAGAAAATACTTCAACCCTCCTAAATTCTTCATCTCAAATTCTTTAGATAGTCTTTCTTCTAACCATGTTATCTCATTCATGTCGTCACCAGTAATTATCATGTCATCGACATAGATAATTAGAATTGTTACTCTTCCTTGGTTATGCTTGTAGAATAACGTGTGATCAGAATCGCTCTGGGTGTAGTTGTAGCTTCTCATTGCTTTGCAAAATCTTCCAAACCATGCTCGTGGGGATTGTTTCAAACCATACAACGATCTTTCTAGTTTACACACCAATCTCTCTGAGTTATGATGCTGATATCCGGGAGGTATTTCCATGTAAATCTCTTCTTCCAGGTTACCATGCAAGAAGGCATTTTTTACATCAAATTGATGTAGCGGCCAGTCAAGATTAGCTGCAAGAGACAACAAAACTCGAACAGTGTTTAGTTTTGCAACTGGAGAAAAAGTTTCCTGAAAGTCAATTCCATATGTCTGAGTATAACCTTTGGCCACTAACCTTGCTTTGTACCTCTCAATTTTTCCTGTAGCATCATACTTAACGGAAAACACCCATTTACAACCTACAGGTCTTTTTCCATTTGGTAGTTCTACTAGTTTCCAGGTTCTGGTTTGTTCTAGGGCCTTCATTTCTATTTCCATTGCCTCAACCCATTTAGGGTCTTTAATAGCTTCTTCGACACTATTTGGTATTTGAACTTTGGATAATTCTTCAGTGAAAGTTTTTACCAAGTTAGGTAGACTAGATGTGCTGGTATAATTGGTTATTGGGTATTCACCCTTTTGATCACCATTTACCCTATACCGTTTGGGCGGTACATTCCGTGTGGATCTTATGGGCCATCGACTTTGTGTATTTGGTTCAGTGTTAAGAGAGCTTACCTCGGGGCCATCCTCTGGAGATCTTGAGCGCGGTATTTCTTCAGTGAACTGTATCATTTCTCTTTCCAACGGAAGTTCTATCCACAAATCCGGGTTCTGCACCTGGACTGAGCTATCAGGCTCGGTTTGCTGAGTTGGCTGGTTAGGCTCGGCTTGGTCTAACCGAGCTGGGCTGTCATGTTCGGGTTGGTCTAACCGAACTGGGCTTTCAGGTTCAGTTTGGTCTAACCGAACTGGGTGAGCTGACTCGGTTTGTTCCATTATAGAGCCGTGATTGGTTCTGTTGTTTGCTCTAGTTTCCGATTCATTTTGGTAATTCACAAATCCAAGATTTTCCCACCAGATTTCCTTTGCATTTGATTCCTCATCTAACCCTCCCTGGAAAGGAAATTCTTGTGGTGGTTTTTGAAAATAGGACTCACCTTCCAAGAATGTAACGTCCATTGTTACATATACCTTTTTTGATTCTGGATGATAACACTTATAGCCTTTCTGGTTGGTACCATACCCTAGAAAAATACACTTAATTGCACAAGGTTCTAATTTCGTTCTCTTCCCCTTTGGAACATGTACATATGCTACACACCCGAATATTTTTGGTGCCAAATTTAATATAGAGGGTATGTTCACATACGACGACAATTTTTCTAGAGGTGTTTGAAACTTTAGGGTACTGGATGGCATTCGATTCATAAGGTATACTGCAGTAGATATGGCATAATCCCAAAAAATCTGGGGCACATTATTCTCAAATAACAGTGACCTGGCAATTTCCAAGATATGTCGATTTTTCCTTTCGGCAACTCCGTTCTGTTGAGGAGTCCCAACACAAGATGTTTCGTGTATAATACCATTATTTTTGAAGATTTTTCCCAAAAAATTGTTCACAAATTCACCACCATTATCAGTTCTAAGGATCTTAATTTTCCTTCCATATTGTCTTTGGATTAAGTTTGAAAAATCTAAAAAACAATTAGCTACTTCATCTTTAGTTTTCAAAAGATACAACCACGTCATTCTAGTGCTATCATCAGAAAACAGAACAAACCATCTACTGCCAATAACCGAATTAACTGGGGATGGACCCCACACATCAGAGTGTACTAAATCAAACGGTTCATTATTTTTATATAAAATACTATGATACGAGGTTCTATGGCTCTTGGCCTTAATACAAGTTTCACAATTGATCTCAAATTTTTGTGAACCCGAAAATAAAGAAGGAAACATTTTTTTCATATACCCGATAGACGGGTGCCCTAACCTTTTATGCCATAACCAAATATCCTTTCCTCGAGTACTCTCATGTGCTAAACATGCAGTCCCTATGCTTAAATCTTCTAAATGATACAGTCCATCACGTTTAATACCACGCCCAAGTATCTCCTTCGTGAGGATGTCCTGAAAAATACAAAATTTAGGGTACATTAGAACTACACAATTTAAATCCTCGGCCAATTGCCCAACTGAGATCAACTTAGTAGATAGGGATGGTACAAGTAATGCATTCTTCAAGCACAGTGAATGAGTTAATTTTACATCTCCTGTCCCAATGACGGGAGAAGGCACCCCATTTGCATTCAAAATCTTATTTCGTCTCGATTCTCTAATTCTTTCTAAGTCTTCCCCAGAATATGTCATGTGGTCAGTCGCACCAGAATCTATTACCCATTCATTCAAATTTGAAATATGACGAGTGCAGTGAGCATTACCTTCATTTCTATTTGAATTATCCGTACCTTCCAGATGAGTAGCAAGTGTTAGAGAGGCACGGCCAGGTGAGGACAAAGCCCCTGACGCGGGTGCTGGTGGTGTGCTGTTCTGCCCGTACATATGCTGGCCTGTATTGACAGCGAGGTTCTGCTGCTGCTGCCCGGTATAGCCAGCCGAGGTTGCCCCAGTTTGGTGGGCATACCCAGCAGGTCCCTTCGGATTGCTGTTCGCCCTTTTTCTTTTCAGTTCAACCCACCAATCCGGGTACCCATGGAGTTTAAAACAGGTATCTTTTGTATGCTTGGGGTTATGACAGTGAGAGCATCCAATTTCTCCCTTTTTTCCCTGCTTAGAATCTAATTTAGACAAAGATAGTGATACCTCTGGAGGTTTGATTCCTTTTGTAACCATGACAGCGGAATTTGAAATATTATTGCCTTGCCCTCGCATCACTTTCTGTCTCATCTCTTCTCTTCGGATTCTAGCATATGCTTGCTCCACGGTAGGAAGGGGAACGGTCTGAATCACATCCGCCCGTGTGCTATCAAGGTGATCGTCTAAACCGGCAAGAAATTTGTAGACTCGATCCTGTTGTACCCAGGAATTATGCTTCTCGATGTCTTCACCACACACCATTGGGTTGGGCCGCCGGAAATCAATCTCTTTCCATAAACCCTGCAACTCATTATAATAGTTTTCTAGAGAGCCACCTGATTGTTTCAACTGGTTAACCTTCTGTTGAAGGTCATAAATTTGAGATGAATCACCACCATCAAAGAAGGTGGTTGCCAACGCATCCCACACCTCTCTTGCGGTAGGATAACGATGAAAATTCCCTATTAAACTGGGATCAAGAGAATTGAGTAGTAAACCTTTTACCATAGAGTCTTGCATCTTCCATTGCTCGTAACCAGCATCGGTAGCTGGTGGTGCTGCTCTATTTCCCCGGACAAAGCCGAGTTTTCCCTTGCCTGCGAGATGGGTCTCCATCATGGAAAGCCACAGCCCATAGTTCGTACCATCAAGCTTGACAGTGATCGTGTTCACCGGTACTTCGACCGGTACAGTTGAGTGTTTCTGGGTTTGGAGGAGTTCCTTCAGCGCCTGAAGAATAGTCATATCCCCACTGAGGTCTTGACCTACCCCAATTTCTTTACCCGCCATTACTTCTTACAAGTAATCAACAGGTCCTAAGATCGGAGATGCTCTGATACCATGTACAAAAATATAATTAAAAAGAAAGATGAACACCACACTCCCACCAACCCTCCCTTTCTTTTATTTCTCTTTTAATCAGAATTCTTACATCTAAATACAAATTATTATTGCTTATCACAAGAACTTAAATAACCTCTTGTCCTTGCGCCTCTCTAGCAGAAGAATATTATTCCTTGCCTTTTCTACTTTATTTCTATTTTAACAATATCTCAATCTATACAAACAGGAAATAAATCAAGCCAACTAAGTAAAGAAAATAAATAATTATTCACAGCCTCCTCTGTCTTGTGAGCTGGATACCGGTCACCTAAATGACCTGTCTCAACAGAAACAATATATATATACCAAGTTTTGCTCAAAGTTCAATAAGTGAGAAAAAAATTCTTAAGGTCACATCCTCAAGTGTTGTTATCAGACATTAAATTCTTAAGTATCAAGATATATCGGTCAAATTAATAGCCGTCTCTGATTATACTTTAACAAGTGGGGTGCAGCAGCGCAACACACACATGTGATCGATGCAATTAGTGATCTTGTTCTAACGAGAAATTAAAACTATTTTTTATATTTGTACACATTTATAACTAATTATAGAGAATTCAAACTATTTTAAAATTGGTGATTTTGACATTAACATTGCTTTTCAAAGTCAGTTTTGAGTTCGATTGAATTGCTTTTCCACAAATGAATTAGACTACCAAAACTATAAAGTTTAGTTGAATAGTAAATTTCATTAAAAAAACATCATTCACCATCTTTTATTTTACAATAAATCCATATACCTATCAAATAAAAATTAACTAAATGAAACTACAATATATATTATCTTTTGTATAAGCGGAGTCCTCTAATGGCCAACTTTGTCTCTAACTTCAATAATTAATAACAGTAGGTCATTCTGGATTCACTTCATCGTACTTGCTTTTGAAATAAAATTATTAGGGGGAATTTCATGTACATTCCTCAAAAGTTTCAATATTACATTTTTATTGTTTGTCATGTGATGTGGGCATGTGGCTATGTTCAATGCATGTGGACCGTCCGATCTGTAGAATATATTCATTAAAGAGATGGCAAAAGGTGCCTTGGTGTAGGGCTGCTCATGAGCTGAGTTGAGTCCGAGTTGAGGACAACTTGGATTCAACTCGCGGACTCATGAGCCGAGTTGAGTCCGAGTTGCTAATTCAGTTCGGAGTCAGAAACTCCAATTTGAAATCAACTCGAGTCGAAGGAGTCGACTCGCGACTTATAATATAGTATATAGTGAGACAATCTAATTTAATTCTAACAAAAAAAATATTACATAGTTTACCAAAATAATCCACAATTAAAGACAGTACATAATGAGACAATGACCAATGCATACTTAAAAATTATGAAAAAACTAAAATAATACATAATTAAAAATTATCCAAAAGATAAAGTCTAATAAAACAATACAAAGTCTAATAAATTAACAAAACAAAAGAAATAGAGCATAATTCATCAAATTACCAAATATTGTGAGAAACATGTATAAATTTTATTTCCGTCTTTGTCTCGCCCCTCTTTGATAAGGCATCTTTTGATA
Source organism: Carex parvula (assembly GCA_025461045.1). NCBI lineage: Eukaryota > Viridiplantae > Streptophyta > Magnoliopsida > Poales > Cyperaceae > Carex > Carex parvula. Next base: position 56,110 of record JAJGRW010001224.1, read on the forward strand.
GAAATTTTATTTATAAATTCAAAATTTATAAATACTATTTTTTATGAATTATGGAGCTATTAATTTCTTTAATCCATTGATGTACAATTAAATGACATTTATTCTTTTAATTGCCATTATTTGAAACGGTAACATAACGTTCATTTCTTTGGTGTGCTGATTTCACTTTAATTGCCATGAATAGCTATTTACTTCATTTTATTTCTTTGTTGCGTTTGATTGATTGCTTTCGGTCCACATATTTGAAATATATATAATGAATAGCTATAATTTGAACGTTATTTTATTTAATATGTAATAATGGTAAAAGAACAGGAAGTTAAATGTCATGAATACAAGTTTGTCCTTAAATAACACATGACATTTTGGAGAGAGATACATCTAACAGTTCACATTCTCTTCATCTTTCACTTAGCTGTATAATTCATAAAATTCTATTTCTATTCTCCCACAAACAAATATCTTCTTAATAATAAAAATATTATTTTGCTACCATTGTTGAAAGAAGCTACATCAACCTCTACCACGGTTGTGCCCGTAGGCAGAGGAATACCAGCTTAACTTGGGACAAGCTTAACTGATTATTCCTGCGCTTAGAACGGAAAGTTACCTTAGGTCCACTTTTTGCAACTCCGGGTAGTAAAGTTTTAATTATATTTTTGATTATTTTTTTATATAATATTATTTATTTAGTGATCAAAATTCAGATTTAAATTTAGTTAGTTAGTTAAATTTTTCCAACATCGTTGAATCGCCTCTCTCTCTGTAGACTTGGCTGCCAGAGATTCCTCAAGACCTAGATGGGAGAACATGGTCGAGTCTCCCGCAATCGAGTAAGTTCTGAAACTAAATATATCTAACTATTGTTCTCCGTATAAGAGATCATAAGCTCAAAATTCTAATGAACAATCTCTTGTGAATATTAAATAGTTGAATGGTTTGACCATTGATCACCCAAAAGTGAGCGATGTTATCTTTTAAAATTTATAAACTCGGAAATGTTATCGGTTCGGATCGCAAACTCACAATCTTATCAAGCAGTATAATCGAGGTCGATCCACAGAGAATATTGGTTTAGAGTCTTGAGCGATCAAATCACAATCTTTCGAAAGGCTAAACAAAATCTGGAAATTTGAGAGTTGAAGTTGTGATCAATGTAAATTTGGCAATAATTAAAAGTAATTAAAATAAAAATAGAGATGAGAATTCCTAGGGTTCGGCACACCATTGCTATTCAATCATCTTTGATATTCTACTTCTGTCGGGTCTGATTTCATGTTGTTGTTTATGGAAGACACTACATAGGACACTGCGAGTGACTTATGCAAATGACGGGACTTCCATCGAGATACTACATAGGACACTGCGAGTTACTTACGCAAATGACAGAACTTGGTTCGCGTTTTGTTGTTCCGATTTATGGTTTCCCTGCTAAGGTTTTCTTCACATAAATCTAATAGCTCCCAACGAGGCTGACTCGTCCATCATAGTTTCTCTTACCATTAAAGCACTGTCACTACCCTAACGGATTAATCTAGATCATCGAAATCAGGTGAAGGGAGAGTAAATCACAAAAGCATTTCAATCAACAACAAGAAACCATAATCAACAGAAAATATATATATCAAAGCATCATGAGTAACAAGGTTTACTGCCTAGCCCCTAAGAAAAGAACTTAGCCGCGGAACGGCATGGTTACAACACTCCTCTCTTTCTCACTTAATCAAATTTAACCAAAATTACAAAGATGTCTTCTTCTTCTGTCCAGAGTGCTTATATAGGAGTGAAGGGACGTCTAGAGATGAGTGGAGGCCAAGAAATCTAATCTGGATATAGCTGGGGCAGTTATTCCCCAAAGGGCGCAATGGTTACGGACCGTACTGGCTGGTACGGTCCGTATCCAGACCATGTCGCTGAGGGGTTTAATGCGTATCGCACTATCTCCTGGTCCGTATCCGGCTAGGTCCGTATCAGTCAATGCGGGCCATAACAGAATCTTAGTCGATGAGCGTCGCTTATCCGATTGACCTGATTCTTGCTCCATTTGACGTGAAATAGTTCCAAAACATGTTTCCTGCAATAAAACATAAAGAAGGGTGATAGTAGCTTTATTCTATAATTAATTAAACATAAGTGTGAAATAATATGCAAAACCTAAGCTTTGTATCCTACGTAATTCATCATCATTTTGACTCTGATCAACCATCAATCTTTACAAGCGTAGAAATTATATCTAATCTTATAAAAAGGTCAATGAAGGAAATAGATCTCAAGAAATCTCACAACTCAATCTTGACTATTGATAGCACTTGATATGATCTAAAAGGATTTTATTTTGAAAGAACTTGTTACACCCAAAAAGGTATAGTACAAAGTTTCGGTACAGCAAGCTGTACCTTTTAACCTTAAATACACTTTTGGTTCAGATTGTAAGTATACAATCCTAGCACGTAGTATATTATCGGGTATCGATCACAGGGACGGTTGGAACAAATTGGATTCTACTTAGATTATATAAAAATCCTAGAAGTCTGCAAAAGGGTGGTTTTTGGTTTGTTTAAAGTCCTAAACAGAAATGACAGTACTTAAAATTACAAATTAAGTAGATTTTGGTTGGGTTTTTAATGAATAAAAAGGGGTTCCTAGGGTTTTCGACTTCGTCTCAGCTTTGCCTCAAGTGCCCGGTCCGTGCACTTTCATGCACGGGCCGTGTGTAATGTGCACGGGCCGTGTACTTTCATACACGGTCCGTGTGGCCCTCGAGTTGATACAGCAGCTATTGGTTTTTGTATAGATTTCCTGTGCAAAGTAATTTTGGCCGTACCTAAGTCTATAATCCTCAACTCTCGTTTATTGGCTTAATTGCTTGGTACGAAACACAATTTATACCTTCTTAGGGTTCTTAAACTTCAACTCTCGTTTATTAGTTTAATTATCCTAAGTTATTTGTTGGTTTACTAAAGATAACCTCGATCTCTCGATACGAGGAAAACTTCGCCTTTCGGCTACCGTTTGGTTTCACCTCTCGGTTCACAAACCTATCTCAAATACTTAATTTGGTCGAAAGAATATCAAAGCCTTGAAATACCATCTAGATGTGGCCATACATCTAACGATAAACCATTCAATTCAAACGATTTCAACTAAGCAATAAAATACTACGCAACAAACAAGCACAAAATTCAACACAAATTCCAATAACTAGCAAGTAAAACAAAGCATTCGATTACATCTTAACCCTAGAAACTAAAGAGTTTAGCCTAACATAGAAAAACAGAAAATAAAACAAGAGATAAATAAGAAGTTCATGACAAAACTCGAAGATTCAAGAAGAGACGTCGCAAATCTCTCGATTTTCGCCGTTTTCCTCTTCTCCAAGTCTAGCCGCCACTTCTCTTCCCTAGGGTTTGTTCTCTGTTCCAGAATGAGCAGCCAAATGCCCAGGATCTCGCTTTTAAAGCCTTCCATTCGCGACCTCTCCAGCTGGCCTCTGTTTCCAATTCTGGATTCTGTTTCCAGAAATGCCGTGTACGGTCCGCACACAAGAGTGCACGGACCGTGTACCTGTGTCCTGATGAGTGAGAGGTGTGCGGGTCGTGTGTGTCTTCAGTCAGTGGTCGGGCAAGGGGTATACGGTCCGTATGCAGGAGTGCACGGTCCGTGTATTGTCCTTCAGATTCCAGATTCTTCCTCTTTTTCGCCCGTTTCCTGCAACAAAGAAAGAAAGAGCAACAGTACCACATCCTATAGATATTCAATGAAATACACACATTTTTGGAGTTTTAGGCACAGGTTTTAATGCAAAGTTCGGTCGGAATGTAGACAAAATAACAAGATATCAAATCCCCCCAAGCTGAAATCTTGCTTGTCCTCAAGCAGAAAATCCCAACTTAGGTATCGGGTTGGTTATTCCTAAATGCAAATTAAGTTCCTAAATGCGAAAACAAAAAATTTGCATGATCTTGCTTTCGTTAAGAACTTGGAGAATCCTTTTGGATGATTTGGACTTTCCTTGATCGGTTTTGATTCACCCCACAACTTAACTAATGAACTTCTTATTTCGAGATGCCTTAATATTTGCAAAAACTAGTTACTTGAATTGATCAATATTTCATTATTTTACTGAAATTATGCCCTCGTTTGTGGTGATTTTTCATTTTTCGCCCCCCCAAGCTTGGAACAAGCTTAGGTTAGAAAGTCGCGGATTTCATGTGTTGATGTATGCAAAAGTTCTTCTTTTTAAGTTTGGGAGACGAGCTCAAAGGCGCCCAATAGGACTTATTGCCAGTACTCTTATGTTCTCCATCTTTTTATTTATTTTCATCACTTTTTGTTTTCTATTTTTCGCATACACCATGAATACACACATCCAATGGTATTCATTCATACCAATGGATATCCCAATCTTTCTTTATTTAAAATCCTCATTTCCCTATTTGAAAGGCACAATTCAGTTTTAAAATGGTTTTCTCAATACAATTCAATTTTTCATCTTTTCAATTTCTCAAAACATCTCATCCTATGCGATTCTTTGGTCAACCATGGGGTTATTTCAAATTTTTCAAGGTAATCCAATTTATTTCAAATAAATTTCACACAAGTCCCTAATTCTAGCAATCACACAAATTTATCGTCTAAAAATGCAAAAAAAAGGTAAAAATGTCCTAAATGCAAAGTTCTCCCCCCCCAAGCTTAGTCCGAGCATTGTCCTCAATGCTTCAAGACAGATAGAAAGAGAAATGTAAAGCTAAGGGAAAAGAAAACAAACCTGATCAGGGGTCGGGGCGCCAACGGCGCAACTCAGCCTCAATCTCCGTGAGCCGCCCATCCAGCTGTAGCTGAGTGACTCTAATATCAGTCATGAGATGGTACAAGTCATGAATGGTGGGGTCGGTGGGGTGAGAGGGGTGTGCAGCAGCGGAGGAAGAGGCATGCATCTGCTGAGAGAAGACGGGAGCATCAGGCATAGGCTCATCAGCAAAAGGAGGAGGGTGTGGTGGTGACTGAGCCTCTCGTGGTCCGATGTAGTGCCAAGTGGTCGTGTCTGTGAAGGAGAGGGGTGCGTCAAGTGGAAGCCGGTGCTGAGTATCATCCGGCATGCGCCAGTAGTGTCTATCGCTGTGGCCGGCAGGGCCTTTCTCGGTCTTGATGAAATGGATCATACCGAATGCATCTAGATCTAGACTGGTGGGACCTTTGCATAGCTCATCGCCCTCAATGCGTAATCCAAGTCGCTGGGCGATGTAAGTGATGTAGGCACCGCATGAGATGACTCCATTTATCTTTCTTAACTGCTGGATGGCCAGCCAGTGCCTAATCATGAGAATCATAAAGTCGGGACGTACCAGGTCATTATCAGGGCGGAGCATGTGGTCCAGCATGATGAGATCCTCGTTGTTGGCGCGGGAGACTGTCTCGCCACGCACGTAGATAGTATGAGCGAGGGCGCACTGAATGCAACGAAGGACCGGATGAGTGATTCTGCGGCCCTTGTAGTCCTTGTTGTCCGTTTCTGATCGTGTCATGCCAGTGATTAGGTTCCAGAAATGGTCTTTTGTCATATCTGGACGAAAATAGAGTTCGTCAGTTTCGAGCTCGGGATGGAAACTGAACCAGGCGCGCAATGTAGGGAGCCAGACATGGTGAGTCTCATGACACATACGGAATTTAATGTAGGACTGGCCTTCATTGTCCGTCTTGAGCTGGAGGGATGAGAGGAACTCTTGGGTGAGCTTCTTGTAAGAGTCTGCCTCAATGTCCCAGAAGGTAGGTGCGATGCCTATCCTCTCGGTGAGCCGGAGGAACTCATCTGCTACCCCCAACTCTTGGAGTGCGTCTAGGTCAATCCGGCGAGTATTTTCATACTTTCTTCGCCGGAGCTTTTTGAGAAAACCTAACATCCGACGAGTGGGGATTGGAAAGAAAACTTCTTCATATTCTTTAGCAGATTCAGTGTACTCACCAGAGGAGTGCTCGGAACTGTCACTGTCGTAGCATTCCGGCTCAGACGACTGTGGCTCAGGTGAAGGTGGAGGTGTTGGTGTGCGCGGTCTCTCGTGGGCGAACTTGGAGCGGCGTTCGCGGTACATGGTTGCTGTCTCTGGAAATTTTATGCACAGACCGTGTGTGGAAGTGTACGGGCCGTATAAGGACTTGGCTGTTTCTGGCAGCTAGGTGTACGGGCCGTGTGGAAATGTGCACGGACCGTGTACGGCTAGGGTTTCGGCGGAACAGTAAGTCAGAAAATGGAGGGACGGGGAGAGAGAGGATTCGCGAAGGGGCTGCGCAGGAGATGGTCGATGGTGGATCGGGGAGGGTTTCCTGTTGCGAGTTCGGCACAGCTTGGTAGATCGGACGGAGAGAGAAGAGAGAAGGGTTTCGGCGGTGGTGGAGAGATTGAGAGATTGGAGAGAGGAGAGTTTCGGCCGGAGGTGGAGGAGATGTGGAGAGTTTCGCACACGGGTGGAGATGGGCACGGTCGCACGGGTGGTGGGCTCGGTCCGAATCAATGGAGTTTTGAGAGAGATTTGAGAGAGATTGAGAAGAGGGGAATGAGGCAGAGAGAAGAGGCGGCGCCCGTATGGAGAAGAATTGAAATAAAAGGAAAAGGTAGGGTAACGTACGCGTAAGGGGCGCGACCTTCCATCTGCCTCGGTTTGCGTGTGCATGGACCGTGCATGATGATGTGCGGACCGTGTACTCCTCTTCTCAGACCAAGCTGTTGTGCGGACCGTGTGCGGATATGTGCGGTCCGTGTGCTTTGATGAGTTCTGGATTCTTCCAACCTGATCTTTCTAAGTGCGAAACAAGAAAAATAAAAATTCATGCAAATGATAGAATTGAAAATATGCAGAAAACTAAAAAGAAATGAAACTAAGTAAAGTAAAAACGGCTTGGGTTGCCTCCCAAGAAGCGCTTGTTTTAGGTCTCGAGCTTGACCACCTATCTCTAAGGCTCGGCAGTAGCGGGGTCAGAAAGAGTCTGAACAAACCGCTCGTTTTGTGAGTGATCAGCGATGTAGTGCTTGAGGCGCTGACCATTGACCTTGAAGGTCCCGCATTCTTCACTCCCAATGTCAATTGCACCGAAAGGATACACCTTCTTTACCTCGAATGGGCCGGACCATCTAGACTTGAGTTTACCTGGAAAAAACCTTAATCTAGAATTAAATAAGAGTACAAGATCTCCTTCCCTGAATTCGCGAGGCGCGATGCGCTTGTCATGAACTCGCTTGGTCCTTTCCTTGTAGATCCTTGCATTCTCATAGACATGTAGGCGCATCTCCTCCAACTCGTGCAAGTCAAGGATGCGCTTCTCTCCAGCTGCTAGCATGTCCATGTTGATTGCTCGCGTGGCCCAGAATGCCTTGTGCTCAATCTCCACCGGCAAGTGACACGGCTTTCCATACACCAGTTTGAAGGGGCTCATGCCAATCGGTGTTTTGAAGGCAGTTCGGTAGGCCCATAGTGCATCGCTCAACTTTAATGCCCAATCCTTCCTCGTCCTTGCAACAGTCTTCTCCAAGATAGACTTGATTTCCCTGTTGGAAATCTCAGCTTGACCATTAGTTTGAGGGTGATAAGAGGTAGATACCTTATGTGTGACCCCATGTCGGCTCAGAAGACTGTCGAATTGTCGATTGATGAAGTGCTTGCCCCCGTCACTGATAACGGCTCGAGGCACTCCAAAGCGAGGAAAAATGATCTCTGTGAAAAGGCGCTTCACTGCATTTGAATCGGCCTTGTGACACGCCACCGCTTCAACCCATTTGGACACGTAGTCCACTGCTACCAAGATGTACTCATTCCCTCGAGATGACGGGAATGGTCCCATAAAATCAATGCCCCAGACATCAAAGATCTCCACCTCAAGAATGGAGTTAAGAGGCATCTCACTCCGCTTGGTTATGTTACCGGTCCTCTGACATTGATCACAAGCAAGAACAAAAGATCTTGCATCTTTAAAAAGAGAGGGCCAATAAAAACCAGATTGTAATACCTTAGCAGCTGTCTTGGAGAACGAGGCATGTCCTCCGTAAGCGGATGAGTGGCAGTGTGCAAGAATGGAACGCGTCTCTTCATGTGGGACACAGCGTCGGAATATGTTATCGACCCCAACTTTGAAAAGGAAAGGCTCCTCCCAAAAGTAGTACTTGGCATCTGTTTTGAACTTTTTCCTCTGCTGGTAGGTCATTGTGGCAGGCAACACCCCGGAAGCAAGATAGTTCGTGAAATCTGCATACCAAGGGGTTGTCTGGATGGAGAGTACACGGTCCGTGTATGGATATGTGCGGGCCGTGTGTTGAGGTGCACGGACCGTGTGATGGTCTGTGCGGGCCGCATGCTGGGCGTCCAGAGAGCAGATGGATAAGAGTTGTTCGTCGGGAAATGAGTCATTGATTGGTAGGTTGACGTTGCCTTCATCTTCCCAGCGAAGTCGGGATAGATGGTCTGCCACCGAGTTTTCAATTCCCTTCTTGTCTCTAATTTCAAGATCAAACTCCTGCAAAAGAAGAATCCATCTAATCAATCTGGGTTTTGCGTCTTTCTTACTCAAAAGATACCTGAGTGCGGCATGGTCCGTGTAGACGATGATTCTTGAGCCGACCAAGTACGATCTAAACTTGTCAAGGGCAAACACAATGGCGAGAAGCTCCTTCTCGGTTGTTGTGTAGTTCATCTGGGCGGGGTCTAGCACCTTGCTAGCATAGTAAATAGCGCACGGCTTCTTGTCTTTCCTCTACCCAAGAACTGCCCCAACTGCATAGTCGCTCGCATCGCACTTGAGCTCAAATGGTAAGGACCAGTCGGGTGGCTGCAAGATAGGTGCTGAGATGAGCGCTTCCTTTAAACTGCAAAAAGACTTGACACAATCATCTGTAAAAACAAAGTCAGAATCTTTAATAAGTAAGTTGGTCAATGGTTTTGCTATCTTCGAGAAGTCTTTGATGAAGCGGCGGTAGAATCCCGCGTGACCTAGAAAGCTTCGAACTCCCTTCACATTTGTTGGGATGTCGAGCTTCTCTATCACCTCAATCTTAGCCTTGTCAACTTCAATCCCCTTTGAAGTGACAACATGTCCTAGAACAACACCTTCTTGAACCATGAAGTGACATTTCTCCCAATTGAGAATAAGATTCACTTCTTCGCATCTCTGCAAAATCTTACACAAGTTAGATAAACATGAACCAAAAGAAGTACCATACACAGAAAAGTCATCCATAAAAATCTCGACCTCTTTTTCAATGAAATCAGAGAAAACAGCCATCATGGCTCTTTGAAAGGTCGCTGGTGCATTACACAAACCAAAGGGCATCCTACGGTATGCATAGGTACCATATGGGCATGTAAAGGTAGTCATTTCTTGGTCCTGTGGATGGATGGGAATTTGGAAAAAACCAGAATAACCGTCGAGATAACAAAAGTAAGAATGATTTGCAAGCCTTTCAAGGAGTTGGTCAACAAAAGGCAATGGAAAGTGATCCTTGCGCGTGGCTGTGTTGAGCTTCCGGTAGTCTATGCACATCCTCCAGCCGGTCACGACTCGCGTTTGGATCAGCTCATCCTTGTCATTTTTCACTACCGTCGCTCCTCCTTTATTTGGCACCACGTGGACAGGACTCACTCACTTGCTGTCAGAAATAGGGTAGATAATACCTGCTTCAAGAAGTTTTAAAATTTCTTTCTTTACTACCTCTTTCAGATTGGGGTTGAGCCGTCTTTGGTGCTCCACAGATGGCTTGTGATCATCTTCCAGCAAAATTCTGTGTGTGCAAATCGTAGGGTCGATTCCTCTCAAGTCCTTGATTGAGTATCCGATCGTGCATTTGTGAATTTTTAATTTCTCCAATAGCTTGGCGGTCTGATCGTGATTCAAACCTGCATTTACAATCACAGGACAAGACTTGTCTGGGCCTAGGAACTCATACTTGAGATTAGCTGGAAGGAGTTTGAGTTCAGGAGTGGGTTGCTCTGTCTGGTCAGGTGCACGGTCCGTGTGAGAAGTGTGCTGTCCGTGTACTGCACCTGCATCCGTGTGTGAATTGTGCGCCCCGTGTGCCTCAGTCTCCAGTTTCTCAAACTCTGGTGCACGGTCCGTGTGAGATGTGTGCGGACCGTGTGTAGGTTCCTCCAGATTGTCAAATGTTGCTTCTGCTGCACAAACTGACTCCAACTCGCTTGTTTCAACCTGTATTTCAGATAAAAATTCATTGTGGTACCTTAGCGAGCTGTTTAATTGCTCCAGAAAGTTCTCTTCCGCCAGTTCTGCTAAACACTCTTCTATCGCATCAATTCTAAAGCAAGATTCTTGTGAAGGGTATTTCATGGCTCGGTCGATTTGGAAGCTGACTTTCTCGTTCCCGATGTTCAGTGTGAGAGTCCCTTTGTGCACATCAATGATTGCACCAGCCGTTCTCAGAAAAGGCCGTCCCAGAATGATAGGGACTTCTTTGTCTTCTTCCATCTCCATGACAACAAAGTCGGCTGGCACATAGAACTTACCAACCTGAACTGGCACGTCTTCCACTATGCCGAGTGGAAGTCTAACAAATCCGCCAGCTGCAGGGTCATTCGTGTGGACTTGAGCTCTCCTACACCCATTCGATCATATATTGTGCGTGGCATGAGACTCACGCTTGCCCCCAAGTCACATAGTGCTCTCTTGATCGTGGCTTTTCCGATTGTGCAAGGAATGGAGAATTTGCCAGGGTCCTCTAGTTTCGGCGGGAGCTCATTTCTCAAAATTGCACTGCACTGTTCCGTGAGTTTCACCGTCTCACGTCCCCCCAAGCTTCGCTTGTTGGAGAGGATATCCTTGAGAAATTTCGCATAGGTAGGCATTTGGGTCAAGGCATCGGTGAATGGAATGGTGATGTGCAATTGTTTGATAACTTCAACGAATTTGGAGAATTGTTCGTTGAGTCTAGTCTCAGCTAATCTCTGAGGGAAAGGAATAGGCGGCCGATAGGGTGGCGGTTTCTCGGCTCCTTTACCTCTCTGTCTGTCAGAATTATCTTGCACGGGCCGTGTACTATCTGTGCGGTCCGTGTGCACAGTAGTTTCAGTGGGTCGTGCGGGTGGTGTACGGTCGGATGGTGGGGAGAGAATTTCTTCAACTTGCGGGGTCTGCACGGTCCGTGTACTTGGCAACTGGTGGGTCAGTGGGCATGGCTGGTCCTTGATAACTGGTCCCACTTCGCAAGGTGAGCGCCTTGGCCTCTCCTCTCGTGTTCACCTCTGGTTGGCTGGGAAGCTTACCAGGTTGTGGTTGGCTTGAGGAGCTTTGCTCCAATTATGCTTCCATCATCTTGTTGTTTAGAGCAGCCATACCTGCCAACTGAGCATTCATTGCTTGCATCTGCTCGAACATCATTTGGTTCATCTTCCCTTGCTCGTGCATGAAGTCGCTCACAGCGGGAGCAACATACGGCTTGGGTGGAACAGAATGAGGTGGGCGGTTGTTCGAGTTGTTGAAGTTGGCATTGTGGTAGAAGTTGCGGTTGTTGTTGTTGCTGCTCGAAGAATTGTTGAAAGGGGGAGGGTTGTTGAAAGAATTGTTGTTGTAAGAGGGGTTCTGCTTCCATCTCCAGTTTTGTTGCTCAACCGGATCCTTGGAGTAAGTTCGGTTGAATGGAGGTTTCGGGAAGTAAGATGGCTCGCTGTTGAGAGAATTGACCTGTTCGGTCTCTTCTTCATCCCTCTGTGCCAATGGGCAATGCTCGTAGGAATGCCCCTCCCCACATATAGCACAAGACTCCGGCTGTGATTGGTGGTTCCCGACAGACTTGACACTCATCTTGTCGAAAGCCTTCTGCATGGCATCAATCTTGGAGGTAAGAGCCGTGATCTGATTGACTTCAAATCAGCCGCCTCCTCCAGGTCTGGAATTGTCGCGGCCGGACCACTGTTGGTTTTGAGCCATGCTATCGATCAAGTTCATCGCTTCTTGAGGCTCTCTTTCCATTAAGGCTCCACCTGCAACAGCATCAACAGATGTGCGAGTGCTCTCTGTTAAACCATCATAGAAAGTTTGGATCAACAACCAGTCTGGTATACCATGATGTGGACAAGAATATTGTAACTCCATAAACCTTTCCCAAGCCTCGTTTAGGGGTTCATCAGACCTTTGCCTGAAGCTGGTTAATTGGGTTCTTACCTTGGCGGTTCGTTTATAAGGGAAAAATCTGGTCAAAAACATATTGGACAGTTCCTTCCAAGTGTTTATGGAATCCCTTGGTAATGACCCTAACCATTTCTTTGCTTTGTCCCTAAGTGTGAAAGGAAACAATGTAAGTCTAATGTAATCAGATGTTGCCCGATTGGTCTGAATGGTGGTGCAACATTCAAGAAAAGTTTGGAGATGGGCATGTGGATCCTCGTGATCCAAGCCATGAAAGGTGTTCTGTTGAACAATGTTGATAACTCCCGGATTGAAGTTCGGTTGTTGTCCCACGATTCTCGGCAGTCGGATTGCACCCCTCACATCTCCAGATCTAGGCACGTTGAACTCCTTCAGAGTTCTCGGGATGAAGTCAACCGCATCATCGTCAGAGTCGCGGTCATCATGCGGCCCTTCTTCTCTTTCCTCCCCGTTTTGACTCATGGCTCTGTCTGGATCCGAGTGTACGGACCGTGTGTCTGTTGTGCGGTCCGTGTGAGAAAGTGGTTGTCCAGCGGCTGAGTGCACGGACCGTGTATCAAGTGCACGGACCGTGTGCGGAGGAGGTTGTGCAGAAGTTGCTGTGTTCTGGTTCTGGTTCTGAGTCGGATCGGGAGGTACTTCCGTGTTGGAAGGTTGCCCTTTACTCCTCAGGTTGTATGGAGGTTCCAGCTTGCTCCTGCGGTAAGAGAAAAATAAAAAGAGAAAGATTTAAGTTAAAATCTAGAATTTAGCAAAAATAAGCAAAAATCCAAAAATTTTCAATGCCGTCCCCGGCAACGGTGCCAAAAACTTGTTACACCCAAAAAGGTATAGTACAAAGTTTCGGTACAGCAAGCTGTACCTTTTAACCTTAAATACACTTTTGGTTCAGATTGCAAGTATACAATCCTAGCACGTAGTATATTATCGGGTATCGATCACAGGGACGGTTGGAACAAATTGGATTCTACTTAGATTATATAAAAATCCTAGAAGTCTGCAAAAGGGTGGTTTTTTGTTTGTTTAAAGTCCTAAACAGAAATGACAGTACTTAAAATAACAAAGTAGATTTTGGTTGGGTTTTTAATGAATAAAAAGGGGTTCCTAGGGTTTTCGACTTCGTCTCAGCTTTGCCTCAAGTGCCCGGTCCGTGCACTTTCATGCACGGGCCGTGTGTAATGTGCACGGGCCGTGTACTTTCATACACGGTCCGTGTGGCCCTCGAGTTGATACAGCAGCTATTGATTTTTGTATAGATTTCCTGTGCAAAGTAATTTTGGCCGTACCTAAGTCTATAATCCTCAACTCTCGTTTATTGACTTAATTGCTTGGTACGAAACATAATTTATACCTTCTTAGGGTCCTTAAACTTCAACTCTCGTTTATTAGTTTAATTATCCTAAGTTATTTGTTGGTTTACTAAAGATAACCTCGATCTCTCGATACGAGGAAAACTTCGCCTTTCGGCTACCGTTTGGTTTCACCTCTCGGTTCACAAACCTATCTCAAATACTTAATTTGGTCGAAAGAATATCAAAGCCTTGAAATACCATCTAGATGTGGCCATACATCTAACGATAAACCATTCAATTCAAACGATTTCAACTAAGCAATAAAATACTACGCAACAAACAAGCACAAGATTCAACACAAATTCCAATAACTAGCAAGTAAAACAAAGCATTCGATTACATCTTAACCCTAGAAACTAAAGAGTTTAGCCTAACATAGAAAAACAGAAAATAAAACAAGAGATAAATAAGAAGTTCATGACAAAACTCGAAGATTCAAGAAGAGACGTCGCAAATCTCTCGATTTTCGCCGTTTTCCTCTTCTCCAAGTCTAGCCGCCACTTCTCTTCCCTAGGGTTTGTTCTCTGCTCCAGAATGAGCAGCCAAATGCCCAGGATCTCGCTTTTAAAGCCTTCCATTCGCGACCTCTCCAGCTGGCCTCTGTTTCCAATTCTGGATTTTGTTTCCAGAAATGCCGTGTACGGTCCGCACACAAGAGTGCACGGACCGTGTACCTGTGTCCTGATGAGTGAGAGGTGTGCGGGTCGTGTGTGTCTTCAGTCAGTGGTCGGGCAAGGGGTATACGGTCCGTATGCAGGAGTGCACGGTCCGTGTATTGTCCTTCAGATTCCAGATTCTTTCTCTTTTTCGCCCGTTTCCTGCAACAAAGAAAGAAAGAGCAGCAGTACCACATCCTATAGATATTCAATGAAATACACATATTTTTGGAGTTTTAGGCACAGGTTTTAATGCAAAGTTCGGTCGGAATGTAGACAAAATAACGTGATATCAGAACTCATGGCTTCAAGGTAGAGATAATATCAAGAATATATATATATATAGAGAGAGAGAAAGGTTAGCTAATATCAAAATGTTTGTTCCGGAGCTATGGTGCAACTAATTAGTTTTCTGATTTTTAAAGTCCGAAGGATCGATCCAGACCATTAGATGTGATCTCTATATTAAAATGTGCTTGGAGACAAAATTTTACATTTTTTAGAATTTTTTTACTATTTATTAAGCCAGTTTTAAAATCACTGATTTAATAAACAGTGAAAAATTTCTGAATTATGTATTGAAATCAACAATTTTAAAACTGGCTAAATAAATAGTAAAAAAATTCTAAAAAATTTAAAATTTGGTCTCCAATCACATTTTATTATAGAATGAATGTTGAACTATTTGGATCGACTGTTTAGTTTTTGAAAATTTAAAATTCGAAACGTTTGTTCCACAGTCTAGGAACAAACGTTTTGATATTAGCCAACCTTTATATATATATATAGAGTAGAACTAGGGTGCTCCTAAGCTCACCAAGCCCTTCGTGAGCGCGACTCTAAAACCTATCGAATTGACTTCAAACGACATTTTCAAACCGTTAGATGTTCAATCTATATTAAAATGTGCTTGGAGACCAAATTTTACATTTTTTGGAATTTTTTTACAATTTATTAAGATGGTTTGAAAATCACTGTTTTTATTAAAATTCTGCACCATTGGAAAACAGCGATTTTCAAACCATCTTAATAAATAGTAAAAAAATTCCAAAAATATAAAATTTGGTCTCCAAGCACATTTTAATATAGATTGAACATCTAACGGTTTGAAAATGTCGTTTGAAGTCAATTTGATAGGTTTTAGAGTCGCGCTCACGGAAGGGCTTGGTGAGCTTAGGAGCACCCTAGTTCTACTCTATATATATATATATATATATATATATATATATATATATATATATATATATATTACCAAAAAAAACCAATGGACCGTTGATTGATTCTAAACCATAAATTAAAAGGCATAAAGAGATTTATATTTCTCCTGATACAGTAAGCAAGAGAGAAATCCTTGGTTTGATTGTTTCAAGCTCCAATCACCAAGATTTCAAGAGGTGCATTCAAGAACACCAAGTTGATGTGGAAAGACGAGTATGAATAAGAACTTTTTCGAGTTAACATGGTAAGGTTATGGATAAGAAAAATTCTCATTGGTTTATCGGGTAAGCATACATAAAAGAGATTTTTCCGTACCGTTACACACCATAGGGTAATTGATAAATATAAAATTATATATATATGATATTTTTTTTATTTGTATGTGTTATATATGAAACTGATCGATACAACATTTATATATCTTTTCATAAATTAATTTATATATGAATCATTTATTCAGCATTTTCTATATTTTTTCATTATAACAAATTGATTTATATCATATTCTATATCATTTTATTTATTAACTTTAAAATAATGAGATCAATAACTATAATTATATATTTAATGATATTACGTATCTGCATGTGTTTAATGTATTTACTTGTTTGTTATATTTTTTAGATTAAATTATATAAGCTATCATTAATCGACAATTATATGTTATCTTTTTATTATTCATTTATTTTAACGGATACGTAGTGGTAAGGATAAGACTAATTTTACACAGGTGCGGATACAAATTAAAAATGTCTCCATTCAATCCGTACCATATCCATTGATATATATACCTACTCTCAACGGTACCAACTTTGGCTCCCTCTACATGAATTCGTATCCTCTGCATTAACTCAAAAGAGAATCTTTTGAGTTAATGAATTGTGACTATCCGATTTGTCTTAAGATTCATGTGGACTAGATCCACACGAATATTGAAAACCCCCTAAGTTATAGTCAGAAGCCGGATTAGGTCCGTTTAAAATCAGATGGTTCAGATTCATTTTTGAGTTAATGCGGAGGATACGCATTCCCCTCTACATGCTACCCCAAATTTGTTTTGAACCATGTGTTACAAGCTAAGTAATAAATAGAAACAAAAAATATTATCTAATAACAATTGAAGATGAAATTCTAGTGGTTTGCACCATATATCCATTAGTCTTGTTTTGTGGCGTTGAAAAAAATAGAGAAATAGGAAGAAAAAAGTTTTGCTTGCATTGCTATAGCTTTTTATTGTAGCAATGAACTCGCTTCTGCAAAAGTGATTTTTTCACAATTTTCAAGTGGGTAATTTTATATGTTATTTTCACAAAATGAAAAACACATGCAACAGGCAAAATTATATCTCGCAATATCCGATTTTATGTGTGAAAGAATTGAGAAATATATATGTTGAAACATCCTGATGTTAATTACAGAGAGAAAACAATCTGATGTTAAAGCTTAACTTTATGTTTGGTTGAGATCTAAATCATGAAATAAAGGATTTAGGTCTCAGTTAAATCACCAAACCAAACGTAATTTAATTATGTTGGATTAAGATGGAATAAATCAAAGTTTAGACTAATGGAAAATACAAAAAGTTGAGCGTTGAAGACTTAAACTGTTAACATTGGACAAAAACTTAGTTTGTGGAAATAATGAAACAATTATTGGGTCATAATTATCCTAATGGAGCGATAATAGCGATGGTGGGGGCCATAATATCATATATTTGTTTAGGTTAGCATATATAGCGGCGACAGACATCCCCATATTTATCCTAATCAATATGGGGATTAAATTAAAGAATCAGAATTCAGGCGAACAACAAGGACAACTGGACAAGGACAGGAGCTTTGTTTTGTTGTGTCGGTGATCAGTGAACTAGCTAGCGAGCACGGTGCGGTGCGGTGCGGTGCGGTGCCCCATAGACGCGTTAAATGAGGCTGGCCTACAAACTACAATCAATTTTAAATAATTAATGCCTACCTTTCTCTATCTTCAAAATTCATTTTACAGCTTTCTATCATTTATTAGTTTAATTATGTCATAAATCTTTAATGAAACATAAATTCTTTGTCGATGGCTAATTAATCTGCAGTTAACGAAAGTGTAAATTATAGCTCATTTAATTTGACCCAAAATATTAATTGTTTGTCGATGGCTTGTTGGACAGCACACGCTAATTGTGGATCTTTAACTGTATTGTAAATTCGAATTACTAGGGGGTGGTAGTGGGACCGTCACACGACCGAAATTTTTATTTTTACCATCTGAAAAAAAAATTAAATCAAATAATCAGGAATTCTGATAAATTTCATTTTTATAACACAGTTACAGATTAAAATTGCGGACAGAAATTAAGCATCCGCAGTATGAGACTACAAACACATTTCCCATTATTTTTGTTACTCAAAAGTTTTTCTTTTCAGCGGTTTTGATCAAGAAAATCATTTCAACAGTTTTGGATTGGCAAAAAAAAATTTGGAGTCCACAAAAATCAAAGAAATGGCTTTGATCAAGGAAAAATTCAAGATATGGTGACACAAAAAAAAAATTTGTCAGCAGTTTCAGATTGCGGATACCTAATTTTTATCTGCAATTTGAAAATGCGGCCGTGATCATATTAAAAATGAAATTCTGATCAAATTGTGGTTAATTGATTTAATTTTTCTAAAAAAATGGTAAAAATAAAATTTTCGGGTGGGAGGACAACTGAAACATTCTGGTTTCTTCTTCTTGGTTTGACTTCAAAGTAATAATTAATTAATTGTAGTGGGCAATTATTTCTATTCTTTTGAAAGTAATAATTAATTAATTGTAGTGCGCCAGATCAATTAAAGTCAAACTTGCCAAACTTATCGGTTTTACAAAACTGTGAATTTGTTATGCAGTTTTGAGAGGGTTAAAACTATAAATTAAATTTGCAATTTTTGAGTCTAAAACTATGAATTGAAACTGCGTTAGATATTTTTTGAAATATTGTCAAACAGAGTGTTGAATTTCGAACTTCTTTTCTTTTGGATATTAATAAAAAAATTGAAAAGTTACACCGCGTTATTTATGGTCTTGTCTTTATTTATTTATTTATTTTCCTGAAGTCAAAGGTTTTTTTTTTTATGAAAGAGAAGCAACTCAGGCAAAATTACCGTGCAACGTCAAAACTTTTTTTTTTTTATTTCATAAAAGATCAAAAGTACATAATATGAACTGAGTCTAGTTAACTTTAATGAATTAATTATAGAAGTATTAATTGTGTAGGGCCGCACCGCAATGAGAACCTTAAATTTTGTTATTTGTAGTACTAATACTATACACAAAATTATTGCAAGGATTTGTGGATCTCAATCCGTAGTATACCTCCAAAATAATGCACCTAATCCTCACCAACTGATTCACCCTTGCAGTTACAGCCATTGAACTAGAAACAAAATTACGTACCTCCCCAAAAATACCCAATGTCAAATTGTCAATGTCCCTACCAAAATATAAAATTTAATACTGGCATTGCATTGCATTATTTGTTATTCCATTTTCCTTTATTCCACACTTCCCTACTTCCGTTGCTATATTTTTCCGAATCTTAAATTACAGTAAAAGAATAGTAAAAACTATTTAAAAAAAAAACACACCTCCACACCATCAATTCCAAATTTGCAATTCTCTAACCTTAGCCGGATTCTCCCGCCAGGTCGTTATCTAATATCTATCAATGTCAAAGGCAAAGCAAAGCTTTATTAACTTTTCCAATCAACCCCCTTAAAAAAACAAAAACACATAATTTTCCCTTGGATGGGGTTTTCTGATTCTCAGCTTTTCTTCCACTCCTCAGTGCCTTCAATGCCGACGTAGGCTTTCTTCCTCCGCTCGGCACGTGCACATGCACAGATCAGCATGAAACACATGGAATATACACCGTGTACGTGCCAATTGGCTCGAGGCGGCTCTCCCATCACTGCCCTGTGGAATACAGCCGCATAGTAATGTAGCCCCACTCCCAATCCTACTAGCATCTGTGCCAGTGCCAGTGCTCTGCTCCCTTCACTGGCTGAGGAAGAGAATACTGCTAACAGGTCTACAAGCTGTAGTACCAGGTATACCACATAGCCGAGCGACTGTGCCATCTGTCATGTACAATTTTAGTCAGGTTTTGAACCAGTAATTGTTTTTTACAATGTATAGCTAGATAGTATAGGGGTTCATATGAAAATTTGATTCTTTTGGATAAAAAGTATCCATCTAGTCTAAATTGTTCTTTAGCTATAAAGCCATCAGCTTTGGTTCTTGCCAAGTTGCCATATCTGATGTACTTCATTAATCACGCTGGCACCTTTTTGCAAATTTAACACAACATGACAATATCAATGAAAATTCTTCTGTTGAAAATGTTAACTATGAATTGGGAACAAATAAATGAAAAAATAATTAACAATTACATATTGCAAAATGTAATTTAATTATACTAAGCCAGTAATGCCTAAATAAGTAAATATAGAATCAAACCTGAGTCCATGTGTAGGAGGAAGGTGATGTAGCATAGAAAAACCGCAACGGCTCGAGACCCGTCACCAATGCCGTAACAGCAAGAGTGGCAAAATAAATTGCTAGATATGGCTGGATGAACACAAGTAGGTAGCGAACAAGAGAGAGGCACGAACCGAGCCGCTTTAGCAGAGTAATTAGCAGAAGCAGCGGTACAAGTAGAAATAAAGCAGAGGCAACAGGGGCTACTATCTGTGCAGATTTTCTTCCCAGAAATGGCTTCACTCCCTCAGCAATGCCAGAATTAGCAGCCGATATGTAGGCCTTAGAAGTGATGGAGAGCCGCTCGATCAGGTCTGGCAGATCAGAGATTATGTCATCGCTATCGCTCTCGCTGTCGGTTTCATCAAGTAATAATGGGTGGTCGGGTTTCTTTGGTTTTGGGATATCTTCTGTGCCTTCATTTTCATTTTTGGGTTGTTTTAGTTTGGTTTTAGTGGAGTTGATGGATTTTTTGTTAGAATTTGTGGTGCTGTTGAGTTTTGAGAGCTTGATTGAATTGGTTTTTTTGGGCTTAACAGGTTTGATTTGATCTTTTTGTTCTTTCAATTCTACAATGGTTTTCTTCTTGACAAGTTTTGTGTCTGAGCTTGAGAGCAACTTCTCTACTTGTACTTGCTCCTTCCAAGTAAGTTTTTTCTTATTAGGACTTTTTAATCCTGAAATTACCTTATCCAATTTCTCTTCCAAATTGGGTTTCTTCTTGGGGACTTTCGAACTAGAGATAGAGATTATCTCGTCGTCGGTTCTCTCCTCCGAAATGAGTTTCTTTCGAGGAGATTTAGATTTCAAGCTCGAGATGGACTTTGAGCCTGATAATTTGTCCTCTTTATCAATGGAGGAGAGGAGGCCTTTGTTGGTTGAATGTTTGGTGTTTTGGGATTGAAAGAGAGAAGAGGAAGGAGAGGTGGTGGCTGAAGAAGGCAGAGAGAGGGCAATGTGGAAAGATAGAAGCAAAATGAAGAGAATTGTGGCTTGATGGGATAAAGAGGCCATTGTGGGATCTGAATATTTCTTTGGAGATCCAATACTGCAATTCTGTTGAGCTTTGAAAGGGAGAACAAGTATCTATCTATCTATCTCTATCTATCTAAGCTGTGAATGAGTTCAGCTTCAGCAGCATTTATGGATACTTGGGTGATGTTGATGTTGCCACCACCGCACTTGGTCACTTGGTTGACTAGTGTTGACACTTCACACTTCACACTTCTCACTTCACAGGAGGGAAGCTAACAAACAAGGACTTATAAATTTAATTACATATCATCTCTTATTCTCTTATAGTCATAAAATTTAAATTGTATATGGAATTTGGGTAACATTATATTTCAAAAACAAATTCATTTTTTATTGACAGGGCATCAATAATCAGATATTTTATTTCAAATAACACCAAATTTAATGCACAATCAATTGAAAATTAAATAATACAATTATTACCTTAATTTTGATGACTACCTTATAATCCCAAAACAAAACACCAAATTTTAGTAACTATCACCACAAAGGAGTTAAATTTTATAATCCCAAAACAAAAAACCAAAAATTGTATGAATAATTTTTTTTTAGGAAAAGACAAAGGAGTTAACTTTTTTTTTTTTTTTTAATTTATACGACATAGTTTGTCTTGCACCTCCGCAGTCGGCACCTCTCGTGACTAGGGATAAAGCCAAGAAAAGTTAAAATCGAGAGAATGAATAATAAAATATAGCATAATTTTAATTTCACAAAGTACTAGGTTTAAAGGAAAAAAAAGAAAATAAAGTATACAACTTCACAAGCTTACCGCCTATACCTAGGGTGTTCATTGGGTCCGGTTTAGTCGGTTTTGAACTGAATCGAATTAGTTTGGATCAAACGGTTCGGTTTTTTTTATTTAATGGTTCGGTTTGGTTTGCTTTTTAAAACCGAATTATAATTTGGTTCGGTTCGGTTTGATAATTTTCAAAACTGAAATAACCAAACCGACCGAACTTTTATATATTATGAATTTTGTCCAGACCGTCCCGGTTTATTTCTTAATCAATTGATTTAAATTAATTCGGTTTTTTTCTTAATATACCGGTTTATTTCTTAATATACTTCGGTTTATTATAAATCAATTACTTTAAATAAAAATAATAATATATTTTGGTTTGAACCAAACAAACCGAACAAACCGAAATAAAACTTTGGTTCGTTTCAGTTCGATTGCAATGTTAAATCGGTTCGGTTCGATTCTATTTTAAAAACCGAATTATAACTTTGGTTTGCCTAGTTCGATTCGGTTGAAACCGAACCGAACCGATGAACACCCCTACCTTTACCTTCTTTGCTTCCACTCGCCTATGAAATATATGATATGACATGACTAAAT
This sequence comes from Carex parvula, assembly GCA_025461045.1. Classification (NCBI taxonomy): domain Eukaryota; kingdom Viridiplantae; phylum Streptophyta; class Magnoliopsida; order Poales; family Cyperaceae; genus Carex; species Carex parvula. Next base: position 78,357 of record JAJGRW010001224.1, read on the forward strand.
AAATTATTCAAGATAAATAAAAAGAATTAAACAAATCATACGAATGAGAAAATATATGATATGACATGAACATGACTAAATAATTGGAGCCACAATCATCTTTAGTCTTTACGCATAATAATTCTTGAAATTTCATATATAACCAGATTTCGATTTAAATCTGCTTGTGAAAACTGTATAATTACAGAGCACCTGGATCCATTATTAATTGTATATAAATAATTGAATGAATAATAGAGGACCTCATGATAGTGACTAGAGATCTAAAGAATTAAATTTTAATAAGGGTCAGATTTTTATCTACTTGTTTTTGAAAATCGATTAATTGGAAGATTGAATGTTTTTCTTACACAAATTATATATTTTTTAATTTTTAATAAAGGATAAAATAAGTACATTATAAATTTAAAATGAGTTTTAATAGCCAATAAATTAAATAAATTTGTAAGTTTTTGAAGTGTAAATATGATATTATGAATTTTAGAGGGGAATACGCTATTTTGATGTTTTTGAGGGGTGTGCATTAAATTAATTCACAAGCACAAGCCCAAGCCTGGCTGCTAGATTTGGGTTGTGTAGTATTTTGTGATGGCAAGAGTTTACCAGTTTTATTCGAAAAATCGAAATATCGAATGGTGCTATATTGACATATTGACATATTGAGTATATAATAGAGGTCCCCATCTGCTGCTGCTGCTGCTGCCTGCCTGCCACTTTTAATTTGTGATGAGGCAGTTATTTGCGTTGCATGATGCAATAATTCAGGTTCTTTTTTTTAGAAAAAAATATTATTCAGGTTTTAACCATGCAATTATTGCAATAGTATGATTTAATTGAGTCATTATTAAATATTAAATGTAATATTATATTAGTTCAAATATTAGATTAGTCTAATTATTATTTTATTCATTCCTTCCATCACTATTCCAATTATATAATCCAAACGACATTTTTACTAACCCGAATAGTCCAAAGTTAGCGCTATTTTCAAACAAGTCGGATTAGCACTATTCTCAATCCACTCGGATTAGTACTATTCTCAACCACTAACCCAAAAATCATTATTCTTGCACTAATTCTTGTACTAATTCTTGCACGATCCAAATGTACCAATAATATGTAAGAGTACAAGTAAAGACTATGCCTTATCCGTTATCCTATTCGGTAATAATTAAAATAAAATTATAAAATTATACATACATATATATATATTTATATGGAGATAATGAATGATACTATCTAGTTTTATTCATGACTCATATATATCTATTTAAATGCATTCTTTTATCTATTTATCCGATCCGTATCGTATTCGATAAAATAGATACAGATAAGGCTGCTTTTCGTTTAGCTTATCGGATACGGACAATGATGAAGATTTTTTCGTTAACGAATAAGGATATAAAAATGCTTCCACCGGACCTGTTTGATATCACACTCTTAAATTCATTATCCGATCCAAATCATCCAATCAAGACGGAATTATCAAAATTAAAATCTTTTGCTATAATAGAGGAGTATTTTTTTTTTGAGAAAGAAGTAGGAGTCTAGCCCCTATTTGTATCTTTGGGAGCAGTTTATTTCTTAATCTGCTTGAACTATAAGATATTAATTGTGCAGTGCATGTCATTGTCTAAATATTGCAAAAATAATAGTTTTCGAGTGATTACGGTTAGTCCTCTTAATGTAGTTCTAGTAACTCAAAGTGTACTACGATTGTTTTCAAACATAAAATTATGCTAAGGTCTTTCGTGAAGTAAATATGCGCACAATTTACCGAAATATTTATTCATAACATTAAAATAAATGAAATTTCAAAATATATTATCACATTGATACAAATTAAAAAAATGCCATTTTCGTTGGATAACAGCAGAATGCATGGTTGGTTCCGCTGCCACTGCAGCCAAGATAATTCGGCAAAAGTAAATCTTAATTCCACTGAATTATTCAACAGAACTAGTCATGCATTTTGCTGGATTAATTTTCAAAAATATTATTTTTGAAAATTTCATAAATGGGAGGATATGTTCTGAATTTTTTTTAATGTTATAAATAAAAATTTCGGCACAATTTATCTTATATTAAAAATCAAATTTTATATTTATAGATGCCACCTGAGTACTTCGGCCCGTGATTTGAATAAAGTTGACATTTTGGCACATGGACGCACCATCTTAGGACCAAACTGGAAAGTTACATTATTGAAGAATTTAAGTATTAAAACGATGATATTCTGAGAATTATTCGTGTATTTTTATTTTTTGCATTAAATATTGGTCTGTTGTCGGAAAGATCAGTTTAGGTTGGAGCAAAACTGATACTGGTATATCACCAAAGGGATTGAAGTTTAAAACTTAAATAAAAGGAGCTTTTACCGGTATTTATTGGACATATTACGCCTGAAATGAAATTTAATACTCTGATAAGTCACTGGTTGTAGATGCATGGTTCTGTTGCCGGGTTTATACACTTTGTGATCAAATTTTATATTTTTTTGAAAAAAAAATTATTATTTTTTAGTTAAGATAGAAAATCGTTATTTTTGAATGGCTCAAAAATTTTACAATTGATAAATTTTCTACCTACCAAAAAAAAAAAAAATATATATATATATATATAGAGAGAGAGAGAGAGGCTAATATCAAAACGTTTGCACCAAGCCTCTCGTGCAACCAAGTCATTTTCGGATTTTCAAAGTCCAAACGGTCGATCTGAGCCGTTAGATGTGATCTCTATATTAAAATCTACTTGGAGACCAAATTTTATATTTTTTGGAATTTTTTTACTATTTATTAAGCTACTTTGAAAATTACTGATCACATGGTCCAGAAATTAGTTGCACTGTTTTTACTGTTTATCCGGATCAGCAATTTTCAAAGTGCCTTAATAAATAGTAAAAAAAATTCCAAAAAATGTAAAAATTGGTCTCCAAGCAGATTTTAATATAGATTGAACATCTAACGGTTCCGATCGACCGTTTGGACTTTGAAAACCCGAAAACAACTTGGTTGCACGAGAAGCTTGGTGCAAACGTTTTAATATTAGCCACTATATATATATATATAGAGCTGGGATGGTGAGTTGTAAAGTAAGAGGTCATTTTTACTTCATGCTCATCTTTTCATTTTGAAAATCCAAACAACCGATCCGAACCGCTCAACATGTTTTAAATATTGAAATGTGCTTGGAGACTAAATTTTACATTTTCTGGAATTTTTTACTATTTATTAAGCCACTTTGAAATCGTTGATCCACTGTGAACAGTAAAAAATAGTAAAAGTTTCTGGACCACCGGATCAACGATTTTAAAAGTGGCTTAATAAATAGTAAAAAAATTCCAAAAAATGTAAAATTTAGTCTCCAAGCACATTTCAATATTTAAAACATGTTGAGCGGTTCGGATCGGTTGTTTGGATTTTCAAAATGAAAATATGGCGTGAAAATTCAAACAACCGATCCGAACTGCTCAACATGTTCTATATTGAAATGTGCTTGGAGACTAAATTTTACATTTTTTGAAATTTTTTTACTATTTATTAAGCCACTTTGAAAATTACTGATCCACTATGAACAATAAAAAATAGTAAAAATTTCTGTACCACTGGATCAGCGATTTTCAATTTTGATTTTCAAACTATGTCATGTCAGAGTAAAATTCATCTTTCAATTTTCTCTCTTTTCACAATTACTTTACCAAATATAATTAACTTAATCTACTTTAACTTAGTAAGCAATTGAATCATTCCTAACTTTACTCCACATCTAAACATGTACATATCTAATAAAGCAAACAATCAATGTATACTTCTTTAAGTATTTTTTCCGTGTTTTGAACATAAATATTTGACATTTATTTATTCTCATTCATGTATTCATAATATAATTTGATGTCTGATAAGTGATATCTATTGTAGAGGATGAGGATTGAATGATTTCAATTAATGCCGGTATAGCATAGAATAGAACTGAGAGAAAGGAAAAGCTGTGATGTAAAAGATCCTGAAAAGAAATGGGGAACTGTTTCGGGGTATAAATATAATGGTTTGTACCAATCCAATCCAATCCAATCCGACATTTTTATTAATATCCAAAGTTTAATACAAATTATTAATTATACCCAGAATCGGACCAATTATCGATATATACCCAAGCCGGCCATTTTCTGGCCGGCTATGTACCCTCCCTAAGCCGGCCATTTTATGGCCGGCTATGTACCTTTTTTTTTTTTTTAACGCCAAAAAACTCTATAAAATAGCACCCCCTCCCCTTCAGATCTTCACACAGCCCGAGGCAGCTCGCTACTGTTGAGGTAATATATTTTTTTTTAATTATTTTTTTTATTATGTTTTATTTTATATATTAATTAATTAGTTAATTGTTTACTATTTAGTTAATTGTTTACTATTTACTTAATTGTTTACTATTTAGTTAATTGTTTACTATTTACTTAATTGTTTACCATTTACTTAATTGTTTACCATTTACTTAATTGTTTACCATTTACTTAATTGTTTACCATTTACTTAATTGTTTACCATTTAGTTAATTGTTTACCATTTAGTTAATTGTTTACCATTTACTTAATTGTTTACCATTTACTTAATTGTTTACCATTTACTTAATTGTTTACCATTTAGTTAATTGTTTACCATTTACTTAATTGTTTACCAGTCAATTGTTTACTATTTAGTTACCTGACAAATGTTTACCGTTTAGTAACCTGACAACTGTTTACCATTTTCTAAAATGTAGTTTGTTTACCATGGCCTTTATTTCATTACACTATGGTGGGAAGATGCTTAATAGTGCACAAGGGGCGTATTACAACAAAGATGCAGCTCATTCATTAATGATTCCAGATGACATCTCACTTTTAGACCTGAAATCCATAGTTTACACACACACCGGTTACAACCCAGAAAGGTGCGACCTAGAATTGGCAACCCGATATTGCCATCCCTCCAGCGGAAAATTTATGGTTGCGAAACTGGTAGATGAGAGTACGTGGAGAGGCATGTATGGTTATTTGAGGTCAGAAGGGAATTTTCTAATAGAAATATTTGCTAGAAGAGTTCCGGTAGAGCCCGGGGTTGGAAGTTCGGGCTATGGGTCAGCGGCACCACATTATACCCCACAACCAGAAACCTACAGACGTGACTCCACCTTACTCCTCAACGAACCTGACCCAGAACCCTACAACTACGTCACTTCACCAGCACCTCAACGAAGACACTCAGTTGCATCCCCACCTAGATCCGTAAATGCCACTCCTTTATCGTTACCTCCAGTATCACCTTACCCCAGACCTGCACCAGTAGACGATGCAAGCTGCCCGGACTTTGAAGATATTAATGAAATACCGGAGGATGATCTGAGGAGCGGGGATGAATTTGAGGGAGAAATGTGGGGGGAATCAGATCACGTGGAAGGTTGCGATGAAGACGGGCCGGTTGAAACAGCTGAAAGGCATACTTATGAGGGGGGGCCGCTTAGTGGCCGGACTGATACGCACCCGTTCCCAGACCTCAATGATGTTTCAGAGTTTAGAGAAGCAAATATTGGTTATTATGGGCAACGGATTGAGTACAAAGGTGAGCTGAAAGCAAACCAATATTTTAAAAGCAAAGAAGACCTAATGAAGAAGATCAGAGAGCACCATATAACTAAGAATCAGGAGTTCAGATCTTGGAAAAGTGACAGGGATCGGGTTACTCTGTTGTGCAAGGACAAGAATTGCCGTTACGAGCTTAGGGCAAAGCCGACGGGATGTAGAGACGCATGGGTTATAACTAAGCAAGACAGGCCTCACACATGTAGGACTGAGAGTACGAGGAACGACCACGAATGTCTGACGGCATCACTCATTGCCGATGTCATTGAGAACGCCATTAAAAAGGACCCGTGTATGAGCATCCGGACGGTGGCAGACATTGTTTTGTCTGTGTATGACAATGTGACACCTAAATACAACCGACTGTGGAGGGGCCGTGAGCTGGCAATAGCCCGACAATTTGGGAGTTGGGAGGTTTCATACAGCTTGCTGAGACCACTGTTGCTTGCAATTTGCTACAACAATCCCGGCTCGACGCACCAATTTCTGACCAGCCCGGTATAGAATAAGGAAACAGGGCTAATCATGCCAGGTGTTGTCCAGTTCAGAGCTGTAGCCTGGGCGTTTGGTCCATGCATTGCGGCGTTCCAGTACCTGAGACCAGTGATCACCATCGATGCCTGCTTCTTGTCTGGGAGATATGAGGGGAGGCTTTTGATAGCTTGCGGCTACGATGCCGAGAACCAATTGTTGCCTATTGCATTTGCAATTGTGCGGCAGGAGGATACTGAGAATTGGGGTTTTTTCTTACAGTGGTTGAGGAATGAAGTGCTCGGCCCGTGTAAATTTGTATGTGTCATATCGGACCAGCACAAGGGGATCAAAGCTGCACTGACAGCTGAATACGGATGGCCTCCCGAGCTTTTTGTGCACAGGTATTGTATGCAGCATGTTGCTGACAACCTGTTCAAGAACTGTGGAGGAGACAGATGGTACGGATGGAGGTTCAGGGAAGGAGCAAAGAGGAAGAAGCCGAGAAGATTGAAAGAGATGTTCGAAGAGTTTGCTCATGTATGTCTAACTTATAACATTTCGTTTAATTATCTTATAAGAATTTTATGAAAATGAAATAACACCTTTGTTTTTGTGTAGCTAAATCCGAAGTGCAATGCGTATTTAAAGAGAGTGGGCAAAGTACGTCCTAATGATGTGATGGAGCCGTCCAATTATGAGAAAATTTTTCAAACCTGTGATGGAGGATACCGGTTTGGTATCATGACAACAAACGGCTCCGAGTCACTCAACAATGTCTTCCGAACGAGTCGTAGCTTGCCTGTTTGTGCCGTAGTTGAGGATACATTCTACACGTGCAACAGATGGTTTGTTGAGCGGCGTCAGCGAGCAATGGAATTACAAGACAAGGGACAGGTTCTTTCTGACCGGGTTTTGCAAAAGATCAAAAAACGTTGGGGGAAAGCTTCAAAAATGAAATTGGTGCGTTACACGCAGGGCCAAGGTCAGTACCAAGTTTCATCCCCAAATGAGTACGTTCCTTGCACCCGTAGCGACATGGGCAACATGGAACCCACTCACAGGGAGTTCATGTATATTGTGACGCGCGGTCCCGACAGACAAATGGAATGCACTTGCAGAGGTATTCAGTTAACTTCTATTCCGTGCGCTTATGTCTTAGCTGTTTGCCGTGACTGAAACTGGCAAGAGGACGACTTTGTTGCAGACTGGTATAAAACATCCTATCTTGTGAGTACTTGGAACCATGTGTTCAATTCAATTGGCAATATGGGAGACTGGCCTCCTAACCCTGGAGACAGAATCCTTCCGAGTAGTGGTTGGATTATGAAGGGGAGGCGAAAACACATCCGTCATGTAATGACGATGGATGAAATGGAAGGTAGACGAAGGGGGCATCAGCCTCGCCGTTCCACTTCCGATAGGCAACGAAGAGGTATGTAACATTCATCCAAAATTTTTTTTTTTTTCAATTTATACCAACTTACTAAGTAACACATGCAAATGCAGAGGCAAGAAACGCAGCAAATGCGGCAGAAAATGAGCGAGTAATGGCGTCGGGAAGTGGGTCCGGAGGGTCACGGCGTAGCACAGCTACGAGCCGTTTAGATGCAGCTGTTATGTATGCCGAAGCAATGGGAGAGGCGGTTGACATAGGAGGAGAGGCGGTTGGGGTGCAAGGGGAGCCATCTGTCCAACCGAGGAGGTCCACTACTAGACGCACAACAAGAGCATCTACAAGCCAAGCAGGGCCATCTGCAGCCTAGGCCGGCCCATCTACAAGCCAAGCAGCGCCATCTGGAGCCCAGGCCGGGCCATCTAGTGAGCAACCAGAGCCACCTGCTAGACCATCTCGTAGGTCATCTTTCGCAAGTGGTTTACTTCGGGGATTTAGACGTGGTAGTAATAGGTGATTTATATGCATGTTGTAAAAATTGTGTGGACTCTATTTGCATTTTGTGTGTACTTTATTATTTTGTACGAAACTCAGAAATGAAATATTTGACTCTAATAGAAATCACCTAAAACAAAAATAATGCGGTTTAAAAAAAAAAAAAAAAGTACATAGCCGGCCATAAAATGGCCGGCTTGGGTATATTTCGATAATTGGTCCGATTCTGGATATAATTAATAATTTGTATTAAACTTTGGATATTAATAAAAATGTCGGCAATCCAATCCATGTTATGTTATGTTATGTTATAATTAGGCTAATGTCATGTCTAAGGCATGCTGGCTGGACAAATGCATGTGACTCATTATGTCAAGGGGTCCTCCGTACCTTCTATGTATAGTCTAAAACTCGGATACTGCCAAATCAAATTAATTAATGTCAGTTTGTCAAATATCAAAAATTCAAAATCAAACTTAAAATTACAAAATTTGGAATCCATTTTCTTAACCAACCACTCATTTTCAAAGTTTAATTTCAGCTTTTCTATTACAAAGTGGGCTTAATTTGTGTATATCTAATGCTATAAATCTTCATAATATGATAAGTCTTTTAACTTCAATATATTTATTTTATGTTTTTTTTTAATTATTTGACTTTATACTAAATTAATTTTTTTTTTTTTATTTCAAAGCCCGCGAGCATTATCAATACATCAAAACAAACATCATGGCTATGTTCTAAAATCCCCCATTTGCTATGCGCTCTCCGGTCGACATCCAAAGGTGGTTGTGCAGCATTTGCATTTAAACACATTACTCGTACTTATGATTATCACATCATACATTATTTATGGCTGAAATGTTAATATATTTGCAGAATCATGTATTATTTATTTATTTCACAGTCAATAAAAGAATTTATTACACACTATTCTGTGATCCCTTCTGATTATCCAGTGATGTGAATGAGATAAAAACTTCTAAAAAGAAAAAAAATAAATATATAATACTAGTTCTTGGCTTGTTGCTATTGCTACAAATAAAATTTTACATTCGGTCATGTACCTCAGAAATTAGCAAATTTGTAGTGAAAAGAGCCCGCCCTACATTCCCTTACAGAAGCGAATTCTATTAATTTTGTGAACTAATCTCCACTACGTGTGTGCACGTTTCTTTCGCACCTCACAATTAATCAATGGAACAAAGATGGCGATTTTGACAAGGAGAAGCTACCAACTTTCTTAACATGGGCTATGAAATAAGAAAATATTCCCTTTTTCATTTTTTGTATTATTTGGATCCAATCATGAAGGTCGCAAAACTGCAAAAGCCACTTTTGGATTGGTCCTTCCCCCATTTTCTATTTTCCTAAGAAAATCACATCCCAAAAGCGGATTCAGATACCGCATCTAATAGTAAACATCTCGGTTTAGTATTTTGATTCCGAGTAGATAGGTACTCAAATTTGAATTAGTTCACTATTCTCACTAACTCAATCCTTCATCCAAACACACCCTACTTAAAATAAATATTTGTTTCCTAAAAATGCTACATATAGTTGTCTTTCCATAATTATTAATATATGCTTTTATATCACTTAATTATAAGAATTGCATTAGCATTGTATCAAGTATTTATACGAATATCAGGTTGGATTCGATTATCGGTCAGATAAATAAATCAAACTCATATCCTATCCATTACAATATTGGTTCTGATTCGGATTCAAATCAGATATTTAAGTATTGTAACAGTGCTGATAATTTAACCGGTTATATTTTCTAAACCATATCATATCCAAACTAATCGGTTTCAGATCGGTTCAAGTTCGGTACCAGATTGGAACTGGATAATCGAGTAAAAGTGACACCTCTAGTACCACTTAGCTTACTTTTTTTTTTTTACCATATTTGACAACCGGTAAGGATTTATGCTATAAGAATAATCATATACAAGGTGGAAAATTCAGTATCTATTGGAGTTAGAAAAAAAAAAGGGGAAGAATCAACTCCTTTCTTTCCTAATAAAAATAAAAAGAATAAATTATATACAATTATGAAGGCATAGATGGAGAAAGTTGAACCGATTGTAGCTGGAAATAATTTGGATTGTGTGTTCTTAAAATTAGGGTCTTGTTAAGTAAAAACAAAGTTGAAAATGAAAGCAGGGCAAGTTACATAGCTTTAAGATCCCATTAATAATTGAAGTCATGATTTATGGTTTAGATGTTGATGGGAATACCAATACCGTCATGTCTCTTGGAATATCTTTTGTTGGCATCACGAATCCTTCCTTGCAAAAGCTAAGCTATGTAATGTACGAGGTAACGAGGATAATTATTTTGAAACTGGAAGGCACATCCTTCATCCTTCATCCTTCATCCTTCATCCTTGGTTGTTTATAATTATAAATAAAAACTAGGGCCTTCTTTTAGGCCTAGAAGATACGACACCTAACACCTAATCGGCCCAAAACGACCCACAAGTAATTCGTGTTCAGCAATCTCGCATCGTGGATAAATAACGCCCATCACCTAATTCACCCAAAAAGAAAACTTGCAATTTGCAACTTTGCAAGGAAAAGAAAATATAAAATAATAATAAAAAACAGCGGGGCGGGGGTTGGGACTTGGGAGAGTGAGAGAGAGAGAGAGAGAGAGTCAATGGCGGGAGCGGTCAGAAGCATCGGCACGATCCTCCCTCGTCGATGCGTCGGGTTGAACAGAGGTAGAGGCGCACAGCGCACCACCAGACCTTTGGTATTCTTACCAGCAGCCATGCTTCGAACTGCGGCCTCTGCTTCTACTGCCAACCCCATTGAGGAAATCAGTCAAGTTCAAGTATGCTTATTATTATTATATTTTATTTATTGAAGTAGTAGGCTTTTGCGTACTAAATTTTATTGACCAAATAAAAATAGCAAAACATGGCAGCAATCATCCGCTGCTGCGCCTGCACTGGGTCTGGGTGCAGTTTTAGAAATGTATTTTGGTATCATTTTTGGATGGTGAACTGAGAATTTCATCTTGCCATAAGTGGTTACCATGATGACAGTGACAGACATATTATGCGTTGGTTTATCCCCAATTGCGCGCTTGAGGTTTAAGCAATAATAAAATTGTAGGTGTTCAAGTCGGCCTAATTCAGGATAATTTTAATTGTTTTTAGTTGTTTGTTGAGTCTTATCTATGTAGGGTATTATTAATTTTGGATGGATAAAGCTAATAAATAAATAGAAATTGCCATGGGTTGAAACTTTGTATTGACTTCAACAGATGTGGCAAGTTAGTGGGACTCATCGGAAACAGAAAACTGCTAGTTAAAACTGTCAAAACATTAAACTTTACCAAAACAATGCTGGTATTGAGATGCTCATATGTCCTTTATTGCAAACTCTCAGTAATGTTATAAAACTAACTATCCATTAGTTCAATTCACAACAGTTTAGCAAATTTACTTTCTTAATATTTATGTATAAGTCTAATCTCAATAACACATTATAAATTTTTTCTATTTTTTGCATGGATCCAGATTCAACAACATCTTGAATTGGATGCCAAAACTGAACAAAGAGCAGCTAAGCTGGCCTGCCCAATCTGTTACTATCCTCTTGTGAAAAAATCTGATGAATCTTCGTAAGCGACTGACCTTGCTTTCTAATTGTAAGCAATATAACTCTTAAAAGTTTCTTGCTATGGTCTTACCACTTCTTTTTCCTCAAACTTTTGACAGGAGTTCTATATATGGGTCTCTTCTTGGGTGTGACAGATGCAAGAAAGACTACCGAAACAATGGAACATATCTTGATTTAACTGTAGCAGCTAGTTCTGGGGAATATACTGAATCCATGCCCGCGGCAACAGAGCTGTTTAGGTTTGGACATTTCCTCAGCTTGATAACTTTTCAAAATTTAATTTTGGTCAACAATAACAACAGCAACCAAGCCTTTAGTCCCAAACAAGTTGAGGTAGGCTAGAAATGAAACCCAATCATAATCACAAGGTGAAGTCGACAGTAACAAAATAATAATAAAAATAATAATAGTAGTAGTACTACTAATAGTAATAATGGTACGACTAATGATAGTAATAATACTAATAGTATACTACTATATTATGCCTACACTATAGATCGAAGGGGCCAAAGTCCTAAGCTCTACATCCTTGACCCCAAAGCCCTAGTCATATGCCCTAAAGCCTATAATACTACCCCTAAACACGTCTAAACAATATTTCGTAAGTCATGGTTCTGGTACGTGAATCGCTGATTTCCACGCGCTCCTGTCCGAAGCCAACTTTTTGGATACATTCCATTCCTTGAAGAACATTTTTACTGCTTCCTCCTATGTCAATCTTGGCCGACCTCTGTCTCTCATTGTGTTTTCAATACGACGTATAATCCCAGTACGCACCGGTGCCTCGGGAGGCCTCCGTTGGAGATGCCCGAACCATCTCAAGAGATGTTAGACGAGCTTCTCTTCAATCGGTGCCACCCCAAGTCTCTTACATATATCATCGTTTCTAAAAAAAATTGGCACCTTAACAGAATTTTTGAGTCGGTGAAAATTAGATGTCATTTAAAAAAATTGAGCTACTGATTGTATTTCACCTGTTGAAAAGATTATTTCTCACGCATGGTTTGTTCCAACAGGAGCCCCTTGGTATCTTTTCTCTATGAGAGGGGCTGGCGCCAAAATTTCGTATGGGGTGGTTTTCCCGGTCCTGAAAAAGAGGTTCCTTACACCCCATATCTTGAAGATTGTCTATTTTTCTAAGCTTTTTTTTTCTTAACAATATCATACTATGATATTAACCTGGGAACGTGCAGTTTGAAATGGCGAAGGAGTACCTGAAGCCGACCATAGGAGGAACGATTGTGGATGCCAGCTGCGGCAGTGGGCTATTTTCTAGGCTTTTTGTCAAAAGCGGGATGTTTTCTGAAGTCATTGCCTTGGACTTCTCAGAAAATATGTTGCGTCAATGCAGTGAGTTTGTTGAGAAAGAGAACATCCCAAATGAGTACACTTTTGACCACCCCTGTTATTTGTTATTTGTGTACCTTTTTAAGTCTCTAATAATAGTCACGTCTAAGTCTTTTTGGAACTGTTTCCTGCTTTTTAGGAATTTAGTCTTGGTAAGGGCAGACATATCAAGATTACCATTCGCTACTGGCTCCATAGATGCTATCCATGCTGGAGCAGCCCTCCATTGTTGGCCATCACCGACCTCTGCTGTAAGCTCTCTTCTTCGATTCAATCAGTTTTAACTCTGTCTCGAGATTTGTTTCATTTTATTTTGATTTTATTAAGGTTAAGTTGCACATTGGTATTTAAAATTTTGGATTGTCCAAGTTGCAATAAATTGTGTTGTTCCACTTGGTCCTGATACTCAAAACTATTTTGTAGAGTTTTATTTTTATTTTTAGGCTGAGGTTCACATGCACTTTTGTTTTGTTTCAGTTGGTCCTAAACTACTTGATTGTCCAAGTTGATTCTGTTGTTGTTTTATAATTTATTTACATGCCATGTTGTGCATCTAATTCCAAAGCTATCTTTGCATTATTCTGTTTTGTTCCAATTGGGACCCAGACAGTAAATTATAATTAAAATCACTATATAACATCTTTTCTATCCTGATTGACTTCCTAAAGTTTTTTAAAGTGTTTTAGATTGTTCAAGTTGGTCCTGTTAGTCCAACTATCAACAATGGTTGTGTAGTGCTGTATATTATGATATACATTGGACAGTGGGCCGCACATGGCTAGATGCTTTCTTTCTCTCACTACACGCTTTTGGAGCAAACTCAAAAAGATTTTAAATCCTTGAAATCGAATGCATTAGGATTTAGGATCATGGAGAGAGTGAGAGAGACACCAAGCAGCCTCTGCTGAGAGGGGGAGGGGGCACACTATACAGGACGTGATATTGCCAACTCATGATGACATAAGAGTGAAGAGAATAGAAAGATTAATCTGAAAATTCAAATAAGACTAATTTCTGGACCAATTTGAACAATGCATAATTGTTTTAGCAATTAGATGTATAATTTGGTTTTAACAATCAGATGCATATATTTTGAAGAGGTAGACGAATAGGCTACTTCCCATAAATTAAAAGGATGAATTCTTAATATGATAAGACTTGAAAACCTCTACAGCCCTTTTGTAAACCAGTTTATATTTTGTAACCAACTCTTGCCTGTCATGACCTTTTTTTTGCTTCACATTTCTTCCAGGTGGCAGAAATAAGCCGAGTTCTTCGTCCAGGAGGTGTGTTTGTTGCAACAACTTTCATTGCTGACGTTGTTCCCCCAGCTGTGCCTGTCTTGAGATTTACTCGCCAGGTAAATACTATGGTAAAACTATTGACAACATTCAGAACTATGTTATGCTACAAGTTTTATGTAGGCGACTTCATGATTTTGGTTGTATAATACATGCAGTATTTTGCTCAGTTCACAAGCAACACGATTTATGTGTCAGAAACAGAACTGGAGGACCTCTGTAGTGCATGTGGGCTGGTTGGTTTTACATGTGTAAGAAATGGGTTCTTTGTAATGATATCTGCCACTAAACCTGGCTAATGTTTATCCTAAACTTTTGTATTATGTTTTTAATTATTCTTTCGTAAGTATAAATACAGCTGCTGCATGCAGTAAGTAATTTTTATATGTGATGTAAATTTTTTAAACATGTGGAGTGAAATATAGTGTAACATATATACTTCTTAGGCATTAACTTAATTTCTCGACATAATTTTTTTAAATCCTTGAGCAAATTAATTATTTTACAAACATTTATTTTTGGTCGATCAGAGTTAATTTCAAACATCGTGGCTTCCAACAATTAAGTGGCCCTTTCAACAGCTTTCCTCTACAACTTAAGAATATTTTTTTTAGGAGAAAAAAAAAAGATAGAAAGAAAGAAAAGGAACAACAAACATGCTGTATCCTACTTTGTGGCTGTTATGTTGACGATTTCTCTCCAAACATGCTATATCCTACATGCCATATTGAAAAACTGATTGGCATTTTAAAAATGCGGTTCCCCATTTTAAAAGTTGTAACATATCACACAATTGATAAACAAGCAGACATAGTTCAAGCCACATGTATTATGCACAATTTTATTGTATATCATAATGGCGATGTCACTTGAACTGCGAATGCTAATTTGGAAATTGATCCAAATGATATTGTGGATGTACCGGATGGAGATGAAGAGTACGGTGAAGATGTTGAAAGACTTAACAATCAACGTCAGACAGGGAATGAAAAAAGAGATGAGATTGCTAGGTTTATGTGGGATGATTATGTTAGACGTCAGAATAGGAACTTAACTTAATATTAGATTAATCTATTAAAATTAAGTGTTGCTAGTTTAATTATGCTTGTTTAATAATTTCTTGTATTATTAAATTGTGCTTGTTTAATTAATTTTAGCCTTTGTATTATTAAATTGTGTTTTAATTTCAGTTTAATTAATTAAATAAGTATTAATTAGTATAATTTCTCTTTTAATTAATTAGTATTAAATTGTGCTTGTTTAAACAAAAATGATCAGATGAAAATAGCACCGCTAATTGCGTCCAATTTGAATGGTAAATAGGGGTAATAAACCTTTCAATTAATGAAGTTTCTAAAATAGACTCAATGCCTTGGTCAAATTTTCATTAACTTTGGTAGTTTAATGAAGCAACTCAGCGCCTCAGTTAATTGGGAAAAAAAACGGAATTCAGATCTAGTGAAGTAACTCAATTTTTGGGTTTTAAATCGGAACCGTCCGATTCGGACCCGAGACAATCTATTTTAAAGTTGAATCGGACGGTCCCGATCGAAAATCCAAAAGTTGGGTTACTTTAGGAGATCCGGACTCACGGAAGCAGGACAAAAGTACCGATAAAGTCATTTTTCCTATAAGAAACCATGGAAATTGAAGCTGCCGAACAAGCCCTAAGTGGCCCTTTCAACAGCTTTCCTCTACAACTTAAGAATATTTTTTTTTAGGAGAAAAAAAAAGATAGAAATTAAGAAAGAAAAGGAACAACAAACATGCTATATCCTACTTTGCTGCTGTTATGTTGACGATTTCTCTCCAAATTCATCTCCAAATTCTGTAGCGAAGTTGCCAAATTGAATCTTGTTATCAACCATCCTGGGACTCTCCAACTCAATCTGCTGATCTTCAAGAGCCATAAGAGAATAGGCCTGGGCACGGTCCCTGTCTGTCGGGTAACTGCAGTACAGGAAAGAGTAGATGGAGGAACAGAATACCATTGGAATCGCCACGGCAGTGTAAAGTGCCTTAGCCAATGAGGCTGCATTTTCTCGATTGATGGTAGGATCATCACTCATGTTGCTATCTCTGATTTTGTAACCGTACACTTTCTCGGCAAGAATGCCGACAATTGGAGGAGCGAAAGAGGCAAGTATAGTCTCAAACGCATTGTCTAGTGCATAGATGCTTGCTCTTGATCTCTCTGGTACAATCTCTGCAAAAATTGGACTGCAAATAGTAGATATACAGGCCAAATTAAGAATAGGAAAATAATTAACAAAACAAATAATACTATCTGAAGTAGTAAAAGATAAAACAAATCAAATTGGAGCAACATATATATATATATATACCCGTTCGTAGCCGGTCCGTTCCAGGAGATAATGAGACCCATAACAAAAATAACAATAGCATACCAAAATCCTTTGGACGGATCATATGGTATTGCCAGTAGCAACACAGCTCCTAGCGGAATTGCAGAACCTGCACTGATTTGGGACAAAATTATTCTCCCCCCATTTGGAAAATGCCGAGCAAGAAAATCCCCCATTTTTCCCCCAAAAAGTCCACCAAGTGACGTGGCGATCGAGAAAAGAGTCACTAGAAATGCGGTATACCCATGAGAGAAACCAATCAGCTCGAACCACATCGACAGAAAAGAAAGGGCGTACCAGGGAAAACATCCCATGACACCTTGAGCAACGATAATTTGAAATGTAGGTATTTGCATGACCG
Organism: Carex parvula; assembly: GCA_025461045.1. Lineage (NCBI taxonomy): Eukaryota > Viridiplantae > Streptophyta > Magnoliopsida > Poales > Cyperaceae > Carex > Carex parvula. The sequence goes on from JAJGRW010001224.1 coordinate 95,343, forward strand.
ACTTTGCTTCTCTCAGAAAATCCTTGACGCCATCAAGTACAGATTGAGATTCTTCTTCGGTATCTTTGTTTCTTGAAACAGCATTTGCTTTGCAAGGGAAATGTGGGTCTATTGCGAAAGCCCGGACAAGCAAACCAACAATTATACTTATGATTGCGACTAGATGGAAAGAAAATCGCCAGCCAGCTATACCCATGAATGTAGTCGGAGCTAGGAGAAGGCCGATGAAGCCTCCTAATATGGCACCCATACATCCAGTGAATTGCAACCATCCGAATGCCACACCCCGTGATTCTGCGTCAGCGCAATCGGCAACTAATGAAGTGATAGCTGGTGATACTAGTGCTAAGCCAATGCCATTTAGGCCTCTTGATATTGCTACCTAGTTTATATTAATTAAGGTAAGAGGAAAATTAAGAAAAATGAATGACAACTAAGAAAAATGAATGCAATTAAGTTGCAAGACCTGAAGGAATGAAGTAGACATGCCAACTAGGAAAGTGGCCCCAGCCCAGAAGAAGGCACCCAATGCAATGACATGGGTGCGGTTGTAGCGTGACGCCATGTAGGCAGCGAGAGGATAGCAGGATGCTTGTATGAGTGATCTGAACAAAGACAATGTTCCAAGACCAGTTGGCGTGGTGTGCAGTGCGGCACCAACCTCGTTGTACACTGCCGGCAGCAGCGCCTCATCTGCCTTCTCCATGATTGAGGCGAGATTCACTAATATTAAGGTTGTCTTCATCTTCATTTTATCCATTGTTTGCCGAGAGAGGTTAGCGTTGACTCAGATCAGATCTACAACTGTAGCTACAAGCGGAAAACAGATGTATGTATGTATGTATGTATATATAATGGGGGACTATTGATTTGAGAACCAAATTAAATGCATAAAATTAAAGGACATCCATTTTATTGGCCATATCTCAATAAAGAAACATTATAATATTTTAGCCAGCAGTACTCCCTCCCCACTTTCCTTTGGTTTATTTTATTTGTTTTATTTATTATGATTTTTGGTTTCCAAGGTTAGAGGTTTAAGTAAGGTTTCTTTATTGAGATCCACATTTACATCCACATGAAGTAGGAGTACTGCTGGCTAAAATAATTAAAGCGCCCAAGCAAGGCATCCACATCCACATCCAAACTTAGCTTCAAACTTAGCATATACTTTTTTTTTTTTAATTTTTGTGTTTTTCTTTGCTTCAAACTTAGCATGTAACCAAGAATATATTCGGCTAAGTACATTTTCCAATATTCATAAATATGATTTTTTTAAAGAATATTATAATAGATAGAAGAAATGGAGAAATATTGAATTGAAACGAGAAAATTGAAATAAGAGCTTTTTTTTCAAAAAGCATATTATATTATGATTTTTTGGTGACTCTTGTCGATACATACGACAAATTTTGAAGGATATCTGAATAGTAAAAATAATAATAGCAAAAACTTTTGAATAAAGAGTTTGAGAGAATTTGTATCTGTCTATATTAAATGAAAGTCATCAGGTGACGAATTGACTTATTCAGTATAATTGTGAAGCAACAATATTTACCAACCAACATAGATTAGGTGCCGAATTATCATCAAATTTATAGTCATTATGCGCTAATATTTAACAGCTATCAGGTGCCGAATTATCATCAATTTATAGTCTCGGCCACATTGTTTAACAACATAGTGATCGAGCTCCTTTTGTTATGTTTTTTTTTTATATTTTTTCCGATTTTTTTGTCTAATTTGTAGTCCCACTTTTAAAAAAAATATATTTTTTTTGTCTAATTTGACGTCCCACGTTTAGAAAAAAAAATTCTCAGTTTTTGTTCTCATTTGGAGTCCCACATATATATATTTTCTTTTCTTTTTTTTTAGCAGAGGTTATAGTATAATTTGGCTTCTCTGCGGGACTCCAAACCGTGACTCTGTCTTTCTATTTTTAAAATTCCACATTGTGATTTCTTATTTTTAATTATTTTTATTTGTTATTCCCTATGAATAAAAATTTCGGAAAAGGGATACTAGGAAAGACTGGTATATAGCGAATTGATGAAAATGTAAATGTATACTTGCTTTATTTAGCAATAGCTTTTATATCAGACATACATATATAGTTGTGCTTTTTATAGTATATGTCAGGCATCCATATTAATGTGAACATGTGATAAAATTAATTTATAAAGGTTATTCTTGTAAGAGTTAAATTAATGGGACTCATCTACCATTTATATTTTTGCTTTTTTAACGGTTTAAATTAGTGTTATCCATATCTTATCCCTATCCATTAAGCATTAGTCTTATTGGTACTCTACCATTATCCATTACAATTAACGAATAACAAATGAGTAATGAATAATTATTAAATAAATTATAGCTTATAAATATTAAGTGTCTCATTCAAAAATAAAAAAAATGTAGATATTACTTTTAAACACATTATGTGCATAATATCTTAAATATGAAAATAAATATAATCGGTTGGTTCTATTATTTAAAAAATATATAAATTATTAACAAATAAAATTATATAAATATTGTATAAATAAAAGAAGTTATATAATTATATGTATCAATACAAAATTATCATAATTTTTTTTTGTATTTATCCATTAGTCTAATAGAGTAACAAATGGGAAAAAACATTTTCGTATTCTTATAAGTTAATGAAAGTTTATTCTTGTGCAAAAATATTCTTATTTATATGTCATCCTGAATACAATACGAATATGATAAATCAGTGTTGCAAATAACAGTATGCACTCGTCGGACGAATAGAGTAACGTCAACTGATTAATCGATATGAGATTGATTAATCGAAATTTTATGGACAATTTTGCAGATAATTTTGCATTTTTATTATAATTATGTGCATATACTCATAATTCATTAAAAATAATTAATTTAACTTATCAAATATATTTATTTTAACTTAATTTCCTTGTTAACTAATAAAGTTTTAGGAAATTGTCATTTACAAAAAAATCCAAATAAGATAAGACAAAGTATAGTGTATATAACGAATAAATGCATAACAAAATAATCAAAATGATCGACTAATTAGACGCATAAACAGAAAACAGATGATTAATCAGATCATTTAAACAAAAAATGAGCGATTAATCAGATAAATCAGCCGATTAGTAGGTCTCATCCATCCACAAATAGACTTCTGACAAATCTGTTCGTAACAGTTTGGTCACCACCACCGACTAATTGACCGTTTTTTACGACACTCTGATAAATGAGTAAAGAAGTTTCTTTGACAACCTAATTTGACAAAACACATTTCGGGAGTAAACAGAATATTAATTACTAATTTCAGTAGTAAACTGAAAATTAATTACTAAAGAGCCCTCTTTCTCCATAGTATCAGCTACTCTACGATTTATCTATTTTTGTAGTTCAGAGAACTTAAATTGATCAAGAATGAAATATCAACCTATTTCTCTATAATTATAATTGATGCCCTAGCAATTTCTCCGCACTAACATCACTCTCAAAACCTCCTTCATGATATAAGTCAACAGTATTCATTTCATTGTCATATTCTGATTCAAAAGTATGATCTCTCACCTGTTCTGAATTGTCTAAGTCTATCTGCTCAATTTCTGAAGCTATTAGAGAATCCATCCGGGCTCGCTCTCTGTCTCTTGGGTAAGTGCAGTACAGGAAGGAATAGATGGAGCAGCAAAGTAGCATTGAAATGGATACAGATGTGTAAAGCGCCTTGGCTAGAGAAGCCGCATTTTCTTGATTGGTTTTTGGATCATCGCTCCTGCCGTAATCTCCTATTTTGTAACCGTAGACATGTTCGGCTAAAGCACCAACAATTGGAGGGGCGAAAGACGCTAGTATTTGTCACAAATACAAACAGATCCCAGTGTAACACAGCACTCCCCAAACCACCCTCCCTTATTTTATTTCTTTTCAATAATAATTCTTACAAGAGATTAGACCATCCTTTATATCTAACAGGATTGTCACGCAAGGAATGTAAATATTTTAGGAATGTATACATACATGGAGAGAATCTAATATTTTAGGAATGTAAATATACAAGGAAATAAACTAAATATGCAGATTTGCAATCTTCTCTGTTTAGGCGCATATCTATCTTGACCAAATCTTCTAGCTGGCGCCTTTACAGCTCATCTTTTCACACTCCTCCTCAAGTTGGTTGGTAGATGTCTACCATACCTAACTTGCCCAATGAGCTGTCGAAACTTTGAGTATCAACAGCTTTAGTCAGAACATCTGCTAATTGTTCCTCTGATCTGACATGAGGGAACCGAATGATCTTGTCTTCAAGATTGTGTTTTATGAAATGGCGATCCACCTTAACATGCTTGGTTCGATCGTGTTGCACCGGATTGTGGGATATGTCAATTGCTGCTTTGTTGTCGCAAAATAGATTCATCTCCTCCTGTGGCGCATACCCAAGTTCGGTCATAAGTTTCCTTAGCCATAATAGCTCGCACAATCCTTTAGACATGCCACGAAATTCAGCTTCTGCACTAGAAAGAGCTACCACATTCTGTTTCTTGCTTCTCCATGTTACTAGGTTGCCTCCAACAAATGTGAAGTAGCCAGCCATAGATTTTCTGTCTGTCACATTTCCTGCCCAATCAGCATCAGTATAGCCACTGATCTTTAGGTGTCCATGTTTCCTGAACAGTATCCCTCTTCCTGGGGAACCCTTTAGATACCTGAGAATTCTAGTTACTGCTTCCATATGTACCTCACTTGGTGAATGCATGAACTGACTTACCATACTTACTGCGTAAGCAATGTCAGGTCTTGTGTGCGAGAGGTATATCAGCTTTCCCACCAATTTCTGGTATCTTTCCTTGTTGGTTGGAGTCTGGTCCGGATAATTTCCAAGTTTCAGATTTTGAACTGCAGGTGTGTCAGCTGGTTTGCAATCTAGCATTCCAACTTCTGTGAGCAGGTCTAGCACGTACTTCCTTTGGGACAAGACAATGTCCTGTTTGGATCGTGTCACCTCAATTCCTAAAAAATATTTCAATCCTCCGAGATTCTTCATTTCGAATTCTTTTGACAACCTTTCTTCTAGAGTTTGTATTTCCATTACATCGTCTCCTGTTATCACCATATCATCGACATAAATAATGAGTACAGTGACTTTACCTTTATGCTTGAGGAACAGGGTGTGGTCGGAGTCACTTTGCTGGTATCCATAGTTTTTCATGGCATTGCTAAATCTCCCAAACCACGCACGTGGAGACTGTTTCAGGCCATACAGTGATCTCTTTAGTCGACACACCATCGGCTTATCATTTTTCACTTCGTATCCTGGAGGGACGTCCATATAAATCTCTTCTTCAAGATCGCCATGTAAAAACGCATTCTTCACATCAAACTGATGGAGTGGCCAATCCAAGTTTGCTGCAAGTGAAAGTAAAACTCGCACAGTATTGAGTTTAGCAACAGGAGAAAAGGTTTCCTGGAAATCAATACCATAGGTTTGGGTGTATCCTTTTGCAACTAGTCTGGCTTTGTATCTTTCTATTACCCCATTTATATCATATTTTAATGAAAAAATCCACTTACAGCCGACAGTTCTTTTCCCTTTTGGAAGTTCTACTAATTCCCACGTGCCATTTTTCTCCAGAGCCTCCATTTCTTGTTTCATGGCGTTCATCCATTTCGGGTCTTTTATTGCTTCATCTACTCGTTCAGGAACTTGTATAGCTGACAAATTTGCAGCAAATCCTTTCACTTGTCTGGGAAGATGGTCCAGGCTCACATAGTTACTTATTGGATACGAACACCTCTTCCTGTCCCACTCGTCAGGCTTGAATCTATCCGGCATCTTTCCTCTGTTGTACCTGTGAGGTAGCTCATAACCAACATTAGTTGTATTTGAGTTTAGATTAGTTACCTCTTGGATATCCTCTGGAGCCGGGCTTTGTGGTTGAGAAGAGAGTTGTATCACATTTTCTTCATCTTCATCTGCGAGAACTTGAAACCTGCTTTCAGTGGTTATATTCGGCTGTTTCCTCCTTGAGTAAACCTTCTCTGGATTAAACCTGCGCTGACCAGAGTGGAACTCGGCTTGATCTACATTGGACTGAGAACCCGGGCCTTGTGTCTGTTCCGCGAACTGCTCCACTGGTCCATCAGCGGGTTGCATAGGAGGCCCAAAGTCCAGCTGAATTTCAGGGTTAACGGATTCTTCTACTGGTCCATCAGTGGGTTGCATAGGAGGCACAAAGTCCAGCTGAGTTTCAGAGTTAACAGACTCATCTTCTGGGCCCGAGTTATGCAGAACGGATTCATAAAAACAACATTTTCCTCACAATTCTCCTCCTGAAAATGGTGTTTGGGTTTTTGATAGAATCCTTCCTCTTCAAGGAATGTGACATCCATTGTCACATATATCTTTCCTGATGTGGGATTGTAACATTTGTAACCTTTTTTCTGTAATCCATACCCCAAAAAAACACATTTTTCGGCACACGGATCTAGTTTGGTTCGTTGTGTTTTTGAAATGTGAACATACACAATGCATCCAAAAATTCTTGGAGGTAAGGTTAAGATTGAGGGAATTGAAAAAAAGAAAGAAAGATTTTGTAGGGGAGTTTGAAAATTTAATACCGTGGATGGCATTCTATTAATCAAATAGACTGCTGCCATAACTGCATCATCCCAGAATTGTTTGGGAACATTGTATTCGAGAAGTAGAGCTCTTGCAGTTTCTAGTACATGTCGGTTCTTTCGCTCAGCCACTCCATTTTGTTGTGGAGTCCCGACGCAAGATGTCTCATGAACAACCCCTTCACTGTTGAAAAACGCCTTCTAAGTCTTATTTACAAATTCTCCCCCATTATCACTTCTGACCATTTTTACTTTCTTGCCAAATTGTGTGTATCCCATTCTATAGAAGCTTTGGAACACATCAATTACTTCATCTTTATGTTTGAGCAGATAAAGCCAAGTCATACGAGTGCAATCGTCAATGAATAACACAAACCACCTATGCTGGGTTTTTGAGGTAATTGGTGCCGGACCCCAGACATCGGAGTGAACCAAGTCAAACGGACTACTACACTTATTTAGACTTCTTGGGTAAGATACCCGATGGCTCTTTGCCTTGATACAGATTTCACATTCAAATTTATGATTACCACAATTCACAAATAACTCAGGAAACAAATTTTTCATATAACCAAATGATGGATGACCCAATCGTTTGTGCCAAATCAACACTTTATTCTTACAATTTGAAAACAAACTAGAAGTACTAAGTGCACTGCCCTCATTTATGTCTTCCAAGTGATACAACCCTCCTCTTTTAGAACCACGCCCAATAATCTCCTTCGTGAGGATACCCTGAAAAAGACAAAATTTTGGATACATTAGTACAGCGCAGTTACGTTCTTCACAGATTTGTCCAACAGATAACAATTTTGTAGTTAATGAAGGAACTAGGAGAGTATTCGACAAGGTCATTGAAGGGGATATGTGCACGGTTCCAGCACCAGTTACTGGACTACTTTTACCATTTGCATTTACAATTTCCCGTTTTCTAGGTTCGATGTTATCTGTTATATCATTCTTACAGAAAGTCATGTGATCTGAAGCGCCAGAATCAATTATCCATGCTTCTCTGGAGAATCTATTTGTGAAAAAGGCAGAGCTTGTATTGACCAAGCTTTGATCTGGTCCAGTTTTTTCGGAAACAGGTCCTGTTTGTGTCATGGCAGCGGAAACCAAAGGAAAACAGGCCCTGTCTATACATTCGGTCCAGTTCTGAGATTTAATTTCATCCCTTTTATCAAAATTATATAAAAAATTACCTTCCATTGATGAGGCTTTCTCACCATTTACCAAGGGAACCAACGAAACATTGCTACCTGATGCGATGGTGGCTTTGCCTGTGTCAGTGCCTTGCTGTTTCTTCTTCTTTGGGTCCTTCCACCAGTCGGGATACCCGTGTAACTTGAAACAGGTCTCTTTGGTGTGCTTAATCCCCCCGCAGTGTGTACATCCGCCAGGTGGAGGCCGGGGCTTCGTTTGCCCAGTTCTGGCTGGTACCAGGTTTGCCTCGTTCTCCTTAGCCACCATTGCCATGGTTGGGTTGTTCTCCACCTTCCCGAGATGATAATTTTGTCGCACATCCTCTTGTCTCACCCTGGCAAAGGCCTCCTCAATGGACGGAAACGGTTCTATACGGAGCACTTCAGCCCGTATACTATCCAGACGATCATCAAGACCATCAAGAAAGTTATACACCCTTTCTTCCTGCACTAGAGAGTTATGTTTTTCTATATCTTTTGGACATTCCATAGGGTTGGGACGCCTAAAATCGATTTCTTGCCAGAAAAACTGTAGGTTATTGAAATATTCTTCAAGGGGTCTACCCGACTGTTTGAGTCGAGTTACTTTTCTCCTAAGGTTATACACTTGGGTCTTATCTTTTCCATCAAAATACGCAACAGCAACTGCTTTCCAAACATCTCTAGCACAGGGAAAACGTATAAAATTACCTATTAGGGCAGAATCCATGGATCCAATAAGCCAGGCTTTGACAGTTGAGTCTTCTGCAAACCATTTTGCATATCCTGCATCAGTTGTAGGTGGAGCCAGTAAAGTGCCGTTGATGTAGCCTAACTTCTCCTTGCCGGCAAGATGCATCTCAACTACTTGCGCCCATAAGCCGTAATTATGCCCGGTTAATTTCACCGAGATAGGTGGAGTTCGGTCATCAGCTGTCCCTGTGCGAGATGGTTGTTCTGTCTTGAGAGGCAGCGGTTGTGAGAGAAGCTGAGCAAGCCGTTCAAGCAAGGTAGTTGCTTCGGTTGAGTCATCAGATTTCTTTGGAGAGGATTGAGGAGTAGCCATTGTGAGGCTCTGATACCATGTCACAAATACAAACAGATCCCAGTATAACACAGCACTCCCCAAACCACCCTCCCTTATTTTATTTCTTTTCAATAATAATTCTTACAAGAGATTAGACCATCCTTTATATCTAACAGGATTGTCACGCAAGGAATGTAAATATTTTAGGAATGTATATATACAAGGAAATAAACTAAATATGCAGATTTGCAATCTTCTCTGTTTAGGCGCATATCTATCTTGACCAAATCTTCTAGCTGGCGCCTTTACAGCTCATCTTTTCACAGTATTGACTCACAAGAATTGTCCAGTGCATAGATGCTTGTTCTTGATTTCACCGGTACAATCTCAGAAAATATTGGACTGCATATGTTCAAAGTAGTTCAATAAACAAAATCAAATATAGTGGATGACCAAGAGAACACAGCTGTTTCTATACAAAAAATGAATTCAAAATTACACGAAGAAGTTACACATGCAAGACTTATGATTTAATTTGGATATAAGAATCATATGGGTAAGGTCAGGTTGTTTGGTGTTTAATTGCCCAACATAAAATGAGTTTAAGTTGGATTCAAATGCTTAATTGAACAACTGGGAATTTATGACCAAAACTGAAAAATTCAACCAAGTTTCAGCAGTACATAATTTATGAGAGGACAGATAGTGATGTGATCTATAAACATAATTTGTGCAAATTAAGTAGCCATAAATTGATGTCAACAAAGAAGCATACTTGTTTGTGGCAGGGGCATTCCATGAGACAAGTACACCCATTACAAAGATTACAACATCATGCAAAACTCCTGTAGAGGGGTTATATGGTAGCACCAGCAACAAAATGGTTGCAGATGGAATTGCCGAGGCTGCGCTAATCTGTGACAAAACAATCCTCCCGGCATTAGGGAAACGCCGAGCAAGAAAATCCCCCAACTTCCCCCCAAAAACTCCCCCAATTGAAGTTGCAACATTGAAGACACCTATCAGAAAACCAGTGTACTCGTGAGAGAACCCGATGAGTTCGAACCACATCGGGACAAAAGAGAGAGCAGATCCTGAAAACAAGCAACACCTTGAGCAACAATTATCTGAAATGTTGGTATCTGCAAGACACACTACTACAGAAAAACAGATTACACACGGACATTAATGGAAGAGCTACACGGATTTCCTGCTGTGTTTAAAGCCATGGTGTATGAATAGGTCAGGAACTACACACGGATATTTGACCGTGTGTGATTATTATGATTTCTACACGGATATTCCCTAATTAACCGTGTACAAAGACCTAGTGAGCTACACGGATATCAACTAAATAACCGTGTACGATTCTTCTTTCTACACGGCTTTGTATTAAAAGTCCGTGTAGCTCTCTTAGCTATTATACACGGACTTTTGGTAAATATCCGTGTACAAATAGTTTTAAATTTTTTGTATTACGCCTCCAGCAAGGCTATCATACACGGATTTTTAACAAAAAACCGTGTATGATTAGTATTGCACACGGACAACTGTTAAATAGCCGTGTATAAATACTTTTTTTTTTTTTGTATATTTTGTTTTTAGGCTAGCCTCCAGCTTTGCTAGCCATTTTTTTCAACAGAAATACAAATATTCATTCGAAACAGATTAATTAGCAAGAAATTCATATACTAAATTTATACAAAATTCATATAGCAATAAATTCATTCGAAACATATTTTTATTACAAATTAATCTATGCAAATCCATATCGAGGATTACAAAATTCCATGGCAAACCACCTTGCCCACATGCACCGCACGTCGTCGATCTGAGCCCAAGTGTAATGATCTTGCTTTGTCACATTCTATAAAATTATAATTTGATAATAGTTAGTATTTCAGAAAAGGTAGATATCAATTGCTTATTATATAGGAAATTCATATGAAGTACATATCGCTTTTGGGAATTCGAATTGTATTCTTTCGACAAAGCCAAACATGAATATCATCGTGTAATAAGCGCATTCCCAACCCTCCTTCTGTTGCGGGCTCTGAAATTTACATTTAGCGGCATTTGTTAGAATGACAATAATTTTTTTAACAAGATATGAAATTTCTAACTCATAAAGTGTGCTCACCAACATGTACTTCCAATTCAACTTGCTTTTCTTGCCCGGGCCCGTGCTATCTGATCCTCCCTCTTTAATATATTTCACAAAAGCCCTTACAAAAGTAAGTGAATGTAATTAGCAATTTTATAATTTGATATGATTGAAAGAAATGCAAACCTATAGAATTATTATTGCTTACTTATTCACAAAAGGCAAGATAACTTTGCACTTGGCAGCCGCGGTCCTTCCTTTTGGCTTACAAGAATCAATAATTATGCCCACACTTAAGTACGGCACAATGAGAATCGTGCACCAATGTTTGCTGTTGGATCGAGGAGAAGAATTATAGTACTTTAGCATATAAAAGTCACACGAGTATTTGCTATGATTGATGGTGTGATTTCATTTTTTTATGTTTAACTTTTAATTCCTTTATACAATTCTTTAATTAAAATATAAACAACAAATAAGTTAAGATTAGAACTAACCCCTCGTGGTATGGCATGAGAATGAATTTCTTCTCCTCCGCCTTAGCACGATGCATCGCAGAACACATGTACTCGATAGCCATATCCGGATAATATGTCGCTGCCGTAGAACTCACTTTCTCGGGGTCCAGAAACATGCACAAGTTCTTCTGCTCAACCATCTCATCACAGTTTCGGACTAGCTTCCTGAAAACTCATCATATTGTAATTAGAATATATATTTGAGTTCTATACAATAATGAAAATATTTTAATATCACTAACATGAGGAAAATGGTGATGTGTGAAACATCGAGCCATTTGTCGGATGACGAGTGGTGGAAGAGGTCCTTGAAGTCTCTGAACGACAGCAGGAGCTCCCTGCCTTCGTGTAGAAACATCCCAGGTGGGACAGGGATGACGATAGCCTCCATGCCGTCGGGCGCCGTCATCAAGTAGTCGTGGAGAAGGCGCAAATCATTGGGCAAACGGCTGTATTCTTCTTCTGTGACCATAGGACGGGGCGGTGATTGTGGCGCGTCAGGCGCGATGTCGCAAGCCACCTCCTGACGTACCGGTGAGAGAGCCGTACCGGTAACATCATCTCCTCGTGTCTGTATCAAGTTATAGATGTATTATTCTAGTATTTCAAAAAGAATGAGTTGAATGTAACAAAATAAATGAATTTTTTTATGGATTACCTGATCCAAAACAATCTGACTCTTGGGCCATTGGACAAATGACATCCGTGCGTCATCAAGCACAACCGCGTCGTCGGTAGGGACAGGAAGGGGTACGCGCTGCCATCCATCCACGACTAACTCAACCTGCACGCATGCATGGTCGGGTCTTAGCTGAGTATTGTGTACACTTTTGGCGAGTGGATGTACAACGCCCTTAGCAACGATCATAGAAACACTGCCATTCCGCAGGACGAGGTCGCATGCTCTGGGGTCCTGCAAATTTATAGGAAAGTTGTTTATTCTAGTGATGCGATATTGTCCAACAAGGTTGCAAACAGGTTTTAAATACCTTTAGATTATGAAGAAGTATTGATTACCTTGAGATTATCCAAATCGTCTAAGGCGCCCCACGTGCCGGATGCTTGACTACTTCGCCGAATTCCCGGCAAAATGGGAGGTGGTTGCTCGGATGGCTGCGTAGTTGCTGATCTAATTTGTGTCAACATTGCTTCCATCTCAGCAAACCTTGCGTCGTACTCTTTGCTCACCTCCGCGCGTATCTGCGCAACTATCTCGTCTTTGTTTACCTTGGCACGAGATTTTCTTCGAGGTTTCTCTCCCTCCACTCGGAACACCTCCTTCCAGCCCCTGTAGACCCCTACACCCCTTACTCGACCCGGGTGTTCTGGATTCTCGAGCGCCGCGGACAAGGAATCATTTTGTCGTTCGACACTCCGGGCACCCGAGTTGACCTCCTCCTCCACTTCCAACTGTTCAAGTAGAAGAATTAGTTAAAGCAAAAGAACAATTGATGTACTTTCGGAGTTATAATTTTCGGATGAATGTCACAAAGTAAGTATAAAGGACTCTTACCATTCTTTGAGCCACGGGTTGCAAATCCTTTGGGAGTACTATCCTCCCGTCAGCGGTTACCTCGGCTCTACCCATGACCCAATCTTTGCCCCTAGGATTTTGGATCCTAACCACGGGTGAGTCAGAATCCTTGTTCGCGTCCAGGACTTTCCTCCATTCTGCCGACTTACCCTCGTAACCACCTGACCCTAGATGGTGTGGATACTTGTTAAAGGCAACGGTCCTCCTGCCTTTATCACTCTTTGCCTTCACAGAAACAAGACAATAACGATCAGTTAGTTTAGAAAGATAAGTACATATCGAGAAAGAATAAGCATAAATTTGGCACGAGTTAGATACCTGGAACTCTTCGGTAGACTTCAAAGCTTGAAACGCATCCCAGTCCTCTTGTTTTAGCCATTTGTAGTAGCCGACCGGATTTTCCCTTTCTCCATGAACTCCGTCTTCAACGTGCTCTTGTATTGCTTCCACCATTGTTCATAATCTTCAAAGTCTTATCCTTTGGAACATCATTCTTGATGTTCCACTGAGCCTGATTGACACAAAAATTTAGTGTATTTAAGTATAGATCATACATAAGTGAAAATTCAAGAGAAGAGTTGTTAGGCACTTTACCTTCACCGTGTTCCACCACCCGTTCTTCACCTTATCCTCGAAATGATCCCATCTCTCAACAAGGATACTCGCATTTGCCTCACGAAGCTCGTACACCAATTTGAGTATTTCTGCCGTTTTGGTCCCTGCGCACGCCCGTCTTCTGTGAACCAGATTCTTGATGGGTCTGCTCAGACGTGCTCGTGCACATTGTCGGCCCTCTTCTCCTTCTTTCTGACGAGGCAGTAGCTTGCTGCTCCTCTTCTTCCATCATATCGAAGTACTCATCCTCATTCGACATGGTTCTGCATGAAATTAAAGATCAAATCATAAGTAACCAATAATTGAAGAGATAAATTAAAGAGATAAATTAACAAAATAGAGATAAATGAACTGCATATTTTGTCTACTACATTCGACATGGTCTATTACATATTTTGTCTTTTGTAGGGATAAATGAACAAAATAGAGATAACCTAAAATATTACCTAAATATTACCTAAATATTACCTAAAATAGATAAAAGAAGTACAATTAAAAAAGAAACATAAAGATAAATATTTGTAATTAGATAAAAGAAGTACAATTAAAAAAGAAGTACAATTCAAACAACATTCCCAATCTCTAATATTAAAAAAGAAACATAAAGATAAATATTTGTAATTAGGTACAATTACTATTCAAACAAAATTCAAACAGCATTTCTAATATTCTTGACAAATATCTGTATTAATTCTAAAACATTTTGTAACTATGTGCAACCAATATTACAAATAGGGGAAAAATATATTTTTTCAACAATGTGAACTTGAATATATATTGTCCTCTCGGTGCTTATTTAATCTGAGAAATGAAACATGCATAAATTATGTTACCAAAATAAATTTAGATCTCTAAATTAGAAACGGAAACATTAATGTGAAAGATGATGACAACTTCTAATATGCATTATGACAAATGCTTAAACTGTCGAGGTTTACCATATCAGATCTCTTCTAGTTAATGTACATATATACCCTAAAATACCCTATATCAATCTGGTTCAAGACTAATGTTTATATTTGTTTTCAGTTCAATCTGGTTCAAGACTAATGCACAAAATTGGCTAACGGGTTCAAACCCAATAAGAAAAAGAACGAGATAGAGAGACGCTAACCTAGGTGAGAGAGACCACGGGTTAGAGAGAGAGAGACCACGGGTGAGAGAGACCGAGGTGGTGAGGCGGCGAGGCGGTGAGGCGCGCCGTGAGCGGTGAAGATCGAGCTCGTGTCTTTGGGAGGTTTTTGGCAGAGAAGGGTTTTCGGACTTATGAAAATTTTGGCAGAGAATGATTTCGAAATAACCAATGTTTCCTCATTATACACGGCTGTTAAGTTAATGTCCGTGTGCAAATCACCTTTCTACACGGTTGTACATAAAAATCCGTGTGCAAAATCACCTTTCTACACGGACATCTAGCTAATAGTCCGTGTAGCTCTCTTCCATTTCTACACGGACTATTAGCTAAAAGTCCGTGTATAAATCGTTCCGACAGACGGGTCCCAGGTTCAGTAAAATGCTTTGAACATAAACTAATATTTATTTTAACTATTAACTAATATTTATTTTATTAAATGTTTGATAAAGTTGAACATAATATTTTAAACATAATATTTTCATTAAACATAATCCTTCCTTAAATATTTTAACTAATATTAAATATTTTAACTAATATTAAATATTTAACTAATATTAAATATTTTAACTAATATTTAGTGAAAACTAATATTTTAACTAATATTTATTTTATTTTATTATTAAATGTTTTAACTAATATTTTCAAAAACTAATACTAATATTTGATAATATTATAAGCATTAAACATAATCCTTCATTATAAGCATTAAACTATATTTGATAATATTTGATAATATTTGATAATACTATTACTACATTATGCTTTTTTCTTTTTTTTCCCTTTTTTTTCCTTTTTTATTTGATATATTACAAGCTAAAGTTGCAATATTAAAAGCTACACGGTCTTAAACAAAATAAATATTACACATTATGCTTTTTTTTCCTTTTTCTCCTTTTTTCCACTATTTGAACAGTACCCTCGGCCCATAATCCTTCATTGTGGTCGGACCGCATGTAGTCAGCTTCGTCTACCCCTTCAAGTGTTGCTACCTCAGTTTGCACATCGGTACAAAATGGAGGTACTTCGTCGAACTGGTCGTACTCTTCTTCATCGACGACATTTTCTACCCCGACAATCCTTCTTTTTCCGGATAGGACGACGCTCAACCTAGCATCACTCGGGTCAGTGGCATAAAAGACTTGGGTGGCTTGCTTGGCGAGTATAAACGGATCATCAACATGCCCAACCCTGTTTAAATCAACGAGTGTGAACCCGTCGTTATCAACTTTAACACCTCGGTCTTCGACCCATTGACACCGAAACACGGGAATGCTCAGGCGAGGACTGTAAATGAGCTCCCAAATTTCTTGAATAACGCCATAATATGACTTTGATGCTATTACAGCCCGGCCATCTCCGGATCTACTGAATTCTTGAGAGGTCGCCACCAACGTCACCCCACTGTTTTGCATCGTGCTCTTATCACTCTGGGATTTAGTATAAAATGTATATCCGTTAATCTCGTATCCTTGGAATGTTCTAACAACAATTTGGGGTCCTTCGCCAAGCAGTTTAACAATTTCAGGTACGGGGTGTGACTGCACTCTTTCTTTCATCCATCCTATAAAAGAACGATTATGCTCGTTAGTAAGCCACTTCTGACTCCTCGTGTAGTTTTGTTGTCGAAGGATTGTCATGTGCTCATCTATATAGGGAGCAACATCTGTCATGTGTTGTAGTACAATAAAATGTGCCTTTTGTAGTTCATTTAGATCAGCAACTACGGCTCTCAACCCAATTGTCCCGACTCCTTGGAGCCTTCCCTCGTATCGAGATTTTGGAACGCCAATAGGATCCACACCGGTCAAGTAGTTGGTGCAAAAATCAATCACCTCCTCCGTAGAATATCCTTCTATAATGCTGCATTCGGGTCGATGTCGGTTCCTTACGTATTTTTTCAAGATGCCCATGTATCTCTCGAATGGATACATATACCGAAGGAACACGGGACCACAAATCTTAATTTCTCTCACAAGATGAACAACAAGGTGAACCATGACATCGAAAAAAGATGGCGGAAAATACATCTCAAGTTGGCAAAGAGTCACGACGACCTCCTTTTGCAAAGAGTCCAATTTTAGAGGGTCTATCACTTTGGAATTTATTGCATTGAAGAAAGAACAAAGCTTCGTAATGGTTTGACGAACGTGCTTTGGTAAAATTCCCCGAATTGCAACCGGAATTATATGTGTCAGTAAAACATGACAGTCGTGAGATTTCAGACCGACCAGTTTCAAGTCCTTCATCGACACCAACTTCTTAATATTCGAAGAATATCCTGATGGGACTTTTATACCATTGAGGCATTCACAGAAGCTTGTTTTCTCTTTCTTTGACATTGTGCACAGTGCGGGGGGTAGGTATGTGTGCTTCCTTTCTCCTGCGGTGCGAGCTCGGGTCGTATTCCCATCTCTACCATGTCTTTTCTCACTTTAATACCATCTTTCGTCTTCCCCGGAATGTTCAATAATAAACCAATTAAACTGTCACAGACATTTTTTTCGACATGCATGACATCTAGGCAATGCCTCACTTCTAAATATTTCCAGTACGGTAGCTCCCAAAATATGGACCTCTTTTTCCAAATATTCTTCGGTAGTGCTTTGGCGCACTTTTCAAAAACAACATCAATGTTTTTTACCCGTTCGAAGACACTCTCCCCGTCTAATGGATGACGAGCCACTCCAAGCTCAATTTTCCCGTTGAATGCCATCTTCTTCTTACGATATGGGTGATTAATAGGAAGAAACCTACGATGCCCCATGAATACATTCTTTTGACAATTTTTCAACCTCAGCACCTGCGTGTCATCTTCACAGATCGGGCACGCTTTTGCTCCTTTACAAGTGTAACCCGACAAATTCCCGTACGCGGGGAAATCATTTACGGTGCAAAACACCATGGCCCGCAAGTTAAAGGTCTCTTTCATATACGCATCCCACACCAGGACGCCATCACGCCATAATTTTTGGAGGTCCTCGATTAATGGTGCGAGATATACATCTATGTCATTTCCGGGTTGTCTGGGTCCTTGGATTAGTAATGACATCATTATATATCTGCGTTTCATGCACAACCAAGGAGGAAGATTGTAGATGCATAAAAGAACAGGCCAAGTACTGTGCCGACTGCTCATACTTCCAAACGGACTCATTCCATCTGAGCTCACCACAATCCTAAGGTTCCTCGTTTCAGAACCAAATTCTTTGAAATGTCTGTCAATGTTTCTCCATTGAGGAGAATCAGCCGGGTGCCTTAGTTTACCATCATTTTTGCGCTCTTCTTCGTGCCAGCGCAATAATTTTGCATCTTTGGGATTCGCAAACAACCGTTTGAATCTCGGTATTATCGGCAAATACCACAACACCTTAGCCGGAGGTCGGCCACTTGTGTCCTCGTTACAATCATCAGTGTCCTGGTCCTTACGACGTTTATATCGTGAAACACCGCATTTAGGACAGACATGCATGGCCTCGTACTCGTTACGATACAATACACAGTCATTCGGACATGCATGTATTCTTTCGATCTTCAACCCCATTGGACATATCAACTTCTTTGCCTGATATGTTGTACCGGGTAACTCGTTGTTATCTGGGAGCATTTCTCCTAAAAGCTGTAATAAGGACGTGAAACTCTTATCGCTCCAACCATTGTCTGCTTTTAAGTTTAATAATTTCAACACAGCTGACAGTTTTGTAAATTTGGTACACCCGGGATACAACGGCTTCTTGGATTCATTAGACAAATTTTGAAATTTATCATAATTTTTATCACTAATTTCATCTTCCACATCACGTAACATATCCTCCAAATTTTCAGTAAACTCGTGTTCTACATTTTCATCAAAATTCCTCTCCATCTCGTCATTGTCATTTTCGGGTTCGACGTTAATATCAGAATATTCGGCACTCTCATAATCCTCGTTCCAATCAAGTTCAAAATTATCAGAAATTCCAACATTCTCATCATTCAATTCACGATTACAATCTTTATTGGCACTACTACTTTCCCCAAATTTCTCACCATGCATGAACCAACATGTATATCTCTTTTTAAATCCCCGACAAATCAAATGAGCTCTAATTTCTTCGATGTCCAAAAATCTTAATAAATTTTTACAATCTTTACAAGGACATAAAATGTCTTCTTCTTTTTTCTTCACTCTATAACTCTCAGCAAATTTTATAAACTCATCAACGCGAACCAAATATTCTTCACTGTCACGTCGCATTTCATACATCCAGCTTCGATCCATCTGTAAATTAAATTAAAAAAATGATTTGATCAATTAATCATGCATGGTCAACATTCTCCTTCGTGTACAAAATTTTGGGCTTACAAAGGGCCGGTTTACAATCCTAACCCACTCTTTGAATATTATGTCTCATATGTGAACACATATTAGCGAGATTTAATTAGTATTTGAGAAAAATTCGGCAGCATTTCCCCTTAACTCCCCAAGTATGCGTACGAACCACATACTCGTAGGAGCAATAAGGGAAAATACTGTCGAACTTTTCTCAAATACTAATTAAATCCCGCTAATATGTGTTCACATCCTAAATGAGACATAATATTCAAAGAGCAGTCCCAAAACGGGGACTATCCAAAATTAATCCCTATTGGATTAATTTTGAACGGGCATGGACCTAAAAGCATCTAAAGGTCGGTTATTGGACCACAATACACTAATTAATTACATCTAAAATTAAGAATTCAAGAATGCATGAAATGACCTAATTAAATAAGCCTAAATAACAGAAAATTAGAGGAAGAAAATGATTTAAATACATATTACTAACCTTAGAAAGATGGAGAGGAGAAAATACAAACTTAATTCAAAGATCTCAGATCTCAGCTGCTGGCCTCGATCAATTCGCAGAAATAAAAAGCTCAGTTCGAGATGTATTAACTAAAAGACTTGATCAAAACGGCGCTCTGGAAGGGAAGAGATAAAAACCCTACACTATTATACACGGCTATTTAGTTATAAATCCGTGTAGCTCTCCAACTATTTCTACACGGCTATTTAGTTATAAATCCGTGTACAATTATAAGAATTCTACACGGCTATATTATCAAAAAGCCGTGTGTAATGTTCCTACACGGATATTTAGTTATAAACCGTGTAGCTCTCTCAATTATTTGCACACCCACTTCTTTACACACGGATTTGTGGTTTCTAATAAACCGTGTAGCTCTCTCTAATAATTCTACACTGATTATTAACTAATTATCCGTGTAGAAATCGTGCAGATCTTTTGGACTCATATTTGGTACACTGTTTTTAATATAATTGTCAAATCCGTGTACAATGTGCAGTGTACAAAGCCAGTTTTTGTAGTAGTGACACCCTTTCCTTCTTTCAAAAATTCTCCCATATCTTCGAGTGTGGATTTCTGTGTGGTCTCCTTTGACGAAATGGATTTGGTTGCGAAATGTGGGTCCACAGCATAGAACAAGACGAGTGATCCAACTATGGTGCTTATAGCGGCAACTAGATGGAAAGCGATTCGCCATCCGGCTATACCCATGACTGTGGTGGATGCGAGGAGGAGGCCAAAGAAGGATCCAATTATGGAGCCCATGCTTCCGGTGAATTGCAACCATCCAAATGCGGAACCGCGTGATTCTTCTTCAGTCAAATCGGCGACCAGCGATTGGATTGTGGGTATCACTAATGCTAGTCCAATGCCATTTAGACCTCTTGAGACTGCAACCTGGCTTTACCAATTTTGTTCAATATGAGCAGTCAATATATAATGAAACACAAAAAAAAACCATTAAAGAGTAAAGACAAAAAAACAAGAAAATGAAGTGAATCTTAACCTGAAGGAAAGTGGTGGAAATGGCTACGAGGAAGGTTGCGGCAGCCCAGAGGAAGGCGCCTAGAGCGATGACGCGTGTGCGGTTGTAGCGGGATGCCATGTAGGCGGCAAGGGGGTAGCACAATGATTGTACGACTGAGCGAAACAGAGTCAGCGATCCGAGAGCAGTAGGAGTGGCGTGCAATGCGGCACCCACCTCCTTGTAAACCGCTGGGAGCAACGCTTCGTCGGCGCTCTCCATGATAGAGGCAAGATTGACTAGGACGAGGGTTGTTCTGTCCTCTCCAAAATCCATCTGATATTCTGATCTGAGAGAGAGAGAGAGAGAAATCACTAAAAAAGTGGAGGAACTGAGGAAGTGTGGGACAGTTATACTCTCAATTAGCATAAAGGACCTTCGAAATGAGGAAATTAATTAATTAAAGGTTTTGGTGCACATTAAATTAAAAACCACTGAAATTGCTCAAATAAAAAATAGCCTCCAATTAGTGTCCTCTATATTGTTTTTTTTTGTAAATAACAACCTTAATTTGTACCATATATATATCTGTTACAAATAATAACGGTTGCCGAGTAATTTTAGCTAGGAAGCATCATGGCCTTTATTTTTATTTTATTTTAATCTTCATATGATACATTGTCCAGGGTTAATGGATCAATTTTTTAAAAGGAAAGCTATGTATATAGAGAGAGAGGTGTTAGCTAATATCAAAATGTTTGTTCCGGAGCCGTGGTGCAACCAATCGGTTTTTTTATTTTTAAAGTCCAAACGGTCGATCCAAACCATTAGATGTGATCTCTATATTAAAATGTGCTTGGAGACCAAATTTTACATTTTTTTGAAATTTTTTTACTATTTATTAAGGCAGTTTTAAAATCGTTGATTTTAATAAACAGTGAAAAAAAATTGAATCATTGAAAACAACGATTTTAAAACTGGCTTAATAAATATTAAAAAAATTCCAAAAAATGTAAAATTTGGTCTCCAAGCACATCTTAATATAGATTGAATGTTGAACGGTTTGGATCGACTGTTTGGACTTTGAAAATGTAAAAACCGAAGCGTTTGATCTACGGTCTAGGAATAAACATTTTGATATTAGCCACTCAATATATATATATATATATAGGACAGTGCTACGGTGCTACGCATATATAAGGGCCCTTGGTGCTACAGCTCACTTTTTGAGTTTTCAAAATCCTAACGGTTGATCCGAACCGTTCAACATGATCTCCATATGAATATGTACTTGCAAACCAAATTTTACATTTTTTAGAATTTTTTACTATTTATTAAGTCACTTTGAAAAACCACTAATTTGTACACAACAGTAAACTTTTCTGAACCATTGGATCAGCAATTTTCAAAGTGGCTTAATAAATAGTAAAAAAATTCTAAAAAATGTAAAATTTGGTTTGCAAGTACATATTCATATGGAGATCATGTTGAACGGTTCGGATCGACCGTTAGGATTTTGAAAACTCAAAAAGTGAGCCGTAGCACGGAGGGGCCCTTATATATGCATAGCATATTAGCCAGATTATATATATAGAGTATGGCTAATTTGCAAGCGTATCAACGAAGTGCTTACGGAGGCATATCTTAGTATTTGATGTTCAAACAACAAATTCAAACCGTTAGATGTTCAATCTATATTAAAATGTACTTGGAGACCAAATTTTACATTTTTTGAAATTGTTTTACTATTTATTAAGATGGTTTGAAAACCGCTGTTGTCCAATGCTACAGAAATTTAATAAAAACAGCGGTTTTCAAACCAGCTTAATAAATAGTAAAAAAATTCCAAAAAATATAAAATTTGGTCTCCAAGTATATTTTAATATAGATTAAACATCTAACGGTTTGAATTTGTTGTTTGAACATCAAATACTAATATATGCCCCCGTAAGCACTTCGGTCGAAATGCTTCCGAAAGCAAATTAGCCATACTATATATATATATGAGTGAGGCTATGGTGCTATGCATAGCACGGATTGGGTCCGTGCTACAGCTCAAAATTTGACTTTTCAAAATTCTAACGGTCGATCCGAACCGTTTAACATGATTATAAAATGAATATGTACTTGCAAACCAAATTTTACATTTTTTCGAATTTTTTTATTATTTTTTTAGATATGCTGTTTTTGGATGGTCCAGAATGTTCAGATCAAGTGATTTTCGAAAAAATAGTAAAAAAATTCGAAAAAATGTAAAATTTGGTTTGCAAGTACATATTCATTTTATAATCATGTTGAACGGTTCGGATCGACTGTTAGAATTTTGAAAAGTCAAATTTTGAACCGTAGCACGGACCCAAACGATGCTATGCATAGCACCGTAGCCTCACTCTATATATATATATATATGTTTTTTCTTTTTGGCAGAGAAGGAAAGCTACATATAATCACGCTCATAAAAACACACTGGAGCATAGGTCATGGGAAATCAATCTCATTTCGGTTCGACAACTGGCATGGCATACCCTTGTCAGATTCATCTGATAGGCAGTCAAGACCAGCAATGCCGACCATATCACTAAGGGATGCTGCTCCTATTTCTCTCGACTCCGGCGCCACATATTGCAGATCCGATAGACCTAACGTTTACATATTGCAGTGTCAAAATACGATGGTGCTGGGAGCGGGAGCCTGGGAGGGTTCAGGTTGCTACTCATCTAAATCAGCCTACAAGGCAGTTATGGGAGGGGGAATGATTAAGTGGCTTTCATAAAACATGGAAGAGTACAGTGCCTCCTACGGTCCATATCTTCATGTATCATGTGTTGAAAGAAAAAATACTGACGCACGAGATACTGACAAAGAGGAATATACACTGCGACCCCAGATGCGTAATGTGTGCTGCTTGTCCGATCGAGTCAGCCCTTCATCTGTTGTTCCTATGTCCGTTTGCTATTGAAGTGTGGACAGAAGTTTTCAATCTAATTGGCTGTGTGATCATGATCTCAGACCTAACTGTGCAACAGATATGGATAACCTCTTCTCAAAGGGTAAAATGGGACAATAACCTATCACAAGAGGTTTGGATGGTAAGATTCATCTCTACATGTTGGCAGATCTGGTAACAACGCAACTCACTTATTTTTTATGGCCATCGGAAACCAGCAAGGGTATTAGCGAGAGAAATCGTCCAGGTTGGGGATTTGTGGTTGAAATATTGTAAATGAAAAACGACTGTTTATCATTGTCAAAAAAAGAGAAAAAATTGTTTATGTTGTGTTTCTACTGATGAAGGTTATACACTGGGACGAGGGGTTTCTGATGTCAGATGCTTTGATGTACATTAATATAGCGGGCTAGATTAAGATAGAGCATCTGTTGTTTGTAAATAGCTACTGTCTCTGTGGTATTAATATAACCTTAGCAGCCGCTGCTGAGTTTAAAAAAAAATAAAAAATCACGCTCTTAGTAAAGATTAGTAAAATAAGCAAAATGATCGAGGCACTCGTACAAAAAACGAACTGACCTGTCAAGATTGCTAAAAATAATCAATATGGAAGATGAATCAATAAATTAATTGTGCACTTGCGTTTACAATTTCTGGAAAAGCAACTTCTCTGTGCTAGTATCTCTCTCAGGTTACCCCTCATATGCCAAATTAACTATCTTCATTTCGCTGCTTTCTACCAATTCAACATTTTGAAATTGAGGATCATTTCGCTCAATATCTGAATTCTCCAACTCTATCTGCTCCATTTCTGCAGCAATTAGATAATGCATTCGAGCCCGCTCTCTGTCTCTTGGATAGGTACAGTACAAGAAGGAATATATTGAGCAACAAAGTAACATTGGAATAGATATGGCAGTGTAAAGCGCCTTAGCTAAAGATGCAGCATTTTCTCGATTTATCAAAGGATCGTCACTCTTGTCGTTGTCTCCTATTTTATATCCATATACACGTTCAGCTAAAATTCCAACAACTAGAGGGGCAAATGAGGCTAGTATAGACTCAAAAGTTCTGTCCAGCGCATAGATGCTTGTTCTTGATTCTTCAGGTACAATCTCAGCAAATATTGGGCTGCATGAAATATTAAGGTAAAATCATTACAGTTATCCTTGTTTAAGGGATAATTAAGACTAATTGTGGTAATTTATTTCATTATTGTTATGTAGCAAGGCCAGGTTGGGATGCCACACTGATACATCACAACCTCCATCAGGTATTGCAAGTATAAATTTAGTAAGGGATACAACCAAATAAAGGTTTGAGAGTTAAACTTGTCAGAGTTTTACTTCACAACATGTTAGGCGTTTAATTTTGCAGTCTGACTTGAGTCATAGGTAGTATTGACTTTCTATCATGTTGATTCTGTCTAACAGTACTAAGTGCCGGATGGTAATGAGCAAATAATTAGTTTGTTGGGAGTCATCAACTTTGGATATATTTATAATAGGAATTTGGTAGGTACGTGAGTAAAAAATACAAGGATAAACATATTTTTTGCAACCAGGGAAAAAAAATCAAAACTTTCGTTGAAACTAGATAAATCCAGAACTTTGTCCTGTTCTTAACAAACTTGAGGGCATAATTAGCAACAATTTAACAAAAACTAATATTCTTAACAAATTTAGGTGACATACTTTTTTGTAGCAGCGTCATTCCAAGAGATGAGTAAACCCATGACGAATAGAGCAAAAGCATGTGATAACCCAGTTGATGGGTCATCTGGTAAAGCCAGTAGCAAAATTGCTGCAAGTGGAATTGCTGAACCAGCACTGATCTGTGCCAAAATTATCCTTCCTCCATTAGGAAAATGCCGAGCAAGAAAATCTCCCATCATACCCCCAAACAGACCCCCAATTGAAGTGGCAACAGCGAAAAGAATCATCAAGAATGCTGTGTACTTGTGCGAAAATCCAATAAGCTCAAACCACATTGGCGCAAAGGAGAGGGAAACCCACGGGAAAGTACCAGCGACACCCTGTGCGACGATAATTTGAAATGAGGGCACTTGCATGACAGCTTTAGCTTCTTTTATTAGATCCTTAGCCTCTTCCAATGCCGACCTGTGTGTACCTGGCTTCTTTATTAGATCTACAGCAAAGTGCCAAACGAGAAATCCAACTACCATGCTTAGAAGTGCAACTACATGGAAAGCGATTCTCCAGCCAGCTATACCCATTACTGTGGTAGAAGCTAGGTAAATCGATAAAAACCCTCCGAATATGAAGCCGAAAAATCCAGTGAATTGTAACCAACCAAATACCGAACCGCGTGTTTCGTCGTCAGTGGAATCAGCAACTAGAGATTGGATAGCTGGCATGACCAACGCTAGCCCAATGCCATTCACACCTCTTGAGATTGCTACCTGCTTCACCAAGTAATTTAGATGTGAATCATTTATTTCTGATATGTACATTTGATAGACATATAATTTTGGACGGGGGATTGTCAAAAGTAGGGCTGCACAAAAAATTCGTAGTTCGTAATTCGATTCGAGTTTGATTCGAAAAAGTTCGTAAAAAAAATTCGATTCGAAATTGAGTTCGTTCGAAATTAATTCAAACCAAACTCAAACTGGACTTAGTTCGTTCGAAATAGGGTCGCAAACCAAACTTAGTTCGAAATTAACTCAAACATGAACCGTTAATTTCCGCTGATAATGAACTTTAATGTTTTATTTAGGATAATATTTGGGTTTGTAATAATTCTAAGACTTTGGTGATTGTTCTGTACTTCTATTGATATTTAAATTGTACTTTGAATACTTTGGATATTTGAAAACTTTGGTGATGTTGCTCCTGTTGGTTATTTGAAAAACTTTGGATTCTGTGATTGTACTAAATTTTGATTGATTGTACTAAACTTTGGTGTTTGATATAAATTTTGGTATTTGTAATGAACTTTGATATAAACTTTGGTGTACTGTGTAATTAGAATTCAGAATGCCTGAGTTTTTATTGAAGTGCTGTAATTTCGAACTATGGTCCAGCCATAAGTCATAACTCGTAAGTCGTAACAAAGTTCGTAAAAGTTCGAAATTGAGTTCGTTCGAAATTAATTCAAACCAAACTTAGTTCGAAATTAATTCAAACCAAACTCAAACTGAAGGTAAGTTCGATTCGGTTCGGTTCGTTTGCAGCCCTAGTCAAAACCACTTCATAAAGGAAGTCAATAACTGATGTAATCCAATTTTCATACAACTTAGATACAAAACACAACTGTTTTTCTTCTTGTAGGTAGTGCAAGTATGTGGTCAATATGGTAACATACTAACATATATAGGAATGAAATAATGCTTTAATCATAAAAACATATATAATTCCACTAGGATAGGAATATGGTTTTACTTATTATTTCATTGTTGCATTGTTGGCTAGGTCATGTGGCAGCAGATATTAAACTAAATGGAGCCTGCCTGAATCCCAGAAGACTTGGAACTAATTCCACTGCAGGTGTACTGTTACCTACGGTTTTAGATTCTGATAACTATAACCTCTGCCTCAAATGTTTGTAGCTGAAGAACTGCGTTATATAGGTTAGTTCATGGTGGTATTTTGTTCACCTGATACTTGGTGGTCTTTTGCTGATTTGGTGATGTTATTGTGTTGCAAAACAGTAGGGTGCAACTACAATTTCTCAAATAAAAACCAGTTCCCAATTTGCGACCTCAAATAGAAATAATAACGATTGCCGAGTAATTTTAGCTAGGGAGCTTCGTAGCCTTCATTTTTTATTTTAACATTCATAGGTTACATTGTCCAGGATTAATGGATCCAGATTTTCAAAAAGGAAAGCTACGTATAAATATATAATCCCGTTCTTGCTAAGATTAGTAAAATATGCAAAAAAGAAAAAGCACTCGTACCATAAACGAATTGATTGACCTGTCAAGATTGCTAAAAATAATCAAAATGAAGACAAATCAATTAACTAATTGTGCACTTACATTTACAATTTCTGTGAAAGCAACTTATCAGTGCTAGTATCTCTCTCAGGTTCCCCCTCATATGCCAAATTCATAACCCTCACTTCATTGCTATCTACCAATTGAATATTTTGAAGTTGAAGATCATTTCGCTCTACATCTGAACTCCCTGACTCTATCTGCTCCATTTCTGCAGCAATCAGAGAATGCATCCGAGCCCGCTCTCTGTCTCTTGGATAAGTACAGTACAAGAAGGAATAGATCGAGCAACAAAGTAGATATGGAATAGATATGGCAGTGTAAAGTGCCTTAGCTAAAGAGGCAGCATTTTCTCGATTTATCGTAGGATCGTCACCCTTATCGTTGTCTCCTATTTTATATCCATATACATGTTCAGCTAAAATCCCAACAACTGGAGGGGCAAATGAGGCTAGTATAGACTCAAAAGATCTGTCCAGCGCATAGATGCTTGTTCTTGATTCCTCTGGTACTATCTCAGCAAATATTGGGCTGCATAAAACATTAAGGTCAAATCATTACAGTTATCCTTGTTTAAGTGATAATTAAGACCGATTGTGGTATTGTTAAGTACCAAGGCCAGGTTGGGATGCCATACTGATACCATCACAACCTCCATCAGATATTGCAAGTATAAATTTAGTAAAGGGATACAAATAAATTAAGGTTTGACAGTTTGAACTTCTCAGAGTTTACTTCACACCATGTTAGGCGTTGCATTTTGCAGTCCGACTTGGTGACTCATAGTCGTAGCTCTGTCCGAAAAGATTAAGTAGTTTGATATTGGTAGTATTGACTTTCTATCACATTGATTGTCTGACAGTACTAACTTAGTGCCGGATGGTAAGGAGCAAGAAATTAGTTTGTTGGGAGTCATCAACTTTGGATATACTAATAAGAGGAATTCGGTAGGTACATCAACAAAAAACTCAAGGATAAACATATTTTTTGCAACCAGGGAAACAAATGAAATATTTTGTTCAAACTAGATAATAAAACCAGAACATTGTCTAGTTCTGCTTGTTAAATTGTTAACATACTAACCTGAGTGCATAATTAGCAAAAATTTAACAAAAAGAAAAATATTCATAACAAATTTAGGTGACGTACTTGTTTGTAGCAGCGGCATTCCAAGAGATGATCAAGCCCATGACGAATATCGCAAGAGCATGTGAAAACCCAGTTGATGGGTTATCTGGTAAAGCCAGTAGCAAAATTGCTGCAAGTGGAATTGATGAACCAGAGCTGATCTGTGCCAAAATTATCCTTCCTCCATTAGGAAAATGCCAAGCAAGAAAATCTCCCATCTTACCCCCAAACAGACCCCCAATTGAAGTGGCAACAGAAAAAAGAGTCATCAGGAATCCCGTGTACGCGTGCGAGAATCCAATAAGCTCAAACCACATTGGCACAAATGAGAGGGAAGCCCACGGGAAAGTACCAGCAACACCCTGTGCGACGATAATTTGAAATGACGGCACTTGCATGACAGATTTAGCCTCTTTTATCAGATCCTTAGCCTCTTCCAATGCCGACCTGTGTGTACCTCGCTTGTTAGTCAAGACAGCACCACTTGCAAAATGTGGATCTACAGCAAAGTGCCAAACGAGAAATCCAACTACCATGCTTATAAGTGCAACTAGATGGAAAGCGATCCTCCAGCCAGCTATACCCATTATTGTTGTAGAAGCTAGGTAAATTGAGAAAAACCCTCCGAATATGGAGCCGAAAAATCCAGTGAATTGTAACCAACCAAATGCCGAACCACGTGTTTTGTCATTAGTGGAATCAGCAATTAGGGATTGGATAGCTGGTATGACCAAGGCTAGCCCGATGCCATTCAGACCTCTTGAGATTGCTACCTGCTTCACCAAGTAATTTACCGAATGAACTATAAAAAAGTAAGGGCTTCATTGAGCTATAAAAACCAGTTTTTGTAAGGAGTATTAATGTATTATCAATCTTTTAATCAACTATCACCTGCAACTCTAAATACGTCAAATAAATTACAATATATAACAACAGGTTTGTCGTTTTGCAAATGTTACATACTGATTCGCCCACTAAAACAGATTTCTCTGCATACTGTTTTCCAATTTGATTTGATAAAGCAATGAATTTTTTTTTAAAAAATAAAACAATGAAATTCTAACATTCAACAGCAGATAAAATGGATCATTTTTTCAATTTTTTAATTTAGCTGGTCTATTGAAGATTAAAAGATAAAATTCCAAGATCTATTGGAAACACTAAATTGGTCATTTTTATAACAGATAGACACAATAGAGACTCAGGATAATTAGTCAAAAGAAGAAATTAGACAAAAGTGAATAGTCGAGAGTGTACCCCTGCCCTCAAGGAATTCATATCACCTAAGGTACCTCAATTTTTTGAGTTTGAATCCGGTCCATTTGTTACACAGTAATACAAATCTTAAAGGGACCTCATGCTGTCATGCATTACAAGCTTGACCGGACCGGATTGACCCGGATTAAAACTCAATGGTGTATTACCTCATAGGATCCAAACTTGGACCCAAGACCCCAGTTCCCCTTCCCCACCAAAAGCCCAAACAAGCGGGAGCAATATTTGTTTTCCAATCAAAAACCAACACAAAAACCTTTTCTAAATTAACAACCTGTAGAAAGGTACGTGCTAGAAATGGCGACAAGGAAGGTAGCAGCAGCCCACAAAAACGCACCAAGACCGATGACATGGGCCCGGTTGTACCGAGTAGCCATGTAGGCTGCGAGAGGGTAGCACGCCGCCTGTACAATTGACCTGAAGAGAGTCAATGACCCGAGACCGGTGGGCGTGGCATGAATGGCCGCACCGACCTCCTTGTACACTGCCGGTAGCAAAGCCTCATCTGCTCTCTCCATGATTGAGGCGAGATTGACTAGCACCAGCGTTCTCCTCTCTTCCCATAACCCCATTTTTTGTACTGAGAAAGACGGGTTTGTAGATCCAGTTCAGCGGGAATGTATATTTTTGTACAAGGAAGAGCGGTGAGAAAGTGTACTTCGCGGGACTAGGGAAGCAGATCTTGACTTCACTTGTTTTTGGGTCCATGTCGAAGACTTTGTGCGAGTACAGGGATGCGTAAACCACCGTAAGTTTCTCATGTGATATCATGATTAGATATAATGTTTTACTTTCTTTCGATCCAAAATTTAAAATAACATCATTAATTTCTAGGAACGTGATAACATTTCTAGGAACGTGAATCCAATCAAAATTTTAAAATAGCATCATTAATTTCACAAAGTTTCACAAAAGAGGAGAGTTCAAAAATGTCTTTATTTTTTTGTATTTTTCTTTTTAAAAAATTTTAATAACTTTTAAAATTTAAAAGTTAAAATAAAATTGTTAGATATGCTCTACGTCATTTTATCTATGCACATGTAAAAAAAATATGACATTTCAATTGTGTTGTATTTGTCATCAAGAGTTTATAAAAATGTACCGCTGTGGATAAGTTATAAACATTTATTTTTCAACTCATTGATTCACATAAAAACAAAATTAAAATGTGATAATTTTTATGAGCACGTAGTGAAATCATATAAATCACATCTGACGGCTTTATTTTGACGTTTATGTTTTAAATTTTGAGTTATTAATGTTTTAAAAATAGAGGCATGATGAAGGCACAAAAAATGAAGGCATTTGAGCCCTTCTCTTTCATAAATTGCTAGGAGTCTCAGATTTCAGCTAAATTTCTCAACTAGTAACTTACTATCATAATCACTTTCTAGAAAATCACTAACACATTTACAGCTGGCGCTAAATGGCACGTACAGGTTTATATACCTACGCTTTCAAGTCTTCAGAGGTGTGGCTAGAATTTTTATTAGGGGCAGGCAAACTATTTTGCTGGTATAATTAGCATGTTGCAGACTGCTGTGAATTAACTAATTCAATATGTGGGCCAGGGCGGAGCAAGACTTTCTGACTATGGAGGTCAAACGTGAATAGGGGCACAAAAAATGAAGGCGTTTGAGCCCTCCTCTTTCATAAATTGCTAGGAGTCTCAGATTTCGGCTAAATCTCTCAACTAGCAACTTTCTATCAGAATCACTTTCTAGAAAATTACAAACGCATTTACAGCTGGCGCTAAATGGCACGTACAAGTATATACCTACGCATTGAAGTCTTCACAGGTGTGGCTAGAATTTTATTAGGGGCAGACAAACTTTTTTGCTGATATAATTAGCAGGTTGCGGACTGTTATGAATTTACTAATTCAGTATGTGGGCCAGGGGCAGAGCCAGACTTTCTGACAATGGGAGTCAAACGTGAATGGGGGTCAATCATATAAAATTTGTATGGTGCAAATGGAAGTCAATTTACACTATTTGTAACATTTTACTCTAAACTATATAGAATATCGTGTTTAATTACACAAATTTTGAAATAAAATGAGAGTCAATTGACCCCCATTCTCCCTTGATAACTCTGCCCTTGATGTGGGCTATCCAGGAGTAGGCAACAACCTGATTATACATAGACATATACTCGTTTTTCAAAATTCAAGAGTAGGCAGATGTCTACTCCTAATTCAATGTGGCTCTGTCACTACAAGTCTTTATACATAATGTATCAAGTTTTTATACTTAACATACTCAGTCTTAATAAAGACTGAACATATTAACTATTTATGAAGACTGGACAACTTGTGCTAGTTGGGCTTTAATTTGAATTGTAATCTTCCATAAATGTTATGTATCAAAAGCAAAACTAGCTAGTGTAAAATATTAAAAAAATCATTAATAGCAAATGTAGAACTAACTAGTCTTTATACCTGGCATATCAAGTCTTTATACCTAGAATATCAAGTCTTTTAAAGAGTTCAAAATGCAAGTATGTATACATAATAACATCAAGTTTTTATATCTTGCATATCAAGTCTTTATACATATATATTTTAAGTCTTATACTGCTTTTAAGTTTGAATACTTAAGCTTTCAAGTCTTCATACCAAACATATCAGGTCCTCATACATAGCATATCAAGAAGGAAAAAAAAACTTGTGAGCATATAAAACCAAAAAATACTTCAATATAGACCTTATTTAAAAGAGAAAATCAAGAACAAGATGTTCGTAGTTTTGTATTCGCAAAATTTCTCACAGATCGTTTGAAATATGAGCGACATTGAACGAAGGAAAAAATCTTTCTCTGAAAACATGTAAAAGAGATGAGTGGATGATGAGAAAAAAAATATAAAATATTCAAAAAAGAAAATTTAACTCGGTCAAAAGAAAGTTACAAAAGTTTAAAAAAGAAAACTGGTCTTGAGGGATTGGATGATGGATTGAGGTTCGGGGACCGAATAATTTCTCTAAATTTTTAAGGGAAATCGAGTGTATACCTCTCAAAAATTTTGAAATTACGTACTTCTGTCAAATTTATAATATCAAATTTGTCCTTCTAAATTTTGAAATTACGTACTTCGTAGTCTTTATTTTATTGTTTTAATCTTCATATTATACATGAGTAAAGCTAGCATGGTCTTAAGACTACCAAGGGCTTTGTACACTTAAATCTGATACCGTCATATTTGTTCCGATCCGATGAGTTCTGCACTGACAGAAACGGAGAATTTTTTTTTTAACGCTCCGTCATCTCTTTCCAAAGCCCAGTCCCTTCAAACTATGTTAGCATAAATGTACAAAACTATGTTCTAAGCTTAGGGCTGAAAACCGAGCGGATTCTGAGCAGATAATGCTAATACCATATCCACATCTACATTTCAATGAGCGGATACGAATACAGATACGGATAGTAAATGGATGTCAAAATGTAAAATCAAATCCACCTTAAACGGATACGGAGCGGATAATTCACGAATACGGATTCGAATATAGATACAAAACGAATAATTGTAGGATAATTAAACTTTAAATACAAATACTAATTAACAAAATTGAACTATAGAAACTACCATTTTAGCATGCATATAAGACTTTCGATTTACAAAATGACACTGCAATTAATTATACCACTATCGATGCGCAAAACATAACATTTTTTAGCTACAAAATAATAGAAACTAGTACAGATAAATTGTATCACTCTATGCACAAAAAACTATAGTTCTGCAATAAAGGACACTAAGACATCATTCGCCACTAAATTTGAAACATCATCCACTCTACTCATGGCATCAAAGGATTTGATGAAGTTCCCTTTAGAAAAAAAAAACACAATAAACAACATTAAAATATCAGCAACCATGAAGTACTGTACCTACAACTAGTACATAAAATTTACTTGATCCTTATAAAATTCAACTGTGAATAAGGATTGGTACTTCCTTTTTTCTATTTAAGTAGCAAAGTATTGTACCTACAACTGGTACATAACTTGTACATAAAATTTACATGGACACCCTTATAAAATCAAATAATAGTTATATTTGCTAAATGGAGAATGCTCAAAAACTGAAACATAAAATAAAGACACAATGTAACCGTGCTTAAATCAAACCTATTTTGTCCCCTTCTTTTTAATGAAATCAAACCTGTTCTTTCCCCTTCCCTGTTTACTGACCTACCTGTACTTGTATTAAATCAAAATTCCTTTTTTTCAAAAACCTAAATTATACAGATTAATGTTTCAGAAGAAAAATAAGTTTTGGAGTTCTTGCAAAGTTAAGGAGCCTATAAATCCACAGTACAGATTAATGTTATCTACTAAACATATACCTTCTCCACTCGAGACTAATGTAGAATGCGACCTTCCAACAAGCTTCTCAATATCATTAAAAAGATATTGACTAGCACCTACAATTCTTAGTAATATGTGTGAATAAATATAATTTTTCCAAAATAATAAAAATTTAATTTCGTAATAAAAGATTTTGAAAGTAATAAATAAAATATTGAGAAATAAAATAAACATGTCTGGCTTGGAATATCTGATCCAATCTTGAGCACAAATTAAAGCTTCAATTGATTCAGGATCTAATGAACTACGATGAGGATCTACAACTCTGCCTCCAGTACTAAATGCGGATTTTGACGCTACAGTTTAGACGGGGATCGCCAACACATCTCGTGTAACCTTTGCCAAAATGGGATACTTTGATCCATTACATTTCCACCAACCTAGTATATCAAAGCGACCATTCTTGTCATTCCATGGAAGTACGTTTTCTGCCATGTATTGTTTCAAGTCTGATTTAGGTGATTCAATATAACAATGTTCTCCTCCTCGATATACTGAGCAAATCTTCTTTTCTTTGATCGATCTTCGTGAAAGGCAGATCCACTAACTCGAGAAGATTGCTGTCCTACAGTTTGCGTGTCATCTAGAGGAGGAGATACTTCAAAGCATATTCTTCATAAATTGATTTTATGACACTAAAAAATACACCCATCTCTGCTTTAGCTTGGGGAAAGTACTTTCACCATTTTGCATTTGCAACGTGGATCTAAGAAAAGCTATAGCAAGAATAATGTTCATTTTTCATAATACTTATCAAACTTCTCCTTCATTAACAGAGCCATTTGACATACACGATTATCTTCTCCCGTGCACCACTCAGAAATTTGCTATTTAATTTCACAAACTTCTTCAAAGAGCAGATTTGCAGTTGGATAAGAGGTACCTGATAAGAGTTTTGTGACATTGAAAAAGCCCTTCAAACATTCACAAAGGACTCTAATTTCATCCCATTGATCACTTGTCGGGCACATATGAAACTTTACCGGATCAACCCCTTGTAATCACTTAAAGGCATTCTTGTAGTACAATGCATCTCTAAGCATCATATAAGTTGAATTCCAACAAGTAGCTACATCAGTGGATAGAGCCCTCCTTGTTTTCGATTTACACTCTCTTGCAGCCTTCATGAAATCCTCTCGCTGCAAAGTAGAACTTTTCACCAACATAACAATCTCTCTAACATTTTCAATTGCATTCTTTATCCCTTTTAATCCATTTTGCACCACTAGATTAATAACATGAGTTGCATATCTCAAATGAAAATATGTACCTTCACAAACCAATTCATTCTCTCCAGCCAAATGATTCACAATATCTCTAACACACACATTATTAGCCCGATTATTATCCAAGGTCAAAGATAATAGTTTCCGATCAAGATTCCAACCCATCATGTTTTTAATAAAAGTTTTGGACAAATTCAACCATGTGTGCTTTTCACCCATGTGTATAAAATTAATGATTCTGTTTTGCATGGTCCAATCATCTCCAATGAAATGGGCAGTCACACATAAGTATGATTTGTTTTGCCTTGAGGTCCACAAGTCCATTGTTGCACTCACTCGACAGGACATCGAAGCAAACAAATCATACAACTTCTTCTCCTCTACATAGACCCCCATGATCTGTTTTGCATGAGTTATTCGACTCTTTAAGGGAAAGGACAGGCGTAAAGATTTAACAAAATCAATGAACCCAGCATGTTTGACCATAGTGAAAGGATACTCATGCAAAATGAACATGTGTTTAATCATACTTGAATGCACTAAGAGTACAAGTACCATCAACACGCTTCATGGATGTTTGTAGCAACTTTTGACGTAAATCAGCAGAGTGAGTTTTCAAGTGATTCTTCAATTGAGTTGTTCCTCGGCCGCTTGTTCTATCAAAAACTCTAGCACAGTGCTTGCAAGTAACCTTCACGCGCATCACCATCTGCCCATCAACTTCCACTTGTGTCTCCTCTCTGCGAAACTCTACCCATACTTTAAATGTTAGAGCTTTCTTTTTTGGAGCAATTGTAGCTGCTTCCTCTTGCTGATGCTGATTTACCCCAACTTCATTAGAAGGCCCCCACATTATTAGCTATTTCATTACCAAGCTCATTGCTGGTGGACATTTCCTGCATAAAGAGATTTTTATTTAATTATTATGAGCCAGTGGTGTAACAGAAATAACATAAATAGAGAACAGAAAATCATATT
This sequence comes from Carex parvula, assembly GCA_025461045.1. Taxonomy (NCBI): domain Eukaryota; kingdom Viridiplantae; phylum Streptophyta; class Magnoliopsida; order Poales; family Cyperaceae; genus Carex; species Carex parvula. The sequence goes on from JAJGRW010001224.1 coordinate 131,747, forward strand.
TCTATGCTATAAAACACTCCTTTTGAAATTCCCAAAAAAAATTGAAACAGATTGAACTGTTTCTCAACATAGATAGCATGTGATAAAAGTAGACTTCAAAACTAGTTAAAATCAAAGCATAAGTTGCAAAAAGTTAACAACGAATAATTGTCAGGTGGCACCATATGTATAGTTTGCAAATGTCAATGAGGTCAGGTATTGTGCAATGACAACAAAAGGAAACTTTACTGGTACCGGGTACTTCGGTATAGGAAACATGGTACTGGTTAGAGAGATGTGTAAGAAAGGTGGGGAAGTTAACAGTGGGATCATGGGTACAGGAAAGGAAGTTGTTACCTTGTTGTGCTCTTGTAAATGAGGTACTCTTCTATAGCACTGTATCTTTTATCTGCCGATTCCTGGTTTGAGTTGAATAATTTAAGTAACAAGTACATAAATTGATACAACTGGTGTTGCATGTTATCTCTAAAGATAATTAATTTATTAATCAGAGGCTCCATCTAGTGTTAATTTATCACCTTTTAGCTTGCTGCTCCATTTTGATCAAGATTGTTGCTGCTTCATTTTAATTAATTTATACAACAGGTGTTGCTACGTACTAAATTTTGAGTTGGATGCTTTTTTAAGGAAATTCAAGAATCTAAGTTATATAATATAGGCATAGCAGCGCAGCTCGCTTAATCAATACATAAATTATGCAATTTTTTAACAATTTAATTTCATTCAACCCCGATTAGTTCCCACTAATTTCAATTAGCAAACAGTAGACAAGAGAGTACGTAATAGAGTACCAATTTACCTGGAATTTGCTCCATTTCAAAGTGTTTTGAGCTTCAGCGAAGCGGAGAGACGCGCGAGCGGGTTTTGAGACAGGCAAAGCCCCTTCTTTTTCCCACTAATTTCAGCACCTTGGCCAAGCGAAACCCTTCTTTTTAAGAAAGAGGAAGTGTACAAGAGGAGAGGAAGGGCAAACCTAAGAAAGCGAAGTTGGTGCTTGGACGGGAGAGAAGAACGATGGGACAGGTAGGGCACGGAAGAGAAAGGGTGAAAAAAGAGCGAGATTAAGGAAAGAAGAGTGGGAATTAGAAGGTCTGGATCAGAATTCAACGATATATCTCACAACAATAGAGTAAATAAATCCAGCGCCGATATATACTAAGCTTTTCCATATCAAACTAAAATGAATCAGATACATGCAAATATCCGCTCCGTTTAGGGTTCGCGGATTTTATCCGAATCCGTATCTGGAACAATTATGCATACACAGTAATTATCCGTATTTAATGTGGATACAGATATTGCTCGGATTCGGATCGGATTATCCGGCTCCGTTTTCAGCCCTATCTAAGCTCCAACAAACTCTTATTGTCTAATCAAATTCTTGATTTTGCCTAATCAAATATGTTAGCATAAAATGTACAAAACTTTGTTCTAAGCTCCAGTAAATGAATTAAGGCTACGAATGGAATGAAATTGCAACCATATAGTATGCAACATAGGCTAAGTCAGAAACGATTAAAATCTGAGATACTGGTACTCATACTTGTATCAAACTCTTGATTTCTATCCCATTTTGCAAAACATAGCCTGAAACATTGATTTTTTTTCACCAAGTTGATAAAAAAATGCCTGCACCAACCGTACCAGTGATGAGTGATGACACAACCTAATTAACTAAAGAATGAAACAACACTACAGTCTTTGATAGTCTAGTACCAGTTATGACAAAATTGCACTTCTACTTTTCAACTTAGCTATGTGGTCCTTTTTAATAACAGATTATAATCAGAAACGAATAAATTGAACAAATACATCCTTATATGAACATAAATCACAACCTATCTAAGAGAGAACTTGAAATAAATAACAATTTGTATCATTTTAAGTATTTAACACATTCAGTATAACACCAAGAATAAATGACACAACACATGTTACAACAAAACTGAAATTAAATTGTTTGCTTATTACATAGCGTTTCCTTAAAAAAATGCTTCTTGACTTTCCAAATCCTTCACTTCTTGGTACAAGCCAGCAGCTTCTCGGTACAAAGTGTGAATTGCATAAAGGAAAATAAGTTTGTAAATTTATCTAAACATCACTGGTAAATTGTGACAGATTAATGATCTAAGCACAAGTAAAATTAACCATCAAGTATCCTACAACAAAGGCATTCTACAATATTCAAAAAAAGAAAAAAGAAAGGAGTAATATCTAAATGTCCAAGTGGTTACTGTTACAGCTTTTCCTGGAGGCCCAAAGATCTGATTTGATCATTATATATCAAATTTTATCAATTCAGTCCCTAATGAGAAGTTTTTTTCATTTACAACTGACATATATCCAGACAAAATCTATTCATTGCATGCAAATTTCAAATAAGAATTAAAAGCCTCTCCTTTTCAAATGGTAGGAACCAAAATAGTAGAACTCACAATACTCAGGTATCAAAATAAGACCTTTTGAATACATGTGATTTCCTCAAGTTGCTAAAAAATACAGAAGAAATACAAAAAAAAAAAGACCTTGTGTGGGGGAATTAGAACGTCCCTTTTGTTAGACTGGAACTCAAGAGGAGCATTTCCCATCAATCCTGTCTAGAAATTACACAAATGGTCATTAAAGCATGCACTTTGAGGTTTTCCAGGGGTAAACATGAAATTTTCCAACTCAGCAAATTATTTACTCAAATATCTTCTAAAAATAATTTTCTTTCTCATCTGCTACATAGAAAAACTGTGAGGAGGATGGAGAGGCAGCATGGTCGGATCGAGTCAGTGAGAGAGAGAAAGTGACTAGTCCCATGGTAAGATCAGCTGGAGGCATGACCGCTAGAGGAGGCGGGACGAGTTGGAGAGAACAGGTGCGGAGAGTAAGAGAGGAAGAGAGGAAAACTGAAGGACAAAGGAGGCAAAATGACGGAGACGAAGAATTAACATTTTCCGTTTCCGTCTCGTCTCAGCGCCCTCATATTGATCGATGATATCACGAATCTAAACGAAATCAAACAATGCTGGAGTTAAGTTCACCAATACTCCAGATAAGCTTAAGACTATGCTAGCTTTACTCCAGGATTAGTGGAGAAAGATTTTTGAAAAGGAAAGCTACATATAAATATATAATCCCCCTCATGCTAAGATTAGTAAAATATGCAAAAAAGAAAAAGCACTCGTACCATAAACGAATTGACCTGTCAAGATTGCTAAAAATAATCAAAATAGAAGACGAATCAATTAACTAATTGTGCACTTACATTTACAATTTCTGTGAAAGCAACTTATCAGTGCTAGTATCTCTCTCAGGTTCCCCCTCGTATGCCAAATTCATAACCCTCATTTCATTGCTATCTACCAATTGAATATTTTGAAGTTGAAGATCATTTCGCTCTACATCTGAACTCCCTGACTCTATCTGCTCCATTTCTGCAGCAATCAGAGAATGCATCCGAGCCCGCTCTCTGTCTCTTGGATAAGTACAGTACAAGAAGGAATATATTGAGCAACAAAGTAACATTGGAATAGATATGGCAGTGTAAAGCGCCTTAGCTAAAGAGGCAGCATTTTCTTGATTTATAGTAGGATCATCACTCTTATCATTGTCTCCAATTTTATATCCATATACATGTTCAGCTAAAATCCCAACAACTGGAGGGGCAAATGAGGCTAGTATAGACTCAAAAGATCTGTCCAACGCATAGATGCTTGTTCTTGATTCCTCTGGTACAATCTCAGCAAATATTGGGCTGCATGAAAACAATAAGGTAAAATCATTACATTATCCTTGTTTAAGTGATAATTAAGACCAATGTGGTAATGTATTTCATTATTGTTAAGTAGCAAGGCCAGGCTGGAATGCCATACTTATACCATCACAACCTCCATCAGGTATTGTAAGTATAAATTTAGTAAGGGATACAACCAAGTTATGGTTCAACAGTTTGAACTTGTCAGAGTTTTACTTCACAACATGCATGTTAGGCATTTAATTTTGCAGTCTGACTTGGTGAGTCATAGTTGTAGCACTGTCCGAAAATATTATGAAGTTTTTTATATTGGTAGTATTGACTTTCTATAGTGTTGATTATGTCTGACAGTACTAACTTGATGCCGGATGGTAAAGAGGACAAAATTAGTTTGTTGGGAGTCATCAACTTTGGATATAATTATAATAGGAATTTGGTAGGTACATGAGTAAAAAAATTCAAAAATAAACATATTTTTTGCAACCAGGGAAAATAAATGAAATCTTCGATTCTTCCGTTCAAACTAGATAAAACCAGAACTTGTCCTGTTCTGCTTAGGTAGCAATCATAATTCAATAAAGCATTGTTAAATTGTTAAGTTACTAACCTGAGGGCATAATTAGCAAAATTTTAACAAAAAGAAAAATATTCATAACAAATTTAGGTGACGTACTTGTTTGTAGCAGCGGCATTCCAAGAGATTATCAAGCCCATGACGAATATCGCAAGAGCATGCAAAGACCCAGTTGAGGGGTCATCTGGTAGAGCCAGTAGCAAAATTGCTGCAAGTGGAATTGCTGAACCAGCGCTGATCTGTGACAAAATTATCCTTCCTCCATTAGGAAAATGCCGAGCAAGAAAATCTCCCATCTTACCCCCAAACAAAGCCCCAATTGAAGTGGCAACAGAAAAAAGAGTCATCAGGAATCCTGTGTACGCGTGCGAGAATCCAATAAGCTCAAACCACATTGGCACAAAGGAGAGGGAAGCCCACGGGAAAGAACCAGTGACACCTTGGGCGACAATAATTTGAAATGAGGGCACTTGCATGACAGCTTTGGCTTCTTTTATTAGATCCTTAGCCTCTTCCAATGCCGACTTGTGTGTACCTCCCTTGTTGGTCAAAACGGCACCACTTGCAAAATGTGGATCCACCGCAAAGTGCCAAACGAGAAATCCAATTACTATGCTTAGAAGTGCAACTAGATGGAAAGCCATTCTCCAGCCAGCTATACCCATTACTGTGGTAGAAGCTAGGTAAATTGAGAAAAACCCTCCGAATATGGAGCCGAAAAATCCAGTAAATTGTAACCAACCAAATGCTGAACCGCGGTTTTCGTCATCAGTGGAATCAGCAACTAGGGATTGGATAGCTGGTATGACCAGCGCTAGGCCAATGCCATTCAGACCTCTTGAAATTGCTACCTGCCATTCAGAATGAACTATAAAAATCCAGTTATAGTAATTAAGTATTATTTACAAATCTTTTAATCAACTATCACCCGCAACTTTCAGTACGATCAAATAAATTACAAAATATAAAAAAGGTTTGCCATTTAGCAAATGGTATGTACTGATATGCTCGCTACAACAGATTTCTGTGCGTACTTTGTTCCAATATTTTTTTGATAAAACAATGTATTTTTTAATAATTGAAACACTGAAACTTTAACCTTCAACAATACTTGATACTTTGATACCACGGATGTTAAACTAAATAAAAATTTCATTTTTAATTTAGCTGATCTATTGGAAACACTAAATTGGTCAAATAGCTAGTCAATAACAGACATAGACAAAATAGGAGACTCAGAATAATTAGTCAAAAGAAGAATTAGACAAAGTATTACACCCCACCAGCCACCAGGTGGTGTAACTGGTGTTCCCCAATCAAAAGCCCAAAAAGAGAATTCACACCGTTCGATCTGCTTTAGCACTAATATTAAACAAGCTGTGCATTCCACCTCGGCCAAATTGATCCGGACTCTGATCGGACGGTCCCGATCTAAAGAGCTATTTCAGATGATCCGGGCTCAAGAAAGCGGGAGCAATATTTGTTTTCCAATCAAAAACCAAAAACCAAAAAGAAAACTCACAAAAACCTTGACTAAATTAACAACCTGTAGAAAGGTGCTAGAAATGGCGACAAGGAAGGTAGCAGCAGCCCACAAAAACGCACCAAGACCGATGACATGGGCCCGGTTGTACCGAGTAGCCATGTAGGCTGCGAGAGGGTAGCACGCCGCCTGTACAATTGACCTGAAGAGAGTCAATGACCCGAGACCGGTGGGCGTGGCATGAATGGCCGCACCGACCTCCTTGTACACTGCCGGTAGCAAAGCCTCATCTGCTCTCTCCATGATTGAGGCAAGATTGACTAACACCAGCGTTCTCCTCTCTTCCCATAACCCCATTTTTTGTCAGATTCAGAGAGACTGAGAAAGAGAGGTTTGTAGATCCAGTTCAGCGGGAAAGTATATTTTTGTACAAGGAAGAGTGATGAGAAAGTTCACTTCACAAGTTCACTACTGTCTACTAGATGGAATTTGAGGAAATAAATCTGCTGTTATTCCAAAGGGATAACAGGACCCTGTTATTCCGATCCCAGCCGTTGACCTTTGGAATAACAGCAGACTTATATCGGGAATTTGTGGATCCGTAGAGGGACTAGGGGAGGACATCTTGACTTGTTTGCGAAGACGATGTGCAAAGTAGAGGGGCGCGTAAATCAGCGTAAGTTTCTCAGGTCCTACCATAATTAGATTAAATTTTAATTTGTTGACTAAAAAATGGACGAGTGAATCCATTCATATCTTTTTTTTTTTTTTAATTTTTCATTGCTGCTTCCTGGTTGGTTAGCACGGAAACTAATCTGCTGTTATTCCAATAGAATAACAGGACCCTGTTATACTGATCTCAACCGTTGATCTTCGTTGAGATTCGCACATACAAAAATTTCATTGAGATTCGCACATGGAAAAATTTAACGGTTGGATTGAAATAACAGGTTCCTGTAATAACACTTGTAAGATTCTGGGGACTTTGTTAGTTTGTTGCAAGGTTGTTTTCATAAATTATAAATATCATATCTCAAAGCGAGACCGTCTAACACTCAACTGTGCAATTCAGATTTCATTGAGGTAATTAAAATTTGATTTATTTATTCTACTATATATTTCATTATAAATTGATACAAATTTTAAAATATTCAAATAAATTTTTAAATTAGCTCAAAATATTCAGATTTTGATTGAAATGGTTCGGATATCAAATTTTAATTTTACATTAACGTAAAAGAAATACGAATTTTAAACTATGTGGCAACTTGGTTGTCATCCGAATCCACAACCACAATCAATTAAGATTTGGGCTCCTACGGGACGTTTCAATCAGAAAATTCACAATCAAATTATTAACTGATCTGGCCAAGGGCCTAAGATCAAAAAATTTGTTTATTTTTGCATTACAAACAATTAATTTTATTTTTTCAATGATTAGCTCATTTAGTTTAGTGGTAACCTAAAGAGCTTTTTTTGGAAGAGGAGACTGATTTACTTATTATGATATAAATTAATTTGAAGAGTCTTAAACTCCTTTTAAAAGTCTGTAAATTGGTTGGTGCATGGACAAAAACATGGATCTATTATATATCATCGGATTCGAACATGACATCAGATCGAAGCTTCAAATTCCGTCACAAATCGTCCTGATTGAATTTTAGGATGCAAGAAAAGCCGCGCTAATAAGTTAAACATGATCGTGGAATATGAGAACCTTCTACTCTTCAACTCTTCTACAAGTCGGTATACCAATGGGCAACGAAAATATCTAAATACCAGCTCAATTCTGCCGATATAAAATTTGACCAAGTATAAATAGTCAAAGAAAACAACCGCTGATGTAAACTTTGACCAAGTACAAATAGAGGGGTCTCTGTTTGTGTCTTGTAATTCTCATTAAGTGCTATCTTTCTTGCTTAAAAAAATGACACGGCCAAGTCTTAGATCAGCACAACCGAACAAAAGTTTTGAGTGAAATTATTGATCTTATCCCTTTGACGAGACAGGCACTTACAACTTACAAGTTACAACTCCTTTACTTTATTATTTAAAACCAATGACATTTTAGGTAGATCAAGATTAATGCCTTGAATTTATTATCTGAAACCAACCCATATTTTTTAAATTACGCTCAATAACTCCTTGACAAGTTCATACTTCATATTACCCATACTAACTTCAACAGTTTTTCATGAAAACATGATTGCAGGCTTGCAGCCGAGTTGCTGAATAAGCATAGATAGTTATTAAAGAACCCCAAGTTGCTCATAATCATTTACATTCTCATTGTGTCAAGTGTTACAAAATGGTAAGCTGCAAAACCTACAAGTACTATAGCTGTTTTCCTTTTCATCTACCACTCTCAAACTAAAAAAAAAATCGGAATACAAAAATATTAAACCTACAAAAGAACAATATATACATACAAATGTAAACTATCTCCGCTTACTTGGTTCGACTTGTGGAGGCACAAAAGTCTTTTCATCCTCCCATCCATCAAACAACTCATCATCTCCATACTCCATATCAATCACACTCCCGTGCTTGCTGTACAAATCCCTCTCCTCTTGACCTGCCAACTCAATATGTTCCAATTCAGATGCAATCACACTATCCATCTTTGCCCTCTCTCTGTCCCTTGGGTATGTTTTGTACAGAAAAGAGTAAATAACACAGCAGAGAACCATCGGGATCGAAATGGCTGTGTGCAAAGCTTTTGCCAAGGAGACAGGCATTTTCTCTATCTGTAATAGTGTTCTCAGTCATCCCATCATTGATCGGCTTGTAGCCATAGATATGCTCAGCGAGATAACCAACAACAGGTGCTGCAAAAGAGGCAAGCACTGACTCAAAGGACCTGTCCAGTGCATAGATGCTGGTTCTTGATTTCTCAGGTACAATCTCAGCAAATATAGGACTACAGTTGAAAAAACAGATATATCACATCATCAGTAAATGTAAATTCTGTCTTTCAGCTTGGAGGGTACCAATTTTGGATATTCACAGTCATACCATGTGATTTCGCCAAAATTGCACAAGTTGAAAAACATCCATTTAGCCCATATTAAAATCAAATTGGTAAAGAAAAAATTAAATGAACTAAAGTATTATTAGGGATCCAGCCATTACATAAGAAAACCCAAGGATGAAGGAAGAAATATTCAAGATTCATATACATGGAAAATGACACAAAATTACTATACAAAACAGTACTTCCAATTGAAAGGGTGTCAGAATGACAAAACTTACTTGTTAGTTGCTGGTGCATTCCAGGAAATACAAAGGCCCATAATAAGCATGACAAATCCATGGCTAAACCCTGTATTTGAGTCATCTGGCAAAGCCAGCAAGAGTAAAGTCGCAAGAGGAACAGCAGAACCTGAGCTTATTTGTGCCAGAATTATCCTTCCTGAATTCGGGTATTTGATCGAGAGATAATCACCCATTTTCCCACCCAATAAACTGCCAACTGAGCTTGCAATAGCAAATATAATCATCAGAATTGCAGTCTTCTGGTGAGAAAACCCTGTTAGCTCCAACCACATAGGGGCAAATGCCAGTGCTGACCAAGGAAACGAGCCAGTGACACCTTGCGCCACAATAATCTGAAATGATGGTATCTTCACTACTGCCTTGGCTTCCAATACCAAGTCCTTGATTTCCATCCATGCACTCTTTCGGGAAAGGAGATCAGGTGTAGAACCTTCATTCGTCGAAAAATGTGGGTCTTTAGCAAAAAGACGCACAAGGATCCCGACAAGTACACTTACAATGGCGACAAAATGGAAGGCAACACGCCATCCATCGATGCCCATGAAGGTAGTGGAGGAGAGTAGTAAGGCGAAGAAACCACCAAATAGTGAGCCTAGGTTGCTAGTAAATTGCAACCAACCAAATGCGGTCCCACGGGTGGTGTCATTAGTCGAGTCAGCAACAAGTGATTGGATAGCTGGGGTCACAAGGGCAAGGCCAACACCATTCAGAGCTCTCGCAACTGCTACCTAAGAAAATGATTAGAAACCTAAGGTATGGTCTTATAACTGGACAATAAGATATTATGACAACTTTATGTGCATAGCGGGGTGTATTTCTAAAGTATGTATTGACAAGGAAACAAAGGGTTCTTTTAGGCAACAAATTATCAAGTATAGAAAAACAGCTATTTATCGAACTGATTAACAGTAAAATGTATCACTAGATAAATTAAAACTTGTGTCTTGACAATTGCAAGTACAGCCACAACAAAGCTTTTATTTTTTTTTCTCTAAATCTTATTGGGGAACAACACAAGATAATAAACAAAAACCTTGGAAACTCATCCCCACAAATACAAACTTAAACCGACAAACCAGTTCACATTTATTCTACCTGGGCAAATGTGTCTGACACAGCTACTAAAAAAGTAGCAGCGGCCCAGAGAAAAGCACCAAGAGCTATGACATGAGTCCGATTGTACCTCACAGCCATGTACGCCGCTAAGGGATAGCACGAGGCTTGAACGAAGGATCTGAAGAGGGTCAAGGAGCCAAGCCCGATGGGACTGGTATGTAATGCCGCTCCGACCTCCTTGTACACCGCCGGGAGCAGCGCCTCATCGGCCTTTTCCATGATCGACGCCAGGTTCACCAAGAAAAGCGTTCGCTTCTCTTCCCCCATCCCCATTGATCCGAGCTGTTAGAAAAGAAACAAAGCTATGATCAAGTAGGTTTTCCTTTTCTCTTTCCTTTTTTATTTTATTTTCCCTTTCTTTTGTTTTAGTTTGTTTTGGGGAAGTGAAAATAGGAATGAAGAGAGGGCAGGATGGGAGAAGAGTAAGGCGAACATTCTTTCCCATGATATCTGTTGCTCTCCATTTGTACAGACTGGATCCTCCAGTGCTTGTAGATACTAATAAACTATTGTATTTTCTTGCTCGACTTTTTCCTAAATAAGGCATCCAATAAAAAGGAAATAGTAAAGTCGCACTATATTGCTGAAACTTTCAATCTGTAGCTTACTAAATAATACTCATACTTAAATCTAGTATATTCAAGTTCCGCTGCAGCGCTGCTACATGGAATGCCAATCATCTCCATAATTAAATTGGCTAAAACCGGAGAGAATGAAGCGATTCTCCATTTCTCCTTACCGAGAAAATTGATGTAGTTTTAAGCGCGGAAGAATATTCCATGGATAGGAAATTGATCCGGGTTCCGCGGTTTATCTTAAAGCGGTAGGCCCGATCTTTTATCCTTTCCGAGCTGAAGCAACGGTACAATCTACGACCCGAGTTTTGGGTCCGAATCTTAAAGTAACTCAAATTTTAAGTACAGATTTGAACCGTTCAATCACAATCCGGATTAATTTGGCCCGTGATGAATGTATGTGCCACTTTAATATGGGTAATTATAACATCCCATCTAATCTTTTCCTATTTCGTCTCCTGTCTAACTGGATTATCATTCTGACCATAATTATCGGTTCTAACTATCTAGTGGTCCCTACAAACTAATTACAAACTAATAAGCGAATCTTGTCTCCCTTTATTATCTACTATTTTTTAACTTTCACTTCCGCAATGTTTCCCTACAAAATGACTTTGAGGCGATTTCTTCTCTCTCCATCGGTCTCATATCTCAACTCAGGCAATCTCAAATCTCAACTCCAGTAATCTCTTCTCTCATCTCAATGCTCAAGCGATTTATCATCTTTGTAATGATCTCTCATCTGAATGCTCAAGCGATTATCGTCTTTGGGTAGTTTTTGTGTCTCTTGTTTGGGTATTTTTTTTGTCGTCTCTAAACTAATTAACCACTCCTCTTTAGTAATTTTTTGTCGTCTTCTTGAAATGATGTACCGTAAGGCTTTCACAGTCTTGGTTATTTAATTGTCAACCAAAAAATTTATTTTCTAGGACACTGAAGAAGAGTGAACATTGCAAAATAATTTCACAAGTATTAACTTCATACAGGGCTACATTTATTAACCATTTTATTTAATATATAGTTGGATAATATTGTCTATTAATAATCCACTATTAAAAAGTTCAAACACAATTTGTGGGTTCGAATTTGTTTCAAAGATTTTTTTTTTTTTTAGATATTTCAAATTGAGAGGTTTGATCTCATCTATATGTAAATAAAGTTTAAATAGTCTCATGAAATATGCTATTTATGAAATAAATGACACATGTACAACTTTCTGATTCAAACATTTTTTTTTAAAAAAAATCAAATGGTAATATGCTAGAATTACTCTTTAATGAATACATTAATAAATATTCGCTTCCGAATTACATAAAAGTCATATAGTGTGGTGTGCTAGCATTGCCAAAAGAAACTCATATTTATTGTTGGTTTTAGCCTTTTAGGCGAGCCTCTCTATTTATAAAAGGCTAAAGTATCAATTTCATGAAAAGGGCATCATGAACACCATGTAAATATAAAATGTTTTTGTAGTAAACTGAAAAATGCATTTTTTTTGGACCATTACAAATAGAGAAATTTAGATATATGCCCATCATAACTTCATCAATTAAATTTTTACTCATCAAAACTTTAAATTTAGTTATTTTCCCATTTAAACTCATTCATTTTATTGATATTCCCCATTTTGAGATTTAATCAATTAAAAGTACTAATTAATAAAAAAAAACAAATAAAATGACATTTTTGTCCTTAAATTCAAATCTGTGCTGCACTCCTCTCCTTTGTTGACAATCGATCCAGTTTGTCCCAATTCCCAAACGAAATAGGAAGAATCAGTGTAAATGGACAGTAAGTCTCTTCCAGTTCAAGTGCTCTCCAGTGCTATAGAGCACTTGAACTAGAAGAAACTTACCGTCCGAGTTACATCGGTCTTCCTAGTTCATTTGGGAATTGGGACGATATGATTCTTTAGATAGGAACAAACTGGATCGGTTATCAGCAAAGGAAAAGAAGGCAACACAGATTTACAGTTAAGGACAAAAATAAAATTTATTTGTTTTAGCAATATTAATTAGTATTTTTAATTGATTAAATCACCAAATGAGAATATATATAAAATGAATGAGTTTGAATGAGAAAATAACTAAATTTAAAGTTTTGATAGGTAAATATGAAGTTATGATGGGTATATATCTAAATTTCTCTTACAAATATAAATCCTTCGTCAGGTGACATGCACAAACAAATTGGCACACCTGGAGAGTATGACTCGTCTCCATCAGTGGCTGCACAATTAGCGCCACAGAAAAATCTATATCATGTTTGCAGCGACAATAAAGGAGAAATAAGAAATGAGCGAACGACACGTTGGCTTGGAGCTGAGATTTTGCGACCAGACCATAAAACAAGTCCGCGCAATACACGGAGGAAAAGTCTAAAATATTCAACAACATAACATAATTAAGTAACCAATAACCATACTTTTTCATCCCCTAAACCCTCAAACCAAACCAAACCAACGTAACATAAACGTAAAAGAAGGTCCAACTTTAGCTGCGCTTTCTCAAATAACCAATAACCTACCTGCCCGCCATTTTCCAAGTCTTTATTTAATTAATGTATTATCACTTATCAGAATTTATTATCTAACCCCTTCAAACCATATATTTGTAGAGACATACCATCCTCATTTCTTTGATTCTTTCATATAATTTCACACCTATAAAGTATATATAAACCCTTTCCCCAATTACATAAGTCCCATATATACTTAAATTCTCAACTCAACAGGAGATGGCCATGGAGATTAGTTGTGCAGAGATGGGGGAGGTTCTTCACAGAGGAAGGCTGTATGATAGATACAGTGAGAAGAGAGAAACCAAGCTGAGAGAAGAGTGGTTTCTCCGGATGGAACAGAAGGAAGCAGAGATGCGGGCCCTGTGGGACCGCTTTGATAGAGTAAGAGCCCCAAGCTTTCATCAGGAGATATCGCGGCTTTCGGATGCTCAATCGGATACACATACCAGGCAAAAGGTTGGTTACATCAATATCTTTTGATCATCTTCTATGAGTAACTTGCTTGAAACCAAACATTAGCCAGCGTGATAATAGGAGGAGAACAAAGAAAAAAATAGTTAGATTATTAGTGTTTCTCGGGTTTGATAATTATAACTTTTATTCACAAGAGTTAAAACTTGAAAGGATAAGCAAATGGTACCGTACCTGATCAGCTTGGTACCAATCTCTAGGTACCCTGACCTCAAGCCTTACTAGAATTTTTAATCATGTTTACAAGGTAGCAGCTAGTTAATTAAATCACTATTTAAGCCTGACTAAAGTACTGTTAGTAACAAAATTATTTACCAGAATTAAATATTAATCAATCACTGAACATCCCGATCCACCATGGATGGTACCCAGTACCAGTAGAAATTGGGGTTGGGCCATCTGATTCTGATACATGCTTTTGGACTGAGGTTTAGGTACAGAACCTTTTATTTTTGCTAAAATTGAATATATCTCTGTAACTAGATTATGACAAAATCAAATCAAGGCGAGAAAAAGAACAAAACCACTGCTTTGAGGAACAGTAGCTTGAAGAAAAGTGCTTTAGACAGTCACAGAAGTACTTTCTCTATGCCTCTTACAACAAAGGAAAATAGAGCACCAACTTCGAATGATCGCCTTAACTTATCAAGCTCTATGTCTTCTACAAGGAGCTTGTCTCGAAGCAGAACCATTACCGGAGAAGAAAAGAAAAGCAAGCCAGTACAGTCGCATCACCGGCGAAACACCCTAGCGGGTCCCGCTGAGTTTAAGGGCCTAGAATTGGACAAGAACTTTTATCCCGATAGTTCTAACCGGAGAAAGAGCCACATTTCAAAGTCATTTCTGAAGAAAGGAAGTGGCATCGGACCCGGTTCTGGTGCAGCTATAGCAAAGCAGAGAAGCGGTTTAGATAGTGAACAAAGGAATACAGACTACAGTTTTATAAGCAGTAATTGGAGCTCAAGCCAGGAATCACTGAATGAATTCTTGGTACCTAGTAGTACTTGTTTGACTTGTAGTGGATCAGAGTCGGCCGATCACTGTTTGAGTAAGGAGGACAGAGAGGCCATCGACGTCGTCAGAGAGAGAAAGAAATGGGGCATACCAGAAAAACCCCTGGTGTTCTCTGGTGAATCACAGAAGGATGGCACAAGAGGTTTAAAGAAATTATTGTTGAATATTGTAGGGATTAGGGAAGACAAAAATTAGAGAGAGCTCTGTGCATACCTGCCAGAATTGTTTTGACCTCTTAGAAATGCTCATGATAAATGTCTATATTTTTTAAGGTAAATTGTTTTGACCTCTTAGAAATGCGTTTCATGATAAATGTTGTGTTTTCCCTTTTCAAATTATCCTCGTATAAGAATCTTACTTAAGAAACTAAGATTTGGTTAATCATCAACAATCAGTCACTCCTTTGTAGGCCCAATTCACCCCAATTTTCGGCCCATTAACATTATTGGACTGCTCTAGATCCACCCTCAGTCAGATCTGTAATATTTTGTATGCGGCTTTATAAATCATTAATTGGAAATTGGATTGAATGAAGGTGAAGCCGTGAAGGTGCTGCTCATGCTGCAGTAATGCAGTTGCACCGCCCCACCCCCACCCCCACGCCCACGCCCCCAGGGACTTTTATGATCTGACCGCATTTGACCCGCTGTCGCTGTCATGGACCACGTAAGCGCGAGAGATTTATTGTGGTTGCCAATCCTGTGGCCTCCTTTTGGTATCTTGCTGCTTGCTATTGCTAACATTCAATTCCATTTTCTTAATAGTAAACGAGTAAAACATTTTGCTGAAATATTATGTTACTCACAACTGACAAGCCGTGTTTGAATGCATTTTAACATGCACATGCACATGCACAACATATATATTTCAATATGTTTGTCATCAGTTAAATTCATATTGTCCTCTTACAATTTTGGACATGTTGCTTGTTTACTAAAGTAATAGTAATTTAATATTCTATTTTACAAGTAACATTATGCTCAAATTATTCCTTACATCAAAATAGTCGCCATTCAATGTGTTTAAACATATCAAAAATTAGTAGCAGTGATTATTATTTTTAATTCAGTAGTTTTTTTCGGATTTTATAAAGGTGGATCTAAAATAATAAGAAAAAATTGTTTACATATGAAATAGGGTCATATTAAAAATTATAACAATAGTAGAATTGAATAACCTACAAGATTTTGATATTTAGAACAAATTAATTGACTTGGATGGATCTATTGAAATTGATCGCGCATAATTTGAATCATTTATATAGTTAGCTCATATATGAATATTTGTACAATGGATCAAACAAATTCTCAAGTGCACCCTTAAGTATTTTATATCTAACTTTTATTTCTAACACTCATATTCAAGCTTTAAAGTTTTGTTTATAATATTTTACAATGTTAAATGCAAGCATTTAAATTATAAATCTAGATAGTTTTAACTCCTAACTATTTTTGTCTTCAAGCAAAAAATGAAATATTCTTTTCACACACTATTTTTTTCTCTTATCATTCTCGTGCATTTTTCTGACGATCCGTAATGAATTTTGTGAATATAAAAATACAAACGTTTTTTACTCAATTTTCTCTTTCAAATGAGATCCATGGAGAAATACTTTTGAGTTATTTTCAAATATTTTTATTTATTTTGACAGTAAAGTCCATGAGCACTTTAAATTCTCAAGCTTTCAAACCTCAGTCTGCAACCTTTTAAACCTGAAATTGAAACTATTTAAATGTTTGACACAACTACATTAAATGCTTGACACGGCTACTTTAAACGGTTGTAGACAGAGATTTCGCGTGATACTATATGATCGATATCAGAGGTTTAAACGCTTGAACGTAGTAGTTTAAATGATAGACATCATATGTTTAAACGCTTGAACGTAGTAGTTTAAATGGTAGGCATCAGAAGTTTAAATGGTTGTAGACTGAGCTTTAAAAGCTTGAGAATTCAAAGTGCTCAAGAGCTTTACTTTCAAAAAAAAAAATGACTTGAAAATAACTCAAAAAATATTTCTTCATGGATTTCATTTGAAAGAGAAAATTGAGTAGAAAATATTAGTATTTTTAGATTTGCAAAATTCATCACGCATCATCGGAAAAATGGATGAGAATGATCAGAGAAAAAATTTTAATTTATTTTAATGCTTGCAGATAGAGGTTTAAATTCTTGTGAGTAGAATTGTAAAATATTATAAACAAAACTTTAAAAGTTTAGATATGAGCGCTGAAAATAGAAGTTAGATAAAATTGAAAGATTTTTTCAATTAAACTAGTGCCAGAACATTTCCCTTTGTACAATAGCTTAACTCTATCGACTATTTTTTATAAGTTTCAATACAGAGGATGAATTGATCTAGGAACATAGGCGCAGACTTTTTTGAATAGATATAAATATTATGAGTTATTAGAAACCATAATCATTATTTAATTTTTTTTTTTATGTGTGATGGTCATCAATAGAAAAAACACTCTTTTATGAATACAGGACTCAAATTTTGAATCCCTCTTCCAAATTTGCTTAAATAAAATAAAACTTATATTAAACAAAAATAGAATAATAGACAAAACAAATAGCATAATATTGATAAAATTCCCTAAAATACCAAGAATTCAAGAAATACACGTGCAGATGAGGGCATGATCCATCCCATAATAAATTCAAGAAATACACGTGCAACTTTCGGCCGTAATTCTCGCCGTTAGTCAGTGGACCCCAGAGTGGAAGCTGACAGGATTGAGGATTGAGGATTGACGGACTGGTCACTGGTCACTGGTCCATCGTAGTGTTACTAGGCCCCACCTCGGCTTTCTCTTTCGCTTGAGCTTGCACGCCAGCCTTATGCTCTGCTGACGTTACTGGTAAGCTTAGCCCAGCCCAACCAGGCCTTAAACTGTTACAACATGAATCAACATAGACATAGAGAGAGGCAGAGAGAGGGGCTTCCTGGCCCCGCCTAATCCCTAGTCCCTAATCCCTACTGAGATCTGGCCTAGGATACTAATGCTATTCATGCGTAGTTTGCAGACAAAATGCATGTCATCTTGCAATTTAATGCATTTAGCAGTGGACCAACAATAATCAATCAATCATACATATTATATGCATTGCTTGGATAGTTGGATATGACCATAACCCCAAACTTTGCAACAGAGACCTCTAATCTCAGTAAATAAGATGAGATAAGAAGAAGGACATGGTAAGTAATGGTTAGTGCGATTTGACCATCTGGCTGTCAACTTTGGACTTGGAGACGCCACACCATCACCATCTAATTTCTACAGATGATGAGATGGCCTTTTGCTTTTGCATAGACAAGATAAGACTACCATTGCTCGATCGGGCCAGAGAATGAGAATTGGTGAAGATGGATTAGCAGACGGGGCCCTCCATCTCTGCCGTATTCCCATAATTGTTGCAATATCAATATGGTAACATGGTATTGGTGCCTTGGTGGGGAACGGAATCATTAATGAATCACAGAGGTGGGATTCTGAGGCACTCAGCATGAGCCATGAGCCTACACAGGGAATGGAGAGAAATGGATGCAAGCAATTTGGGTTGAAATGGAGAGAGACAAAGAGTCCCTGTCCCTGTCCCTGGATTGGTAGGCAGCTGATAGGAACTAGGAGGAGATTGGTCAAATGGAACACAAGATGGAATACAGGAAAGCTCACATCACATGGGTCATGGGCTGTTTCATTTTGACACGTCGCAGCATCAAACAATTGTACCACAAATTAGCTTTGAAAAATATATATCTCATCCGTACCATGAATAATAATAATAATATTGGAGACGAATTGGGTGCAATATAATTAATTAAACTATGGAGATCGATGGTGATGTTTGCTCTTTATTGGTTAGGCTACCAAGTTATTTTTGCAAACCAATGACCTTGGCTTGGTGTTTTCTTTCATTGTATCTATCGTCTATCGCTGTTTCTTTCATTTTTGCTAGTTAAAATTCCTCTAACGAAAGAAAGAGCTATTTTGGGCTGTTGGGCCCCAGCCCACAAGAGAAAAAACTTTTCTTGAATTTGACAGGTTCAAATTTTGTTTGGGAATCGAAGAATATATTCTTATGGTCCATCATGTCAGTGGATCAACCTACAAAATAAACAAACAACACAACTACCGTCCCAATATGAGGGGAAGTTAGATTAAATTCAAATTCAGACATCAACGGTTTAAATACTATGAAGTCCATTTTCATACCCTCTCCAACCCAAACTATTTAAATTCCATAAATTTACCAAACTTAAATATTGTCAAAGAAAACTTGCACGTACAACCTAACATTTTTCATTATGTTTAAGATTCTGTAGACGGTGGCATACATGAATTTTCAAGGTTAGACATCTTAACCTTTTGTTAGTTTCTAATGGTTATTAATTAATGGGGGAAAAGGTTTCATGTTTACAGGGCCGGAACTATGAAATTCATATACTTTGTGGTCACTGGAACTTGAACTAAAGTCTTCGTAATCACAAATTAAAATTTAACCACTAAGCTGATAGAGTTAATGTCCTAGAACAAATGTTGCTGCTATTTGTTCATACATTGGTTGATATAATCAATTTGTTCCTTGAGTTTAACATTACTTATAGTATCTTTCCTAACTTTGTAATTAGCAAGAAACACTAATTACATATATAAGATTAGCGTAATAATTAAATATTGATTAAGTTTCACGAATCAATCGATGGAGATCGGTTTAATATCACGGATGCATATAAGAGTATATGGCATTGGAGTGACGTTATGCTGAACATTATAAAAGGATTCTGTGTGCTTGTGTCATTAATGTTCACATGGTGTATATATCTGAAGTCTGAGATAATTCGATTTTCTCATTTGAGGGCTATGCATATGATGCTATTCCAATGTGTTCTTCTTTATAGATAATACAAAGGGTAGTTTTCCTATGTATATGTAACTTACTTGGAGAAGTTCGCGAAGAGTCAATAAAACAAATATCCCTCATCATAGTATGTAATACCGTGGTGAGTGATCATATCTTTGGGCCCCTTGATTGAGTTTGATTACAAATGCGCATTACGATCAATTGTTGATTATTAATATAATATATCTCATGAGTCAAGAAACATAATGAATAAGTAAGCAAGATGACATAGTCCTGACTTGCATTTATCATTAGAAATATTATGTGCTATTGGATATTACATGGGCATTATATGATACTGTCTATATTGGATCATGAACGAGTTATGAGCGAGTTAGGGTATGCTCATGCTCGACTCATTAAGTTAATGAGCGACTTGATAATGATCGAGTTATAGCGAGTTGTTAATGAGCTTTTAGCGAGCGAGTTATGAGCGAGTCACGAGTTATGAGCAATTTACTCACCCCTAGTATCATGTGATATGAGACATTACATAGGGCATTCAATCAACACTAAGAAGTGTGATCAAAGATCGAGTTAATTTAGTATATGTGATGTACAAATTAATCGAGGAACTGTTTAATATGATTAAACAAAAAAAAGACGTTGATAAAACTTAATCATTTGGTCAATTTGATTGTGCCATTGGATAGAGCTTGATTCAACAATCGTGTGAATATGTGGAACGTGCGAAACGGACTTACGGTTTGGGTTTTATGGCCAAAACAAGTTTGACTTGACCTCAGTCAATAAAAGTCAACTGCGAGAATTAGTGAGCTGATGTGGATTTGGTTTGACCCGGTCAACATCTGGTAAGGAGAAGAGTTGGCTTGGGGAAGGGGCATGATCTATTTGGTCCATAGATTTTTATGAGGGATTTGAAAGGAGTGTTGGTCCATTAGACCAACATATTGTATTATTACTATTGTGTCCATGTGAGGATGTCTCTCATTCACATGTTGATTAGGCAAAATGGTAGTTGCAAATTAAAGTAGAGAGCCTCCATTTAAATAGCCTCACACTCTCCTTCTCTCTCCATCACTCCATCCCTCTTCCTCCTCCTCACCCTCTCCCTCTTCCCTTCTCTCTTTGGCCGAACCCCACAAGGGGCCGCCACCCCTTGGGCCGCCACATGCCACCACGACCGCACGACCACCACGTCATCGCCACCACCCCATGAAGCTGATCAGCCGCGTCTGGCCGATTGACTTGGTTTTGGCGTCTTTCTTCTCCTATTCTCATCCTCTTTCTAGATCAATTATTGGATCGTGTTTTGAGATTCGATTTGATCCTTCTTTGCTCATTTGATTGCTGTCATTTTAGTTGCTCATGTGTTGAGCCTTTGCTTGTTCTATTGATTCGTTTCTTGTTGAGAAAGGCAAGTTTACAAGTGAAGTAAAATGATTTGATTTTGGAGAGATTGTAGTACATCTAGTATTAGAATCATCTCTCTCAATCAAACCTTGGGTGGATCAAGCTTTGAGGTTGTCATTGTTGTAACTTGGAGAAGAATACATAAGGGAGACTAAGGTGCTGGCTTTTGGCTGATCTCGCTCCATTCACTTGGAGAAGTGATATTATGTACTGTATGCTAGTTCACATGTGTGATGTGAACCATAAACTGCGTGGATGATTGCATTATTGATCGTAAGATCGTACATATTTAGGCTAGAAAATTTTAAATTGCACCATCTTGCTGTATGTAAAACCCAACATAAGCTACAAACACAAATTTAACATTTTATAAAGATTTGGTTGAACTATGTTAAGACTTAAATAAAAATTAATTAAATTTAAATATAAGTAATTAAAAATTTTAAAATTATAGGAGTGGCTAATTAACTGTAATCTATGAACTGCTGGTCATTAAGTGAAATCCAATTATCCAACATGGTTTACCATACTTGCCTTTTTAAATGCATGGTTTAATTCTGACCAAGGAGCCACGTGAGTTCACTTAAGTGTAGTCTAACTAAAATTGCATCTTCATATCTTCATTAATTTTTAATAAACACTATCTGAATGTGGAGAAAAGTATGGAATGCGCAATTGACAAATTTAAATAACAAAATTGATGTCATTAAATGTGATAAAATCAGAGTTCTAAATAGATAATTATAATTGTGCAATAATTTTTTCAGACCTTAAAAACACTATATATCAACCACTTTTTTTTTATAGAGTTTTGAAAATTCTACATGCCTATCAATGAAGC
The DNA here is from genome assembly GCA_025461045.1 of Carex parvula. Taxonomy (NCBI): domain Eukaryota; kingdom Viridiplantae; phylum Streptophyta; class Magnoliopsida; order Poales; family Cyperaceae; genus Carex; species Carex parvula. Next base: position 153,641 of record JAJGRW010001224.1, read on the forward strand.
ACTTTATTTTCGTTTCATGTCATAAGTAGCAAAACAAGCATCGAAAGTTTAAAAGAAATTAAAGTAGAAAAACAATGCTCAAGTATATATTTCAAGATGATGCAAATACTAACGTTTTGTTCGGCTCCGTTACTTTGCGCGTGAGAAAAAAAAATTCAATTCAACTTCGCGAAATATGTCCTACGCGCACAGTAAACGTCAGTTCAAAATTTTCATTTTCCCAGACCTATTCCCATTCCCATAGGTCCGCCAAACAGAGCCTAAGTATAAAATTTTAAATTTTTAGTATGCATTACGAACAATCAAGTTTGTATTTTAGAATGGTTCAAACAATGACGATGAAGTAAAGTGTGTATTATGCCATAGATACATTTTAGACTTCAAATTACGAGCCTTTGACGATTAACAATATTATTGATTGTTACTAAAAAGAATTTTGATTTCGTAAAAAATGTGTGACAATGTACCTTTATTATTTCCTATTAAAATACACAAGCATGCGATAAAAAAAAATTGAGTATTTATTAAATGGGACGTGATAATTGCTTTTCAAATTAAATCTCCGGTTAAATCTCCCAACTAGTGATTTTTGACCGCGATCACCTTCTAAAAGGTCGTTGATGCATTTACAAACGACGCTAGATGACGTGTACAAGTCTTTATACATAACGTATCAAGACTTTATATCTAACACACTAAGTCTTTATAAATACTTGACATATCAACTATTTATAAATACTGAACAGTTGACGCTAGGTGCACTTTAATTTGAATTAAAATATTCCATTAATGCTCTATATCAAAAGTAGAATTAGCTGGTGTAAAATATTAAAAAAAATAATTGATTTTAAACTTTTATCAATAGCAGTAAAACTTTATAATTAGCACATCAAGCCTTTATATCCCGACCATTTTATTAATATCTAAAGTTTAATAGAAATTAATTAATATACCCAGGTTCGCTGGGAATTAATAAAAATAACACTACCGGCCAGAAAATGGCCAGTACCCGTATTATTATTTTTTTAATTTTTGGTTGTTTTAGGATTTATTGGAGTATTTTCCGTTTAGATTTTATGTTCTAGGATTTTATGTTTAGATTTTATGTTATGTAATATTTCTTGTTTAGATTTTAGGTTGTACTATTTTTGTTATATTGTAGTATTTAGTGTTTAGCATAATCATGATAATTTATTTTATTTTAGTATAATTTAGCATAACTTAGTTTAATTTAGCATATTCCTGATGATATTATTTTATTTTAGTACAATTCTCATTAGTTTAATTTAGTGTAACTCTGATAAGTTATTTTATTTTAGCGTAATTTTGCGTAAGTTAGTGACGAAGAGGTGGAGAAATATGGGAGAAAGAACTCAACCGAGGAAAGATAGTGTGAAATTTGATAGAATGAATTGTGAGAAATTCGCCCAACCCTCCACACATATATATAGCACAGGTACCGGCCAAAAAAGGTCGGTAGTAGGTTTGGGCCATTTTATGGCCGGTAGGGACATTTTTATTAATTTCCAGCGAACCTGGGTATATTAATTAATTTCTAATAAACTTTGGATATTAATAAAAATGTCAGCTTTATATCTAGTATGTCAAGTATTTATACATCACATAGCAAGTTTTTATAAGATTTAAAGTGAAGTTTTTATACATACCGTATCAAGTCTTTATATCTAACATATGAAGTATTTATAATTAGCATATCAAATTGTATACATAGTATATTAAGAAGAAGAAAAAAACATGAAATCAAATATAACAAAAAAAATACTTCATCATAGATCTTACTTAAAAGAGAAAATTCAGCTCAAGACGTTTGTAATTTTAGTTTGTAGGATTCCTCATATATTATCGAAAATATGGGCGATATTCAACATAGTAATAAAAATAATGGGTAATGAAAGAAAGAAAAGAACCTTTCATTTTTTTTTACGAAGGGCAGATTGAGGAATTGAGATATGGGACAAAACATTTCTCCTATTAAATAATATTTAATTGTGTAACTTAAAATGCATGTAAGAATTTTTGTTGTTGTTGTACAGATTGGGTGAGGTAATGAAATGGTTATCAACTCATCATGCTCATTTTTGTATTGTTTGTATGTAGCTCCAAAATTACATATCCCCTGTTTGCTTCATCAAATGGAATTAAATTAAGTTCTCATTGGGTTACCTAATCATAATTAAAAATTAATTACAGAAGGTTGAAGTATCCAATAATGCCAGTTTAATTAGTTACCTCTAAGCTTTTAGTTTCAACTTTCAAGTAATGCTGCCTGCCAAGGTGTTACATGACAAAAGCAGCAAGACTTGATCAGCCCAGAAACAAAAAGGCACAAAGACAGTAACAGTAACCGAACCTCCGAGATTAAATTAAATCCAAGACAATAGCACACAATAATGAAATAATAGTATAGGTTTGACCAGTCAACAGAACTTTTAATTGAGGTCAACGACATCACTGTTGGTGATAGCCAGTGGCCAGTGCCAAACTGCCACACATCAAATTCATTCAAGGGTACGAATCTTCTCACAAGACCTTGGCTTGCACTTGGCACTTTGGCCCTTGCAGTCTCAATAACATCACACCTGACGCACTCGCAACTTTTCAACGATCTACACAAATATTTTCTTTTCTTTTCTTTTGTCTCCATTATGGTGTCATGTATCATACTATCATGGGAACAAGAACTAACTTGTGAAATAAACATTCGCAAATTTCTATGACCCAACTTCTAAACTTCAAATTATTTTTGTGCCAATAATTGAAGTTTTCAAGCTACTAAGACTACTATTTTTCTTCTTTTTTTTTCTTTTTTAATTTACTAAAACTATGTTTTTAGCCTATCCGGAGAAAACAATAAAGAAGTGAAGGCATAGTTCCGGGTGTTCATCGGTTCGGTTCGGAACTAAAATCAAATAGACGAATTAATACCAATTCTAATGAACTGAAGAAATTTCAGTTTGTTCGATTATATTAAATAGTTTTTGTTAATTTTTAATTTCTTTATAGGTTCAAAAATTATTTATTTCAGTACACCTAAATGAATTGAATTAGGATTTAGTATTTTGCATGCTCAATGAAAAAAAAACATTCATAATTAATTTTACAGGCTGAAACTCATCCATCCATCTAGAAACAACTATTATTCTCCCAAATACCTTCACAAGTTGAAACACAATTGTTCTCCCAAGTACCTTCTAGAAACAACTATTATTCAATGCAGTTTATAAAACCATGGGAATTGGAAAATGAAAGGAAAAAACAGAACAGCATGCGTTATAACTTGCACGTGCCATAGGCCCTCAGGAAGGATCCATACGAAATGGCACTGTTACACCGTCCAGGGATAATTTTGGAAATGTTTCACAATATCTATAGTCTTCATTTTGAAAGTAGAAGTTTGTATATAGTTATTCAATTATTTTTCAAAACTAAAGGCGATGATAATTCTTTTTAATTTTAAATATTAAAAATGTTTGACAATATGTATAGTCTCCATTATGGTGTCTCATACTATTTGAATACGGATAATTAAAACATAAAATCATTCATATATATATATATATAGAGGAGGGATCCACTTACAACAAATTTGAGTTACAACAAAGTTACAACATTCATTTTTTTCATTTTCAAAGTCCAAATCGTCGATCCAACCGTTCAACATGATCATCTAAATAAAATATACTTGCAGATCAAATTTTATATTTTTTTGAATTTTTTTACTATTTATTAAGTATTTTACAAAAAATAGCCATACTTAGACCATTGAATTTTGTACCCATCTTAATAAATAGTAAAAAAATTCAAAAAAATATAAAATTTGATCTGCAAGTACATTCTATTTAGATGATCATGTTGAACGGTTGGATCGACGATTTGGACTTTGAAAATGAAAAAAATGAATGTTGTAACTCAAATTTGTTGTAAGTGGATCCCTCCTCATATATATATATATATATATATATATATAGTGCTTGGCTATTATGCTTATATAAGCATATGCCCACATATGCTTAAATGTTCATTTTTGCGTTTCCAATATTCAAATGGTCAATCCGACCGTTCATCTTGTTCTCCATATTAATATGTGCTTGGAGACCAAATTTTACATTTTTCTGAATTTTTTTACTATTTATTAAGCCACTTTGAAAATTGCTGATCATATGGTCCAGAATTTTGGAAACACTGTTTTTACTGTTCACCCAGATTAGCAATTTTCAAAGTGGCTTAATAAATAGTAAAAAAATTCAGAAAAATGTAAAATTTGGTCTCCAAGCACATATTAATATGGAGAACAAGATGAACGGTCGGATCGACCATTTGAACATTGGAAACGCAAAAATGAGTTATAAGCATATGTGGGCATATGCTTATATAAGCATAGTAGCCAGCCCCATATATATATATATATATAGAGTAGAACTAGGGTGCTCCTAAGCTCACCAAGCCCTTCGTGAGCGCGACTCTAAAACCTATCGAATTGACTTCAAACGACATTTCCAAACCGTTAGATGTTCAATCTATATTAAAATGTGCTTGGAGACCAAATTTTACATTTTTTGGAATTTTTTTACTATTTATTAAGATGGTTTGAAAATCGCTGTTTTTCAATGGTGCAGAATTTTAATAAAAACAGCGATTTTCAAACCATCTTAATAAATAGTAAAAAAATTTCAAAAAATGTAAAATTTGGTCTCCAAGCACATTTTAATATAGATTGAACATCTAACGGTTTGAAATATCGTTTGAAGTCAATTTGATAGGTTTTAGAGTCGCGCTCACGGAAGGGCTTGGTGAGCTTAGGAGCACCCTAGTTCTACTCTCTCTCTCTATATATATATATATATATTCATATCCACATAGATATTCAAATATCGGATATCCGCATCTAATTTTTCGAATATGAATTGAATACATATTGGATATTATCCACACCATATTTTTTCCAGCACAGAAGAAATGAAAAAATTCATCCAGTTTATTTTAAATTTGAATCAAATACACTTATAATCTATGTTGCATGGATACAGGTACGGGTGTCGTATCATATACGATACGAATACGGCGATATGGCAATTTTCAAAAATCTAAAATATAATACGGCTATTATATACTATTTTTTATTATTTTAATTACATTATTAATTCAACACTTATATTGTACATAGTTACATATTCTAGCAACAAAAGTTAGCGTGTGTAGTGATAGATTCTTTGGTTCTCAACTAACAAGGGTTCAAATCACCCTCCTAGCAAAAATTATGCAACTTTTTTGGTGTTTGTGTGGCTCTCATTGGACCTAAGTCGCGCGATCCACAGATTTTCACACGGTGTACATGTGTCCGTAGCATATCAGGAAGTATCAGTGGCATATCGAGGGACGGGGAGTATCGGTGGAGTATCGAAAGGATATAGAATATGCCACGTTAGTCTATCGCTGGCGTATTGAATACGTATCAGTACTGATACGGGTACGAAATCCTATATGAAGCATCGATGTAACATAGCTTTAAATGGAACATGGATATGCCCAGATTTCATGTATATTGTTCAAAAATCATGAAATTCTCCCTCTTAAATTAATAATATTATATTTACTCTTCTAAATTTAGAAACACACATTTATCTAATTTATTACATTTCCAATTAGGACTCATTTTAAATTGATGAAGTTCTTATTTTACCATTAACTATAAAGTAAAAATATATAATCAATGTAGGAAAAATATTTAGTTTTATAATTGGTAGGTTTCTGATAACAAATGACTTATTTATTTACTCGTGACACATACACAACAACATTTAGGCATACGGTTGTGTGTGTGTTACCACTAAGAAAGTGAATCATTTGTCCGTGCAATCGGTCAATTAGAAGACTGGACATTTTATTAAACATGCTACATATTTTTAGTTTTTTAATAAATTATCAAATAGGTATTTTTATATTTTATAATGAGTTATAATCTTATAATAGAAGAGGGAAATTGGGTAAATTTGTGAGTTTGCAAAATTTAGGAGGGTAAATATGATATTATGAATTTTAGTAGGGAAAATATGTAATTCCGAAAGTTTTGAAGGTTATACATAAAATTTTCCCTTTAATCAAAATATATCTAAATGAATTTTTACTTTTTAAAAAAATGTTACAACAATAATTGCCATCCTTTTGTAAATTTCCCCTTTATTTTTATACGGTCCGTTGATGGCACGACCAATTGTAACGTTTTAATTGGAAATTATTATTTTTTTAGATATAGTAGTACAAGGAATTCAAATTATAATTTATAAGTGGTACGAAATTGATGGAGCTTTCTTACACCCGCCGCCGAAAGAAAAACAAGGAAAATATGAGCACGTCTCGTCACGCTGATAGCGTGCCTAAAACCCAAACCATAACAACCTAGATTCGAAAATTAACTTCAAATTTATAAATTTATGAATTCAAAAATTTATAAATTTTGCATGTATACACATCAATGACAAAGTAAATTGATTTTAACGGATTGGACTCGTCGTTTGAGTCAATTCAATAGATTTTTGAGACGGTATATCTTATGCGCATTTTCGCCAAACTCAATTAGTTTTGAGTTAAACTATATATATATTTGTGTGGAAAATGTAGAGAACACAATCCAAGTTAGAGCAGCAGAATCAGATACATCCATTTTGTCTGCCATCTGGCACACTATGTTTCGTTTTCTCTTTATAGAAGGTGAACCAAATTTGTACAAGTAATTTGCTTTTCTCTTCCACATTCCTTCCAAAATTCCCAAGTCCCAAGTCCCAACTGAGTATTTGTCTTACTATGTTCTTTCTTTCTCGCTTTAGGAAATACTTGCCTTCATACGCTATCCAAAGGATTTTACTGCTACTGTTACTGTTAGCATAAGCATAAGAATAAGAATATATATATCTGCTCCTTTTTCTAAAAGAGGGCAGTGGTGCAAGAGTGCCAGGCTTTTGGATCCTCAAAAGCTTTCCATCTTTTGTAGGTCAATTGTGCAAAGTTTTCTTTTTTTTTTTTTGAGGAAAATTTTGCAAAGTTGTCTTAGAAGAAGGAAAGATCTTAGATAATGGAAAGGAAGGATCCTGTCTGTACTATGTATGTTACTTGCTGTGGTGTGGCGGGTAACTGGGATGTGCAACTCTTGCTTTTGTTTCCTTTCCGGAATCTAGCAACACCAAACGCTATTGTAGTAGATACAACAGAGAATCTTCACATGACAATCTTTCTTTTCAAACTTCAAAACACGGCGTTTTCCTAGTGTTTGATTTCTCCACTACCATTTTATATTATATCGCCAAGATTGCTTTCATAAGAATCTATACATTAATTCCCTTTGATAATGTGATAAAATTGGATCTAACTCTGCTGCTCTTCCGATCTCAACCATTCAAATTTTTTATTCACGTATCTCGATAAAAAAAAATTCATACACAAATCTTAACAATTTTAAATAGTTAAAATCAGAAGAGCAGGCTTCTGCTAGAGCAGCAGAGTCTGTTCCGATAAAATTGAAGAGCGTTCCTGCCAATGTGTAAACTCAAATCAACCAACCTAGCTACGTGTCACGTTGGAAATTAATACGCTGAAAATTGAAAAACGAGGCAGGACGGGGAGATAGGGTGATGTTTTAATAAAGTGGTGAGGGATGTACAATATATTATATTTTAATATCAAATGTAACATCTGTGATTTTAGTCTTGAGAAGGATGTACGAAAAAGAAGTAAACAAACAAATAGTAGCTACTCCAATCAAACCACCTAAGGCTAAGGGGCTAAAGAGACCTCTCATCGCATCGCATCTCATCTCATCTCATCTCATCTCCCTCTCATCTCATCACATCACATGTTTCTGAGCGGGATGGGGTTCTGTCATCATTGCAAAACAACAGATTATTCCCTGCCAATGCCATGGATAATCATGATTCCAATTTCTCAATGCTCACATGTCCCCCCCCCCCCCCCCCCCACCACACACACACACACACTGCTCGAAAAAACCTTACACCTAATCATCCTCACCTTTTGTAATACCAATCAATTCAATTTCATTTGAAAAGAACATATTATTATAGGCCCAAACTCATTTCCCCAGAAACCACTGTTTGTGAATCATCTCAAAGAATCATTCTAAAAAGTAGAGCACATCATTAGACACCTTAAGGTGTTTTCTTTGAATTAATTGTGGAAATGATATAAAAGACAAGGAAGGCAATATTAAAAAATATTAGAAATGAAACCAAAGAAAATATTATGGAAGCAAAAGTGGCAGAGGGGTATACATTGGGACAATTAATATAAAGTATTTGAGAGGGGTATACATTGGGACACATGTAACATACAAAACCACACGTATTATTTATTTAAGGAAAGGAAATATCGACATTGTCGATCGCATTTATGCTAATTTAATGGTGTGAAAAGTTCGATATCTTGTTTTCAAGCGAGATACATACATCATACATGGTTGGTGTTCTGGCTTTTATTGGTCAAAGTGTACTCTCCGGATAGTTCCATGTGGAGCAGTTAGCTAGCTACCCTAAACAAGACAACAAACATATATATATATATATATATATTTTTTCTATTCTTTCATCCATTCTTTCAGTTAATATTAATTTCATGGGTCTTTGGATTTTGATCTCTTAACTATAGATATTAATTTGTTTTCATATATATTGAAGCTAAATACGCCTCTAACCTATTTTTAAAGAAATTTGGCGGCTAACGATTCCTGAAATCTCGCCACCAATCACTCCTACCCCATGAGAAAACAAGTGGTGCAATTAATACCATAGGAATGGTACACACGGATAATACAAACATCTCTAAAAGCATGGAATTGCACCTCTTTCTCTCTCTACTAAATTCCCATGGGATGGCAGCCAGGCAGCTCCTATATATATATATATATATCTAAGGTCAAATGACATGGCACTTAATGGAGACAAGCACACGAGCTAGGGATAGGCACAAAAGAAGCATGTCATCATCGCAGAGCCATATTAATTGTGGAAAAAGGATAAAGAAGAAGAATTGAAGTTTTGTAATATGTAATGTACACCAAAAATTAAAAGCGTAAATAAAAAAAAGGAACAAAAAGAAAAATAAATAAATTGAGAAGGTGTAAGTATACTATCTCATCTCAACTACTAGTCCTCATGAGCATAGCCTCTTGCTCTCAGCAAACAAAAAGCAAAGGCTAGCAACGCTCGATTTAAATTCATATTTCTGCAACATCCTAACCTGTGACTAATTAACAATAAATCTAAAATCCATTCTTCTCTTGCTAGCTAGGCTAGCTACTAACGATCAGAAGAAGAAGAACAAAGCCATGAATCCACCATACCTTCGCCTCGTGTAGCCGCAACTGCCGTATCTTGTTCCCTGGATACATTAACAAATTCCGACGAGCCAGAGCCAGCAGTAGTCGAGTAGTTCAATTTGCAGTTAGTTGACACTCTCTGTTGTTGTGTAGAACCCGTTGGATACTCCGCCCTGTCAACCGGATTTAGCTGGATTGGCTCTTGCATGTTTGATCTGGGTCCCGACCCGGAACCAGAACCCGACCCAGTACCGAGCCAACCGCCTTGGTGCAATTTTTCAGATCCAAGCAGACCATGTCCAATCGTCGACCCGGTGTACTCATTTGACATACCCATGGATGGAGCAGCTCTCGAGCTGAAGTTAAGCATACTCCTCGGGTCATACTTGGGTTGCAGCTGAGATTGAAGAAGAGACTGAAAGGTCATGAGGGAATTTGGCATGTTAAGAAACGACGTCTGTGCATCTGCTTGTTCGTTCGTTTGTAGTGCACCAAGACCTGTACCCCCGGTCATGCCACTTGTCACTGGTATTGAACTCGTCCCGGCAATGGTGGTTTCGATGGAAGGCGAAGAACCCGAAATGATACTGGTGTTGAGCTTCTGTGCAAAGGGTCTGAGGAGGTAAGGCGGCAGTGATGAGGAAGGAGATGCTGAGGAGGAGAAGAGATGGTGATCAAAACGGGTTGACCGAGTCAGAGGCGATGGTGCAAAAGGAGGCGAGGGGATGCCGGTGAACTCTTGCACCATGGCACGGAAATTGGACGTGTCCGTCGTCAGCACAGTAGTCGGTGCACGGCGTGAGGCCCGTGTTCGCTTCCTGGAACCTCGTGGTGTAGCTGTAGGGGTGTTTGCTGTTGTGGCAGCCACAGCAGATGAAGAAGAGGGGGAGGGAGTGGTGTTAGTGTGTACTTGAGAGGTGTGGAGTGAGAAAGAGGAGGAAGGAGGAGGAATGAAGGAGCGAGAATTGGTCCCTGCCGCAGCGGCGGCGGCAGCGGCAGTTGTGGTTGCTGGATCATAGGGGAGAAGATGATGATGATGATGATGAGAGGTGAAATCAGGTAGCGGGAGCGAGTAAAAAGAGGCAGCGGGGCCACCACCGGTGTTTGACTGGAAAAAAGAGAGGAGAGGGTCACCGCTGCCGGGCCGGGAGTCAAACTCCTCATCCCCGCCGCTCGACGACTGGATGCTGCCGCTGTTTGCTGAATCCATCCCGATTTCCGAGAGAAGATTATATATACATATATATATATATATATCAGCTGATCATTTCAGATTTCAGTAGGTAAAAATGATGTTGAAAGCTTTTCTAACTGTTAATTAAAGGTGGAGCGGATCTGTAATAAGATCAGGTAAGGAAGAGAAGGAGAGGGAGGAGAGAGAAAGCGAAAGGGGAAAGAGAGGGGAAGGGAGGGGAAGGGAAGGTACTCAAAATGGAGGCTGGGGGTATAAAAGAGAGAGAAGGCTAAGGCTGAGAGAGTGAGAGCTGAGAGGGGGCGGCTTCTGCTCACGTTTCCACTAAGGTAATAAAAGATCCGCCAGAGATTGCAAAAGATGGTGGGGCCCGCGAGGTGGAAACCGGGTGTAGCCGGTCAAGGGGGAAAGTTCAAGTTGGAAGGTTGGGACTTGGGAGCTTTGTTAATTGTTATGTATGTAAGTGTGAATGAGGTTAATTTAGAGAAAGCAGAGCAACGAGACAAGTGAAAAGAAGAGTTAAAAGCGAGAGAGAGGGGTTAGTTGAGATTTGAGAGGAACGGCTTCTTTCGTCTCCAGTTTATTTAAGGAGGACAATGCCGTGACTTTGAGTTGGAAGTTGTCGCAGAAAATGGAGAGCATAAGACCGGAGAAGAGCAGTTGTGAATTGTGATCGGAGCGTACAACCGGAGGAGCAGTAGGAGACAATACATCAGACATTGGACTTGTATTTCTTTATTTATTTTGCTTTCGTCGAGTTACTTGCGTTGACCTCTTTCCTTAGTATACTAAATTGCTTCAAGGTATAAACAAACAGTAGAAATAGCCAAACCGAGCAGAATTAAGAACCATGTTTTTGTTTTTGGTTCAAATCCGGTTCTGGTCCCATTTTCTCTCGCGGACAAGGGACAACCCTGACCTGCTCGTCTATTATATAGTCAATCTTTTTTAAGTACAGTTCATTATATTATTAGGCAATGTTATTTAACATTTTTGTCCCTCTTCTTTTGAAATTAACAAACCCACGCTTTACTTTTTTTTAAAAGGATCCCCTCCCCAGTATTATCAGCTCATTGACCAGATTTAAATGCCACAATATGTTACAAACTTTTCTTTATTATATTCTAATATATTCTTTTAGATATGATTAAATAATTGAGTCATTTGCCCATAAATTTTTATCTTTGGAACATGATCCATTAATACTATTATTTAATTCTATCCATTATGATAAAGCTTTGCCAAACTCCTGATAGAGTTCCGACCAACTTCCATGAAATTCCATTCAATATACAGCATAAGCATTTAAATTCATTAATAAGGTATATAAATTGAATGCTAAAGCATCTTAAACTTTTCCCTACATTTTCTTTTATTTGCTCCGACAGTTTTTATTCCAATCTTAGTTCTCGTTTAAGATAATTTATTTTTCATGCCATGCCATGCCAGCTATTTCCTATTTCATTGAATAAGGAAAATGAATTAATCCATAAAACTCTTCCTCATAGGTTCTGATTAGGGGTGTAAATCGATCGGATATCGACGGACCATAATTAAATTATATTTGTAATCATTTATAATTTTTGAATACGGATGATATCAATCATATTCATACATACAATAGAAGCTATTTGACTAAAATATACATACATATAACGTTTTGTAAAAATCAATTACATAATATTTCTATCGCAAAGTTGTTAGTTAATAATTACATATTAACTAATAAACTAATTATTATCATATTGTTAGTAAATGTATGAAGGAATTATAAATATTGATAAAATATAAAATACGAGCAGTTATAAGTAAGTAATTAGAGTTAAAATGAATACAATTTTATAGCATACTTCAGAGTTTAAAAAATGAAATATGGGCCTCTGAAACGGATATTCAGATATTAAAAAAAATTGGATTCATATAAATATTGATATTTGTATTCATATATACTGTCAAATTGAAAATTATACCTGTATCTATATTTGCTATGGAAAACCTATAATCATACAAAATTTATATAGCTATTCTTATATACTACAAATATATATATCTAACCTTTACCACTTAATTCAGATAGTGATTTATAGAGAAATATTGTGTTACCTAGGATAGGGACTGGAACATTTGGACGGATTTTTTTAAAAAATAGTAATTAAAATAATAAAAGTTAAAGGACCAACATGATTATCGAGTTTTCTACAAAAACAGCAAAAACCGAATAGGCTATTCGGTTAAGGATTTTTTTTTGCTTCACCGAATAGCCTATTCGGTTTACAGGGCAATTTCTTCAGTTTGCAGTGAAATGGCTTAACCGAATAGCCTATTCGGTTTGGTGTTTTTTTGGGCTTGACCGAATAGGCTATTCAGTTTAGGTTTTTTTTTTTTTTTTTAAGACTAAGAAGAGCAAAATAAAGAAATCTAATACTAAAAATTTGATTTTTTTATTTAAATTATTTGACTTCTTTTGATATATAATTAGCATATTCATACTAAAATACGCTAAATTACTTGAAATTATGTTGAATTACACTAAATTATATTACATTATGCTAAAATACGGTAAATTACGCTAAATTACATATGAATAGGAACGATATCTTCACTGAAAAGGCGAAAAACGACGGCGAAACTTCAAACGGTCATAAAACGGCGCTCGAGTGTCCGATTTCAGCAAATGACCACTTTTCGGAAAGCTTGCGAAAATACGCATGCGTCCGTGCTAGCAATGTCAGATTTTAAAATTCAGAATCCCCAAAAAACTAAGGGAAGAGCCTCAAAACTTGAGTTGAAGTTTCCGATTAAGATTTTCATTTCTATTATTCAATCCAAGTAGCTCAGTAAATTAGTTACATAATGAAATTGTAGAATACCAATTTTTACTATTTTTTATGATTCGTGAAAGATGGCACATAATCGGTCTATTTTAGCGTAATTTTGTGTAGTTTAGCGTAATTAGCGGAGTTATTGTAATTTAGTGTAATTTAGTGTAATTCAACATAATTTATTGTAATACAGTGTAATTCAACATAATTTCAAGTAATTTAGTTATTTTTTGTTGTTGCTAATTATAAATCAAAAGAAGTAATCTAACAAATAATTTAAACAAAAAATTCAAATTTTTAGTGTTAGATTTCTTTATTTTGATCTTCTTAGTCTCTAAAAAAAAAAAAACCTAAACCGAAATGGCTATTCGGTTTAGGCAAAAAAATTCCTGAACCGAATAGCCTATTCGGTTTAGGGGGTGTTACACGAAAAGTTATACAGTGCGGGAATTTGTTTTTCTGAAAGTAGGGTAAACCGAATAGCCTATTCGGTGAAGCAAAAAAAAACCCCTTACCGAATAGGCTATTCGGTTTTTACTATTTTTATAAAAAATCCGGTAATCATGTTGATTCTTTAACTTTTATTATTTTAATTACTGTTTTTAAAAAAAATCCCATTTGGACACCAATATGTTTAATTTTGACGAGGTCAAACCTAGCTTTAGTGTGTCTCCACTCTCCATTCCATCAGCTTTATTACTACTTTCCGTACCTAAACAGTTTACAAAATTAGTACACACAAAGTTCATATCACAAAACTGAAGATAACCATGCTCTTCCTGGAATGAACTATGCTTATTTCAATAGAAAAACAGAGTTCTGTTTTTGCAATTCCAACTATTCAAAATTTCCATTCGCGTATCTCGACAAAGAAACTTTTTCATGCACGAATCTCAATAAATTTAATAGTTGAGATCCGAAAAGCAAGACTTTGTTTTTCCATTGAAATAACAGCAGAGTCATAACCGCTCTTCCTCTCATTCCGGACAGGAATAGCTTTAAAACGGAACTGAGCAGTGAGCAGCGAGCAGCACTCAATTTCCTTCAAAATTCTTCATTCCTGCGCTGTCCATCTTGATAACAATCAAAACTTATCCTGCCAACTGTCCATATTCTTATTCCATAGTACTAGTAGCAGTAGATACATATATATCACAAATCTTAATATGCTCTATTACAACTTGCTACACTACATCTGGTAATGCTGTTCAATTTCCCACTTAAATCTTTAACTAGGGAAGGCAAATCACACTGGTACCAATACACACGAGGAAAAGCTATATTTCTGCTTAATTATGTTAAATCAACATGAATGAATTTTACATGATTTATCAACCCCTCATACTGAAATCTTCACATCTACTTGTAAGAATTCATCAGAAATTGCAGCTTATTGTGCTATCAATCCCTGAACCATTACTGCTTCAGTCTTACCAGTATTGTAACACACCACAAAATTAACTACTTCTCCAGCACAATAAATAATTACATCTATCAACTATCTAAAAGCCACTACAAGTAATTTCAAAATAAGTAAAGTTTAATCTCATCTCCAAAGTAAATCGGTAGATTCGTTCCCAATCTCGTCGCGAAATTTTCACACTGATGCTGTGTTATCCACGGCCCGTGATGTGCCACCTCGCAGCCCGAGCGACAATGGAAAGGCGCGAGAAATATCGCAGAGAAAAACGCGGGTATTTCCAAGATTGAGACATCTCTATAAAGGGTGAGAACTGAGAAAGGGCTTCAGAGTTCAGAGAAAGAAGCGCGCACGCAGGAGAAAACCGAGTAAAACCCACTCAAGCGGCACACACAGATATCAGATATCATCGTATCAATGACGGACAAGTGTTTTAGTATCTATTTAAAATTAATTAAATACCCCTTGTCTATATTTTTATTTTTATTATTTCAAGAATTAAAATTTATTTTTATTTTATTTTATCCGTTATATAATTATCGAATAAATTAATCATTTCTATTTAATCTAAAAATATGGCAATCAAATAATATCTTATTCTCAAAACACCGTCTACGTAATATAAAAAATATACAAAAATTATATTGGTATTGAAATAATATAAAGTCCTAAATATATGTGCTAAAGAATCAGTTTTTTTCTAAAAATATACAAAAATTATCTTTTTTTTTTTTCAAAACACTGTGTATCGTAATATAAAAACACTGCCGCATTTATGATCTGGTAAGAGCATCTACATCCCAGTAACTCAAATGAGTTTCTAAATAATTGTTAATATTTTTTTAGAAATTAATACCTCTAAAGCTTGTAAACTCTCACATTCCTGAAATTAATTTTAGAGTAACTATTAATCCAAGTCAGCAATAAATTAAAAAGGAGAAATAATATGAGTTAATCATTTGACCAGCGTGGAGTTTATAAATAGTTTCTTAATAAGAAACTTTTCTGCATAGTTTCTAATTAAAAACTACCCCACATTCCTGAACCTAAATTAGAAACTATCACATCAAATTAGAAACTCTAATAATATCAGAGATTTAGATGTTCTAAAAGTGCTATGATTTTTATCATGGGAAGAAAAGTTATCTATCCCTCGCCTAGGGGTGAGAAAATTGCTCATAACTCGTGACTCGCTCGTAACTTAATGAATAGAGCATGAGCATACCCCAACTCGCTCATTAAGAACTGAGTTACATGAAATCATGCCACATCCAATCCCAACCGGATCAAACTCAAATCCAACTTAGTTATACTCAGACCAATGCACCCAGCGACCCTAACCCAGCAGATTGTCTTCTCAACTCGGATCGAATCGACTCACTCATTAAGCTAATGAACCGAGCATGAACATACCCAACTCATTAATCACCCCTACCCTCGCCGGTGCATAATTATTGATGCATAGCAATAATTTGATGCCTCATAATTGTAAGCAATATACAATGCGCACGCAATGATGCATTGAAAGTGTGAATTCGGTGTAATTTTCAAATTTATGCTGATTAAGTGTGACCTTATTGGTAGGAGAACAGCTTGGGTCCGATGCCCATCGGACTCAAATTTGGGTTCGATAGGTTTCGGAACTATCCGATCCACTTTAAGATTCATGCGCATGAATTTTAAAGCAGACACAAAAGTTACAAGCGTGAATCTTAAAGCAGATAGGACGGTCATCGAACCCATCGAACTCACTTTGAGTTCGATGGACATCAGACCCAAATTGACCTCTATTGGTAGAGTTGTTATGTACAAGGATTAAAGAGGAAGTTGTTATAAGGATTAATTTTAGTAAGGGTGAAAAATACATAGTTATAGGCAACAACACTTATACGTGAGATAGGGCGGGAGGACTTCACATAGGGGTGTCAATGGCACTCTTTTAACCGTTTACTCTACCCGTATCGTATTCGATAAGGTAGATATGGGTAAGGTTTTTTTTTGTTAGCTTATTGGGTATGGGTATGGATAAAGAATTTTTTTTTCGTTAGCTAAACATGTATGGATACGGTTAAAGGCAAATTCGTACCCGTTGGGTAACGGGTAATTATATAAAATAAAATTATATATAAATATTTAAATATATATTCAAGTTTTTTCTTTTCCATTATTGTATATGTTGTTGGTTGTATGCAATCTTCTAAGTACTTTGTTTGACATAATTTGCAAAACATACATTAGTTGAATTTAACCGTTTACATGATTGAGTGAGTTTGTAGGTTCAAGATCTTAATTGCAAGATTAATATGAAGAACCAAAGATAGATTCAAGATCTTAATTGCAAGATTAATATGAAGAACCAAGGTTCATTAAGATCTTAATTGCAAGACTTAATTGAAGAATCGAAGAAATCAACAAGACTTTACGAAGCTATAGATTTGTAATAATAAAATAGAAAAGTAAAATATATTTGAGATTGTTGATTTTTACGAACAACCGTTCGGAACGGACCAAACCGTATGGAACGGATTAAATCATAAAATTACAGAGAGTTCCAGTTTGGTTCCATCCAGAACAGTTGTGATCCATGGGAACGCTTATTAAGTAATTTGTGGAACAAATTGTACTAACTGTCCTGAACGGACATAGACGTTCAGAACGGTTACTATTAATTTAATAATACCGAAACCTTAATTTCAATATTTGTACAATCAGTTCAGAACAGATCACTTCCGTCCGAACAGATTTGACAAATCTGGAGCCCCCACTATAAAAGGAGTTACTCCACTTCAGATTTGACCAAGCTAGCTACCTCCCACATTCAAAAATTATTTATTGTGCATTCTTGAAAGCTTCCATTGTTGAGTGAGCTTAAACTTCAATATCCTCTCAACACTCTCAAATCCACTCGACTTATCTTCTTTGAGATATAATTTAGTATATAGAATTTAGTTTTAGAGCATTTCCATCCATAGCTAGTGTTTCCTGCTAGTAGGGCATTAGAGGGACTCACTAGCTCGAGCGTCTTCCGCTCACATATATCCATAGTTGTGTGACGATTCCCTTTATCAGGACTCTCCAACTCGAACTTCTAGGCTCACCTTGTACACGAGTTAGGCCGTTACTTCCCACCTTTGTTGGGCTCACGTGTCACGAGTTGTATCCTTTCTTTTTAGGTAATAGGAAAGAGGCGCCAACGAGGTTGCTCTACCCCGGAAGACATAGGCATTTTATCTCGAACTCTGTTATCATCTTGCGTGTCAAATTTCTCAAACTCTACTATATTTACTTTTATTTATACACGCTTGCTTGTTGGTTGTTTGACTTATTAATTTAGATGGTATAACCGAAAAACGTCCAAGAATCATTAAGACTCTCTATTCACCTTCCCTCTAGGTGCCGTTAGGGACTACAATATCCATATTGAACCTGATAATAAAATTTTCTTCTTTCTTCGTTGTTGTTGCCTTGTTCCTCATCATGAAAATGGAAATAATCTATGATACAATATGGCTCTCATTTCCTTTTCAGTTTTCTCTTTGTTGTCAACCTGGTTTTTTTAATTCAATCATCTTCATCTTTCCTCTTGAACCAATCTTGAATATTGCGTGGCTGTAGGCATGTAACTTCCTCCTTCGAATATCATAAGTAATCTTTATATTTAGTAAAATAGAATTTGTAAAACACTTGAGGTTTAGATTTTTGAGTTTCTATGATGGAATAGATTATTAGTATTATTCGTTATTCACCCGCTAATTTTAACGGGTATGAGTAGGGTAGGGTAGAGTAAGACTAATTCTTAATTAGTACAAATAGAGTATGAATAAGGTCATCTTAGTAGGTATGGGTATGAAAATGCTTTTACCCTACCCGTATCGTATCCATTGACACCCGCAGCTTCACGTGCATGTGCTGCATGTGATTGCTTGCTGCAATTTTTTTCTTTTTCTTTTTAAGACCAGTTTTTTTCTTTTCTTCTAAGCAGTTAGCCACTATCATGGTTCTCAAAACAAAACAAAAAAGTGTGAACCTTGTACAAATTGACAAATTAAGGTAAGTTAAAATAAAGCACTAGCACAATTATTTGAACTAAACAGTACTCTATCCGAAAAAAAGACTACTTAAAATCCTAAGTGCACATGAATTAAAGCAATAACATTTTTAGTGCCAAAAGGCAAGATATTTTGCTTAGGATTATTAAACAGTAAGCTGACATGTGAAATGTCCAAGAACACGGATGTTGAGTGGCTGAATCTTAAGATTGGATAATCCTAATGCTTTCTTTTTGAGCTTCATGCACACATAATTATTTTAGCATAGTTGCAGGTTGTCGACTAGGCGACATGCTTTTGTCACTGTTTTTATCGTGAGCTACACGATAAGACTTGTGCCACATTGTTACTCTTTGGACATTGATTGACCAACGACCTGTTCCCAAAATGAAAAAGGCAAAAAGGGTAGGAAAAGGGTTATGTATATATTGTATACACTTTCTTAATTTAAAAACTGTTTGCACGTTTCTTGCTTTATGTAAAAGGCAGAAGTAGATAATATTTACTGTAAAATCAATCCATTTTCTTTAACGAAGCTTGTTAATTTAGGATGAGTAAACTCTAGCAAAATCAGGAAAAGAGCACAAAGGCTTTTCTTGGGCCCAATTTGAAGCTGTGGTTGGAGGCTTTTCAACTGAAAAGTATAAAGAAAAAGAAGAAAGCCTATGAATAAAATGGTTCAATGTTTGTTTCTCTTATGAGTCCATTTTCGCACCTCAAAAGCTCATGTAGAAATAAACAATCTCGTGTAATATAATGGGCCCCTGGACCCAATTATACTGACCGAACAACACGTGTCTCTATATTTCAATTCCACGTTTCAATTCAGATGAACCTTCCAGCATCCGACTCAGAAACCCACAAGAGAGATTTGTTTTCATTGAAGTTGGTACCTATTTCTACAGTTCTACTTGTACTTGGGAGAACAATTAGCAAGTGTGAGGTGAACAAGTTGAGAAAAATGTTGAAGAGAAGAGGACCCCTGATGAACTGGGTAAAGGATGGGATAGAGAAGGCAACAAAATTTGTGAAAGGAGAGAAAAAGGAGGCGTTAGATAAGGATTTTCCAATACTAAAAGGGCATCCAAAGGCTAGAGCGCATGCCAGGGAGGCATCAGAGAACATTGGTATTGGTACTGGTACTGGTTTGGAGGGGAAGAAGAAAGCAGTGAAGGAGTTCCAGATATACCGGTGGAACCCCGATAAGCCACACCAGCCTTTTCTCCAGTCCTATTTTGTCGACCTGTCTGCATGTGGGCCCATGGTATGAAATTATCCATTTTTTTTTTATCAATAAGTATTTATTAGCGAATTAAAGGTTTTGTTAGTTAGGAGTGCTTAATTTTGTTAGGAATTTCAATGAATTTTTTAGGTGTTAGATGTTCTGATGAAGATCAAAGCAGAGCATGATGCAACTGTGTGCTTCAGAAGGTCATGCAGAGAAGGAATATGTGGGTCGTGCTCAATGAACATTGACGGAGTCAATACCGTAGCATGTCTGAAGCCGATCGACACGAATTTGTCAAAGGCAACCATGATCACTCCCCTTCCTCATATGTTTGTCATCAAGGATCTTGTTGTTGATCTCACCAACTTCTACCAGCAGTACAAGTATATATATACATATGCAACTATATATTGCTGAAATCATATATATTAATTGTGTTTACTTGTCAAATACAACATATATTGTATAAGTGGCCTTTTGATCTTGCTTAATTTTATTACATGATACATTTTGATTTATTGTGCTATAATAATTACTACCATTTATTTATACAAGTACTGTACAAAATATATGGTATATATGTACTTCAATTGGATAGATCTTTGCAACATTAATTAATTACATTCTCAAGTAATTACCAATTTACGCATCATACTTATCTAGTGCAGTTGAACTCCATCGATCAGGAACAGAAAGTAAAAGTTGGGAGGAAGTTGTAACAATTTAATTAGTAATTGTATTAGTTACCATCAAGTAATTAATTTGTTTCAACAAGTAGAAATATGATGATTAACTATATATAGTGATATGTAGAACTACTGTGCTGCACTTGTTCGTAATTGCATAATTAATTGCAGACTAATTGAGCCGTGGCTCAAGACCAAGAAATCACCCCCCGAGGGGAAAGAGTACCTCCAAACACCAAGCGAGAGAAGCCGACTGGATGGTCTCTATGAATGTATCTTATGTGCATGTTGCAGCACTGCTTGCCCCTCCTACTGGTGGAACTCGGAAGAGTTCCTGGGCCCCGCTGCTCTGATAAACACCTATCGATGGGTCTCTGATAGGTATTCTCTACAAGAGAAAACTACTTCGGTACACCTAGATATATATATGTCATATATATATATAGATTGTATTCACTAACTGTTTTATTTTTTACTTGAATATTGTGAAGCCGTGACGATTTTGGCAAAGAGAGAGTACAGGCTATAACAGAAGACGAGCGCAGGTTGTATAGATGCAGGATTATTAAAAGTTGCACTGCGACATGTCCGAAGAGCCTTGATCCAGCACGGGCCATCTCTGCCATGCGCACGAGTCACCAGTTACATTAGCCTGCTTCAATGCGCACAGTACCTAATATGGTATAGATAGAAAACCGACTGGCTCGTTCAAAGTTGCCGCCTCCACGTACTGGAGATGTTGGCTAATGAAAGAACTTGTGTTTCTCGATTTATAATACTCCCTATCCTTTCTCTCCTTTTTTTTTTTTGGCTAAGTATGATTTATAATGTCTTTTCTGCTTAAGTCCTGTTTTCATAATTTGGGATTAGTGTCGTATATATGCACTTTTTTTATGAAGCATACTTTGAAGTGTTCCAGCATAAATTTTTACTTAATGTTTGGAAGCAGCAGTGGTGTCAACAAAGAGTTGAACTAGGGTGTTTTTACATTTATCAAGTTTCTTTGTGAATTTAACTTCAAAATTTATTGGATTGACTTTATATGACAAGTTTAAACTATTAAAACTTATCTACCATTCTACTATATGAGTGATGCGTCTATATGTGAAAATTTTAAATTTTCAAACTAATTTTGTATAGAGTCAAGTGGTCAAAAAACGTTCAAAAATTAAATGTATTAAATTTAGTTTATGTACTTTTATACTAAATTAATTTGTAAGTTTAATTTTTTTTGTATGTAGACGCATCACTCGTATAAGGTAGATGAAATTTAACAGTTTGGATTCATCCTTATATGAAATTTAACAAATATAACTGTTTGAATTCATTATTTGAAGTTAACTCAATAAATTTTAAATTTTAGAGTTGAGATCTCCAAGAGACATGTTAAATGTAAAAATCTTTTTATACTCGTTAATAAAACTTTTTAACTGTTTATCTAACACGACTTGTATCGAAGCTTGTTTTTAATTAGTAATTCATGATAAAATTAAATTATATAATATTTTATATTTTTATATCGATATATTTGATTAATAATTTATAATATTTAAACTAATGAATAAAAAATTATAATTTTACACATTTTATGATGCTACTTACATTATGTTTTTAATATATTTATTATTATATTTTAGATTAAATTATGTAAATTGTTAATTTATTTGATAATTATTTTTTACTTCGGATAAAGGTAGTGTGTGCGTAATTTTTATATAGAATTAGTCTTATTTGTACTAAATTTTGAAATATATTCTAATTTGCTAACATAAATTTCATTTATTCTAATTTGTACTAAAATATTTGGGCGGCCTATTGTTAATTTCCAATTAAAGGCTGGATGTTTGTGCAATTTTTTTTCCAGAAAGATGTTTTCAGAGCAAGAACCAATAAGTAATGGTCACTAGTACGGAAAACGCGACCATGCATGACATATCATGCACGGATATAAAAAAAAATTCAGATTAATAGTGTGTAATGGGAGGAGGCGGTTGGGCGAAAAAAAGCTCCCATGCACACACGGTCTGAAAGCTTTGAACTGTATCCGGAAGTCACAATTATTTGTACACAATCTAAAAGTTTTGAACCGTTTACGGTTGTACGCCTTCATGCACGGTCATTTATTAAGTAACTATGTATGCTAGGGCTGCAAACGAATCAAACCAAATCAAATTTACCCTAGTTCGAGTTTGAATTTGTGTAATTTCAAATCAAACTGGTTTGAAACTGAAGCAGGGTTTCGAACTGAAAATAAGAGTTCAAATTTGATTCGATGCGGTTCGAACTAATTCGGTTTGATTCATTAATAATTCAAATTAACCATTGAATATTTGAATTGCTTCCAATTATAACGCAAAAGAACGCACACTGTGCTGTGGAAGCGCTGTCTGCGCTTGTAATAGGTGCAATTTGGGTGACACTGAGTGGTAAGGGAGAGGAATACTTGAGAGGATTGAAGGTTAATACTAAGATCTTTAATTTGCATAGGGTAAGGAGTTCAACAAATTTTTGGAGGCGTCGAAGAGGATTGGAGAAGGTTCTATTGACGGTGAATTGGAGAAGTTGGAAGCGATGATTGGAGAACTTACGACTGAGATGGATTTGAACGGAGAAATAAGTGCAATTTGAACTGCTAATTTGAGATTCGAACTTAAATATTCCACGAACCAATTTAAAATGAATGATACCTAGTTTGAGTTTGGTTCGAATAAGATTCGAATCGAACTGGTTTGATTTGTTTAAGAACGAATTTCAATTGAACGAGTTAATTGTGAATTTTTTTCCGATTCAGAGTCGATCGAATCACGAACTACGAGTTTTTTGGCAGCCCTAGTGTATGCTCTTCTTCCGTTTTCAAACACTATTTTTTAGTAGAAGCTGTGTATGGTTCACTCGCGCCTCTCATCCAAAAACCATGTTAGTAATTAATATCTTGTACGTCTCAATCACCTCTTGACACACTTACACCATTTAAGTCTAGCCCACTCCCTAAATTTGCCTCTCCATTTTCTCTTCATTGCTCTTTACTTCTCTCTGAATGTGAAGGTTTTATCACAGTTTTTTCTTAACAAAGAAACCTCTCCTCCATGTATGTACCAAGACTTCGAAGGAGAGATTCCTTTGATGAAAAAAAATTGTGAATAACCTTGAAAGAGTAAGCTGGAACTATAGTGAGCTAACTATACTGGACATCAAACTGTGCAGGTTAATAAATAAGTAATAATTACACAGTGTCATTTCCATTCGGATAGTTGAAAATAGAAGTAGAGTTCATAGTATAAATTAGCAGTTCTTGAAAATATGTATGTAAATATAAATTGTTTCAAATTTATATAAATTAATTTATGTTTCTTTAATTGTCTGAATCAAAACACATAGATGCTATCAAGTAAATTACTAAAAAAGATTGCAATGAAAAAACAAATCGTACATAGTTTTTAAATATTAACTGTGTATAAATACTATAATTAGATATAGAGATGTAATTACAACCCTCAATTGGTTTAGAATAACATGTGCTTAAATTTGCAAAATATTACTATATTGAGGGGGAGTGCATAAATTGAGGGGGAGCACTCCGTAATTGTTTGTTTGTCACTCTTTCTTCGATTGTCAAAAGAGAGAAATAACAAGAGATGCAAAAACAATACCTTGGATAAACTAAATTGGAAACAAATAAGTTTATACCCGTACTTGATTTGTATGTTTTGCAAATTGTTAAAAATTTATAAGTAAAAAATAATTAAATATATGGGCCAAAACATTTAATTATTCTCGACGAGTAGAGAATTGCGTGTACATCTTATCCATACATGTGCGAAAATAAATGACGAATTATTGAACATAACCATTTCTGATTCATTATGTGCTTCGGGCAACATTAGCACGTGATTATGGGATCAACAACGAAAAAATCCGACATTTTTATTAATATTCAAAGTTTAATACAAATTATTAATTATGCCCAGAGTTTCAAACTTTCACTAAAAATACCCAAACCGGTCAGAAAATGGCCGGTTTACTCCCCCCCTAAACCGGCCATTTTCTGACCGGTTTACTCTCTTTTTTAAAAAAAAAAAACCCGCAAAACCTCCATAAAAGGGCACCATCTGGAGTTTGGTTCTAAAAAATAGTATTTTATTGTAGTTAGATGAAGTAGGTTGTAATTTATTTGAGTATTAATTAATTTCATTACTTCTTGTAGTTCTGTACAAAATAATAAAGTACACACAAATTGCAATTAGAGTCCACATAATTTTTCCAACATGCATATAAATCACCTATTATTACCACGTCTAAAATTTAATCCCCGAAGTAAACCACTTGCGAAAGATGACCTACGAGATGGCCTAGCAGGTGGCTCTGGTTGCTCAATAGATGGCCCGGCTTGGGTTCCAGATGGCCCGGCTTGGCTTGTAGATGGCCCTGCTTGGCTTGTAGATGCCCTTGTTGTGCGTCTAGTAGTGGACCTCCTCGGTTGGATCACAGATGGCTCCCCTTGCACCCCAACCGCCTTTCCTCTTATGTCAACTGCCTCTCCCATTGCTTCGGCATACATAACAACTGCATCTAAACGGCTCATAGCTGTGCTACGCCGTGACCCTCCGGACCCACTTCCCGACGCCATTACTCGCTCATTTTCTGCCTCATTTGCTGCGTTTCTTGCCTCTGCATTTGCATGTGTTACTTAGTAAGTTGGTATAAATTGAAAAGAAAAAAAATTTTGGATGAATGTTACATACCTCTTCGTTGCCTATCGGAAGTGAAACGGCGAGCCTGATGCCCCCTTCGTCTACCTTCCATTTCATCCATCGTCATTACACGATGGGTGTGTTTTCGCCTCCCCTTCCTAATCCAACCACTACTCGGAAGGATTCTGTCTCCAACATTAGGAGGCCAGTCTCCCATATTACCAATGAGAGAACACATGGTTCCAAGTACTGACAAGATAGGGTGTTTTATACCAGTCTGCAACAAAGTCGTCCTCTTGCCAGTTTTGGTCACGGCAAACAGCTAAGACATGAGCACACGAAATAGAAGTTAATTGGATACCTCTGCAAGTGCTTCAATTTGTCTGTTGGGACCGCGCGTCACAATATACATGAACTCCATGTGAGTGGGTTCCATGTTGCCATGTCGCTACGGGTGCAAGGAACGTACTCATTTGGGGATGTGATATCTCACAAACTTATCTATATTTCGACCTTCAAATTGTACCAAACTTGTGTTTAAACTCATTAATTCAGTTGTATTTCATTGAATATCTTTAGAATGTGGTACTGCTGCAAGTTTATTCTTATTTTGCAGGATTCGGGCGAAATCGAGGAGAAAATCTGGAATCAAGAAGTCTCTATACGGTCCGTGTCACATTCCACACGGGGCGTGTCAACCTCGACTCAACCACTAATCCAACCACAGACAACTGCTGACTCAACCACTGAAGGAACACAAGTTACACGGGCCGGACAAGATTTGACACGGCCCGTGTCAAGCAAATCCGGAAACAGATCCAGAAATCTGGAAAGTAGGCTATTGATGGAAGGTCGACCAATTGAGCATATAATCAGGATTTCTCTCCAGAGGAGGTCATTCTGGAACAGGAGAGCACGTTCTAGGGTTTGTCTTTGGCGGCTAGGCTTGGAGGCGAAGGGGAGAAGCGAAATACGCGAGTTTTCGATTGATCTTCTTTGTGCTTTGGGTTTTGTCATGGTCAACTCTATCTTTATTTGTATTTGCTGTTTTAGAACTATGAGTGAGTAGATTACTTTGTTTCTAGGGTTTTGATGTAATCGAATGTTTTGTCTTGCATGCTAGTTATTGAATCTTTGTATTGAAATTTGTGTTTGATTGATTAAGTAGTATTTAATTGCTTAGGTTGTAGTGTTTGACCTATATCGGTTTACCACTAGATGAATGATCACATCTATAAGGTATTCAAGCCCTTAAAAGTCTCTCAACCAAACTAAGTACATGAGGTAGGATTTGTGACCCGAAAGGCGAAACCAAGTAGTAACCGAAAGGCGAAAATTACTCTCTATCGACGGATAGGAGTTACCTTTAGTATACCAATCAATCAACTAGGTAATTCGGATCAAAACACAAAAGTTGAGGTTTAGAACCCGACGAGGGCATATATTGCAGTTTCCGTACCAAGTTGATGAACCAACAAACGACAGTTGAGATTCAGAAACATTAGGTCTGGTCAGTAGAACCCTACACAAAGGAACGATACAAAGAAACAATAGCTGCTGCATTAACCCGAGGCTGACACGGACTGTGTAGCAAAATGACACGGCCCGTGTAAACTGATACGGCCCGTGTAGGAAATGACACGGCCCGGACAGGATAGTCTGAGGGCAAAACTGAGATGAAGTCTTAACCCTGGGAACGCTTTTTATTATTGATTAAAACCAGTTTAATCTTCTTTCTTGCACTTTATTATTGCTTTTGAATATGTAGGAAACATAAATAATCAAAATCAACCATTTTCCAACTTTTAGTTTTTAACCTAAGTAGAGTCCAGATAACACTTGAACCGTCCCTGTGACCGATACCCGACGATATACTACGCGATAGGATTGTATACTTGCAGTCTGAACCAGAAGTGTATTTAAGGTTAAAAGGTACAGCTTGCTGTACTGAAACTTTGTATTATACATTCTAGGTGTAACAGGATGAAACTTGGTACTGACCTTGGCCCTGCGTGTAACGCACCAACCGCATTTGTCCAGCTTTCTCCCAACGTTTTCTGATCTTCTGCAAAACCCGGTCTGACAGAACCTGTCCCTTGTCTTGTAATTTCATTGCTCGCTGACGCCGCTGAACAAACCATCTGTTGCACGTGTAGAACGTATCCTCCACTATGGCACAAACAAGCAATCTACGACTCGTTCGGAAGACATTGTTGAGCGACTCGGAGCCGTTTGTTGTCATGATACCAAACCGGTATCCTCCGTCACAGGTTTAGAAAATTTTCTCATAATTGGACGGCTCCATCACATCATTAGGACGTACTTTGCCCACTCTCTTTAAATATGCATTACACTGCGGATTTAGCTGCACAAAAACAAACGGGTGTTATTTCATTTTCATAAAATTCTTATAAGATAATTAAACGAAATGTTATAAGTTAGACATACATGAGCAAACTCTTCGAACATCTCTTTCAATCTTCTCGGCTTCTTCCTCTTTGCTCCTTCCCTGAACCTCCATCCGTACCATATGTCTCCTCCACAGTTCTTGACTAGGTTGTCAGCAACATGCTGCATACAATACCTGTGCACAAAAAGCTCGGGAGGCCATCCGTATTCAGCTGTCAGTGCAGCTTTGATCCCCTTGTGCTGGTCCGATATGACACATACAAATTTACACGGGCCGAGCACTTCATTCCTCAACCACTGGCAAGAAAAAACCCCAATTCTCAGTATCCTCCTGCCGTACAATTGCAAATGCAATAGGCAACAATTGGTTCTCGCATCGTAGCCGCAAGCTATCAAAAGCCTCCCCTCATATCGCCCAGACTAGAAGCAGACATCGATTCTGATCACTGGTCTCAGGTACTGGAACGCCGCAATGCATGGACCAAACGCCCAGGCTACGGCTCTGAACTAGGCAACACCTGGCATGATTAGTCCTGTTTCCTTATTCCATACCGGACTGGTCAGAAATTGGTGGGTCGAGCCGGAATTGTTGTGGCAAATTGCAAGAAACAGTGGTCTCAGCAAGCTGTATGAAATCTCCCAACTCCCAAATTGTCGGGCTATTGCCAGCTCACGGCCCCTCCACAGTCGGTTGTGTTTAGGTGTCACATTGTCATACACAGACAAAACAATGTCTGCCACCGTGATGTCTCATTATTTGACCTATAATTCCGACCAATTTCTGTACCAAACCTGTGTTTAAATCTATTAAATCAGTTGTATTTCATTGAATATCTTTAGAATGTGGTACTGCTGCAAGTTCATTCTTATTTTGTAGGATTCGGGCGAAATTGAGGAGAAATCTGGAATTCTGAAGTCTCTACACGGCCCGTGTCACATTCTACACGGCACGTGTCAACCTCGACTCGACCACAGACACGACCAGGACACCATCCATATGATGCTGAAATTTCAGCACCCGAACTTAAAACAGTCATAACTTTTGACTCGTAACTCCGTTTTGAGTGTATGACCACTTTTTGAAAAGCTTACGAGAAGATCTACAATTTGAGCTAAGTACACAGGTTACACGGGCCGGACATATTTGACACGACCCGTGTCAAGCATTTCCGGAAACAGATCCAGAAATCTGGAAACAAGGCTAATGAAGGAAGGTCGCGAATTGGCATTAAAGGGGGGCCTCTCTGTCCAACAGGGGGTCATTCTGGATCTGAGAGGGGAGACCTAGGGTTGGTGCTTGATGGCTTGGCTTGGAGAAAAAGAAAAGAGGCGAAAATCGAGAGATTTGCGACGGATCTTCTTACTACTTCGAATTTGCCATGAGCACTATCTTTATCATCTCTATTTTCTGTTTTAGAACTATGTTTGAGTAGAATTCTCAGTTTCTAGGGTTTTGATGTAATCGAATGTTTTGTCTTGCATGCCAGTTATTGAATCTTTGTATTGAAATTTGTGTTTGATTGATAGAGTAGTATTTTAATTGCTTAGAAACAAATTGTTTGATCGTTATTGGTTTACCACTAGATGAATGCGCACATCTAGAAGGTATTTTAGCCCTTAAAAGTCTCTCAACCAAACTAAGTACATGAGGTAAGATTTGTGATCCGAAAGGGGAAACCAAGTAGTAACCGAAAGGCGAAAATTACTCCCTATCGACAGATAAGAGTGACCTTTAGTATACCAATCAAGCAACTAGGTAATTCGGACCAACATACGAAAGTTGAGGTCTAGAACCCGACGAGGGCACATATTGCAACTCCATACCAAGTTGATGAACCAACAAACGACAGTTGAGGTTTAGAAACATTAGGTCTGGTCAGTAGAACCCTACACAAAGGAACAACACAAAGAAACAGTAGCTGCTGCATTTACTCGAGCCTGACAGGGACTGTGTAGGAAATGACACGGCCCGTGTTGGAAATGACATGGCCCGGACAGGACAGCTTGAGGCAAAACTGAGATGAAGTCATAACCCTGGGAACGCTTTTGATTATTGATTAAAACCAGTTTGATCTACTTTCTTGCACTTTATTTCTATTATTGAATCTGTAGGAATTATAAACAACCAAAATCACCATTTTTCCAACTTCTAGTGTTTAATTAACTTAAGTAGAGTCCGGTTAAGACTTGAACCGTCCCTGTGATCGATACCCGATAATATACTACGTGCTAGGATTGTATACTTGCAGTCTGAACCAAAAGTGTATTTAAGGTTAAAAGGTACAGCTTGCTGTACTGAAACTTTGTACTATACCTTTTTGGTGTAACACACCGTCTGGATGCTCATACACGGGTCCTTTTTAATGGCGTTCTCAATGACATCGGCAATGAGTGCTGCCGTCAGACATTCGTGGTCGTCCCTTGTACTCTCAGTCCTACATGTGTGAGGCCTGTCTTGCTTAGTTATAACCCATGCGTCTCCACATCCCGTCGGCTTTGCCCTAAGCTCGTAACGGCAATTCTTGTCCTTGCACACCAGAGTAACCCGATCCCTGTCACTTTTCCAAGATCTGAACTCCTGATTCTTAGTTATATGGTTCTCTCTGATCTTCTTCATTAGGTCTTCTTTGCTTTTAAAATATTGGTTTGCAGTCAGCTCACCTTTGTACTCAATCCGTTGCCCATAATAACCAATATCTGTTTCTCTAAACTCAGAAACATCATTGAGATCTGGGAACGGGTGCGTATCAGTCGGCCACTAAGCGGCCCCCCTCATCAGTATGCCTTTCAGCTGTTTCAACCGGCCCGTCTTCATCGCAACATTCCATGTGATCTGAATCCCCCCACATGTCTCCCTCAAATTCATCCCGGCTCTCCAGATCGTCCTCCGGTATTTCATTAATATCTTCAAAGTCCGGGCAGCTTGCATCGTCTACTGGTGCAGGTCTGAGGTAAGGTGATACTGGAGGTAACGGTAAAGGAGTGGCATTTACGGATCTAGGTGGGGTTGAAACTGAGTGTCTTGGTCAGCCTCGATTGTGTCTAGGTGGGGATGCAACTGAGTGTCTTCGTTGAGGTGCTGGTGGAGTGACGTAGTTGTAGGGTTCTGGGTTAGGTTCGGTGAGGGGTAAGGTGGAGTCACGTCTGTAGGTTTCTGGTTGTGGGGTATAATGTGGTGCCGCTGATCCAGAGCCCGAACTTCCAACTCCGGGCTCTACCGGAACTTTTCTAGCAAATATTTCTATTAAAAAATTCCCTTTGGACCTCAAATAACCAAACATGCCTCTCCACGTACTCTCATCTACCAGTTTCGCAACCATAAATTTTCCGCTGGAGGGATGGCAATATCGAGTTGCCAATTCTAGGTCCCACCTTTCTGGGTTGTAACCGGTGTGTGTGTAAACTATGGATTTCAGGTCTAAAAGTGAGATGTCATCTGGAATCATTAATGAATGAGCTGCATCTTTGTTGTAATACGCCCCTTGTGCACTACTAAGCATCTTCCCACCATAGTGTAATGAAATAAAGGCCATGGTAAACAAACTACATTTTAGAAAATGGTAAACATTGTCAGGTTACTAAATGGTAAACATTTGTCAGGTAACTAAATAGTAAACAATTGACAGATTACTAAATAGTAAACAATTGACACATTTGTATAGGGTATAGGGTATAGGGTATAAGGTTTTGGGTATTGGGTATTGGGTATTGGGTTTAGAGTTTAGGGTTTAGGGTATAGGGTTTTGGGTATTGGGTTTAGGGTTTTGGGTATTGGGTTTAGGGTTTAGGGTTTAGGGTTTAGGGTTATAGGGTTTTGGGTTTTGGGTTTTGGGTTTTGGGTTTTGGGTTATAGGGTTATAAGGTTTAGGGTTTTTTTAATTAAATTTAAATTTTTTAATAATATAATTAATTATTCTATAAAATAAAAAATAAAAAAAAATAATAATAAAAAAAAATATTACCTTAACAGTGCGCTGCTGCCTCGGGCTGTGTGCCTTCATCCAAAGGGAGGGGGTGCCATTTTATGGAGGTTTTGCGGGTTTTTTTTTTTAAAAAAAAAAGAGTAAACCGGCCAGAAAAATGGCCGGTTTAGGGGGGAGTAAATCGGTCATTTTATGGCCGGTTTGGGTATTTTTAGCGAAAGTTTGGAACTTTGGGCATAATTAATAATTTGTATTAAACTTTGGATATTAATAAAAATGTCGGCGAAAAAATTCATGCGAAAACATAGGAAAAAAAAAAGAAGCAGCACGCTCCCACCTGACCTCTCCGAGTTCACATCACCTCCGGTATCATAATAGAGAATCTTTTACAATTACTTGATCTGGATCGTTCTTTTTAACTTGGTACGACTCTCAAAGCCCAATAATATTGCCCCCTCCGTCAGCCTGAATCCCAAACCGGCTGGGAGTTAATCTCAAACCTTAAAATGAAGGGAATCTTTTACGGTACCTGAGAGAATATTTGCCCTGACCTTCCCTCCCCTTCTAAGTTCCAACTTGGAGAACGGAGTAGGTCCGATGTCCGATACGAGCATGGTGACCGTCCGATCTAATTTAAGATTTGTGCGCACACAAATTGAAACAAACTCGCACGAAGTTTAAAGCATTCCGCACAAATCTTAAAGTAAATCGACGGTGATTAAACTCATCGAATCAGAGTAGGTCTGATGCCCATCGGGACGTACTCTCAAGTGTCCAAGTTGATATAACTAGAGCATATAAGACAAATTGCTAAGCATCACCATCACGTGCATCTCACGGTAGCAGAGGAAACTTCTTGGCAGCTCCCACCAAGCGACAACAAAGATCAGAGATCTCTGCATTCAAACAAATGTTTTCGCCCTATTTTTATTATTGTCACTTAATCTATTATTTTTTGTTTTATCTTTGTTGTTATCAATTCTCCGTCGAGCATTTAGTCATAACATATTTAAGCTGAATAATAAAAAAAAAGTAACCACGGTAAATGATGAATAGAGTGAAATAGAAAAAAAAACAATATCAGGCATGTTCGACAGGAGTAGAATAGAGAACCAGAGTGAAACAGATGTTATATTATTGTGGAACAAGAAAAGAATTGAGTGAAATTGTGTAACTGAAAAAAATAAAATTGAATTTGAACTTCTGCGGTCTTAGCGTCCATTCATTTCATATCCATACGTCCATTCATTTCATACATGCTTCAATCTGAATGATAATAATTAAAATATTAAAAGTATTTGAGTTTTGAAAAACACTTATCATATTTTAATATTAACTTTGAGATTAGAACAAATATAAAATGAATGGATATTTTGGGGAAAGGAGATTGGATTCCCTAAATATTAGAAGGCGTTAAGACTAGAGGTCTAGAGTGAAACAGACTAGAGCAGCAGTCAGCAGAGCATAGCAGCCGTTTTCTTTAACAAATTAAACCTTCACCGCGTGATTACACTATAAAATCTTGACACTTGTTGTTCGATAAATGAATCCCTCCCTTTTCGGGACTCGGGAGAAGTGGTATAAAAACAAGGAGAGAAAGAGAGGTGACCATACCCTGATACCCTGATACCCTGATACCCTTTCTTTTTTTTAGAACCTCAACATTCACCTTGGTACATGTTCTCTTCTCTTTTGATCTAATCTTACTCCAAATTAGCTAAGAAACACTTGTAAATTTCTAAGCTCTGTGGATTCCGTTTCAGTGAGGCGTTTCGTCGACCAGGATGAATGCGTTGGCAGCAACCAATAGAAATTTCAAGCACGCAGCTAAGATTTTGGGGCTGGATTCGAAGCTAGAAAGGAGCTTGCTTATCCCATTCAGAGAGATCAAGGTTTTCTCGATTTTTTTTTTTTATATATAATATGAAACATAGTTCCGAGTGCTTCAATGTAGGATGCTCTTCTAATCTTCTTGTCTAGAAGAAAATTTCATTTTGATTCCTTCCGTACCATTTGATGTTTCCATCTCTCTCTCACTGTCCTCAAATTTACTTAGAACCTCAAGATTCAGAATGCATTCTCCAGTGGCTACTTGAGGATTTTAATTGTAAATGTATTCCGCAATATAATGGCCTATAGTTGATTCTTGATCTGTAGTCTTTTATTTCTTTTTCTTTTTTTGAGAAATAAATAAATGATCTATAGTTGTTTCTTTTTCTTCAAGAAATCTATAATTGCGACTCTTAGTTTTAGAGGAAGATCTCAGATTACGGTTATCTGCTTGTTGATCCCTTGGGCTTGATAGTAATTTTTCTGGAAGAAAACAAAAACTGGTTTGGTTTGGTTTGGTTTGGTTTGGTCCTTTTATTATTTTTAACGAATATCTGATGAAGATATTTTTCTTCATATCTCAAATTATCAGGTTGAGTGTACCATACCAAAGGATGATGGTACATTGGCATCCTATGTAGGATTTCGGGTGCAACATGACAATGCCAGAGGTCCAATGAAAGGGGGTATCAGATACCATCCTGAGGTGATCTTCTTCAATTTGAATCTATTCTTATGCTTTTACAATAGCTGCACTATGTTTGTATATGCAAACTTTTAGGGGCCTATTTGTAAATTTTAGCTTTCTCCATTCTGAAATGCAAGTGTTGTAACCAGACTACTTTTTAGAAAGCAGTTATTGTTGAAAGTTCCATACCAACTCTTTTTGATCTACTTGTCGATTTGAGTCTATTTTGTGCCAAAATGCAAATTTTTGATTTGTATGCCATAATAAGATAGTATGAAAAGAAGAACTTTCTAATTAGGTCCTCACCATTTCTCATTGGTTAAAATAAAGAGTATACGAGCACTAGAGTTAATATGCTGGTATAATGCACCTTTTTATGCACGCTTAAATTAATTAGATTTTAAAAGACCAAGTTGAATACCAAAAGAGGAGTACAAGTCAGAATCAACAAAGATATCATTATCCAACTTTAAAAAATCAATGAGCACATAACTCGGTAAAGTTAATTAAATATAATATTTCTTTTGAATCTCCCAGGTTGACCCTGATGAGGTGAATGCTCTGGCACAGTTGATGACATGGAAAACAGCTGTTGCTAACATCCCGTATGGCGGTGCCAAAGGTGGTATTGGGTGCATTCCGGGAGAACTGAGTAGTTCTGAGCTGGAGAGGTTGACCCGGGTTTTCACCCAAAAGATACATGATTTGATTGGCGTCCACACTGATGTACCCGCACCTGATATGGGAACAAACTCTCAGGTCATCTCTTTTTATTTTTCCTTTTTCTTTTCAATTTTCTTCTGATTACATCAAATTAGTCGCTCTGGCAATTGGAGTACTGTACATGCCAGGTACTGACATGTAGTGCTTTGTTGACTCTGTACTTGATTACTAAGTTGTCTGATCTTTTGATTCTTGATGGAAGCTATAGACTACATATATGTCAACATGTTTTTTTTTTTTATAACAAGAGAACATTACATAATATTTTGTTTTCTGTATCTTATTGGACACTTTTGCTGATCTCTTTCTATTTTTCAAGCAGACAATGGCTTGGATACTCGATGAATACTCCAAGTTCCACGGTTACTCTCCTGCAATTGTGACAGGAAAGCCAATTGTGAGTTACAATTATGCAAACCTCAATCAAATATGGGCTTGACCCCTATTTTTCCTCAAAATAAAAACAATTATGCAAACCTTGATCTGGCATTTTAGTCCAAATAACCTTCAGGTGTAGAACTGAACTCTATCAGAAAACATTGAAATAGAAGATAGAATTTAATATTTTCTTCACAAGTACATAATTCATCACCATAATGCATAAATCTAATATGGCCATAATCATATTTTGTATATTTAGTTCTTAGTGTCTCATGATATCATCATTTTCTTATATGTTTATTTTAATAAAAAGGACCTAGGGGGATCTCTGGGGAGAGATGCAGCAACAGGAAGGGGAGTTCTATTTGCTGCAGAGGCCTTGCTGTCTGAATACGGCAAATCCATTTCTGGACAGCGCTTTGTTATTCAGGTTAGGCTTTTTCCTTTCTATTAGTGATATGTAATATCATCGTAAGAGAAATTAACCTTCAGTAACAAAATGATCTTATTCAAATTATTAGGGTTTCGGAAATGTGGGTTCATGGGCAGCCAGACTGATTAGTGAGGCCGGTGGAAAAGTAGTTGCAGTAAGTGATGTTACTGGTGCTATTAAAAACAAAGAAGGCCTGGACATTCCCAAATTACTCGAACACTCTGCAAAGAATCGTAGCATCAGAGGATTTGAAGGAGCCGATGCACTTGATCCTAATTCTTTGCTAATCGAAGATTGCGATGTGCTTATTCCTGCTGCACTTGGTGGAGTAATTAACAAGTACATTCTTTTTTTCGCTAATCCTTTTTTTCCTTTTAACACTCAATCCAAGGTCATTTGGGCATTGCATATTGAAGATTGAAATTGCTCCAGCTCCACTATAATCTTTGCCAGTTGAAGCAAATTGATGAAGTTGAGGTCTTATTGCACAATTTGATGTAAATGATGCTTTCGGGTTGATCAACCGTACACTAGTAGTATTGTACAAGTTAAGGATGGTATTAGGATCCTAATTATGTGATGGTGTCCTTGGCTATTCCTGGTACATGAACACCAATGCCTGTCATTTATAGTAATAACAGACTTTTGGTTTGCTGTAATTGAAGCTGATTTACTTTTGTATTTAACTACATTTGCTTTTGTATAGTTTAATCATCAACCACAATGAACAGTGTTCACTTATATACTCTTTCAATGCAATCTTAATAGCAGAAGTTAGACAATTTAGACATTTGTTGTTCAAAGTAAAGATACTATTATTGTTTATTTACAAGCCATGTTTATAACTATTGAATACATTTTTAGGGAAAATGCAAATGACATTAGAGCCAAATTTATTGTTGAGGCGGCAAATCATCCAACTGACCCTGAAGCTGATGAGGTAAGTGTTTTTTAATGGTAGTTATAATTTTAGTAACACCAAAGAAATTCTAAATTAAGATATTTTTATTGATTTACTTAACAGATACTGTCTAAAAGGGGTGTTCATATTCTGCCCGACATATATGCAAATGCAGGAGGTGTCACTGTTAGTTACTTCGAGTGGGTTCAGGTTAATTTTTTCCCCTCCTTTTGCTTTTGGGAACAATTTTGTATGGAAAAAAGAAATGCCATTCATATTCATGCAAAACAAAAAGTATTTTATGCTCCTCTAAAGCTTGACATACCACAAATACCCCTCCTATGCTCAGTTGTGTAGAGATAGTTGAGGGAGGGTTATTGTGGGTTTTTTTGAAATAAAAAAGAGAAGGATGTGGTGCTCTATTCTGGTAGTTAAGAATTTTCTGTGTTTGTCGTACTGGTATGCATGTATATCATTGCAGTGTACATAAAGTTGTCATCCTTGAAGCAATATATGTGAAATTTGGTGGATATATGCTATAATCCTTTGTTCTTCTTATTTATTGCAGAATATACAAGGGTTCATGTGGGACGAAAAGAAAGTGAACAATGAACTAAAAAATTACATGACAAGGGCTTTCAAGGATTTGAAATCAATGTGCAAGAATCACAATTGTGACCTTCGCATGGGAGCCTTCACATTAGGTGTCAACCGTGTTGCTCGTGCCACTCTCCTGAGGGGATGGGAAGCATGATCATCATCTAACAACAAATTTTTAATTCTAATTTTCTTCTTGTTTTCTTCTCTTCTATCTTGGGCCAAAATGCTATTGGTAATAATGCTGAGGGAAATTGATTTGGGCTATTAAAAATTGCTATTTTGTCTTCATGAATTGGAATAATTTTTTGGGAAATGAAAGAGATATTAAGCTTCATGTTTCTGTCTCCCTCTGTACCTTCACTCTTCATTCACACGCATTTGTGGATAGGAATAGGATAGACAGGTGATGCCAGTTTGTGGGAGTAAATCATGATTTATGAGTTGATGGATTTAATTTTCCAACATCCGAACCAGGCCTCTTAAATGGGCCGAGAAATGAGGTCCCAATAGATTTACCTTTTTTAGGATCAGGTAATTAAATCAAGAGAAGATAACTTGATAATTTTTGGAAAATAAAATTTTAATTTAACGCTTCATATTATAGACATGATCTACAGTATTCGCATATCATACATTCAAATTTACGGAGTACGGTGAGATTCAGTATATGTTTCATCGTACATCGAATGCTTGTAACTTTTATTTGAAAATTTGAATATCAAACCTCGAATTGATTTGAACGCATTAACAAACATAAGAATAAATTGCATGTTCCGTGCTCAATTTTACTTAGAAAATTAAAAAAGAATTGCTCGTTGTCGTGTATTTTTTGTACTTTCTGGAACAAATTGAAGATAATTAAGAGCATTAATTGCATCTACCGAACACTTCATACGGCTTTCTACTGTATAAAATGAAGGTACTGGATAGAAAGTAACCTATAAGAAAGGTCCACTATTTTATAGTAGGAAGTAGGAAGTAGAAAGTCGTAAATATAAGCTGTATACTTGAAGATGACAGAGAACTGGGTGCATTGGAGCCCTGGCCCCTGGACTTCTCATTGAAGCGAAAATTTGTAAAAAGGAATTTACTTGAATGTACATGAGCCAACAGCCAGCGTAGGTTTGTCATTAATAACAAAAGAAATTGTGTCAGACATGACATTATCCAATTGCATCAGCGGATATTTATATTTAAAACGCCTGTTAAAGAGAGAACAAAATTAATCATACTTTTATGAGACTTGTATAAAATAACTTAGGGAATACTTATTTAACATTGCGTTTGACAGCTCAAGTAAATAGGATTAATTTAGCAAATACAAAATGTCTTTAAAGAAACAACTCTCAAACCAAACCATTTTCTTTATCACTAAGGGTACGTTTGGATGAACTCTAAAATAGCTAGAATAGCTACTGTTTAGAATAGTAAATAAGAATAGCTACTGTTTAAGAACAGTGCTAACTCAAGCAATTCGGAATAGTGAAAAAGTTGTTTGGATTGCATATTTGGAATAGAGTTTGGAGGGAATGAATAAAGTAATAATTTATGTGTTATTTTTTTCAACTAACTCTAATCTTTAACTATTGCTTGAAACATCTTTTTATCCAATTTAATACCTCAACGTCAAGAGCAATTAAAAATAAAAAATTCATACAAGAGCAATTAAAAATATTTGAAGCATCTTTTTATCCAATACGTATAGAGCTGAATATGGGAAAAAAAATATCTAACAAGTAGCTAACCAGGCAAGAAAGTACAAATAAAGAAAATATTTCAGTCATCATTTAAATTTGTAGCAATGTTTGAAAGCAAAATCTAACCATTACAACAAAAATAGTTCAAATAAATCTGAATAGTTAATAAGCTACAACACAATACCTAAATAACAGATAATTAAAGTACAATATTAAATGAGTCCAAGTCTAACTAACTCACTACATTTAAAATTGAAATATAAAAGTCCAAATCCATAATAATTACTACATATAATAAATGCCTAATATTAAT
This sequence comes from Carex parvula, assembly GCA_025461045.1. NCBI lineage: Eukaryota > Viridiplantae > Streptophyta > Magnoliopsida > Poales > Cyperaceae > Carex > Carex parvula. The sequence goes on from JAJGRW010001224.1 coordinate 192,973, forward strand.
ATTAATTGTTGGTACAAGCATGTAATCACTGTTGTGGTGGCCTCTATCTCCTCTAGTAATCAATTAATGTCCCTACAAAAATCAAGAAAATCATTCAAATATCATATGAAATTATTAAAAGATGCCTTTTATATGAAACAATTAGATGCAAAATCAAGAAAATCATTCAACATGTTTTTGATCAATAGTTCAGTCCAAAGCATTTTCATTTGAAAACATTAACTCAATTAATTTAAGTTCATTTTATTGCTTATAAACTCAACTTCAGCCCACTGGTATTCTCTTAAATTTACAATTTTCTGAATTAGTCCGAAGGTCAAGTACAAATGTCAAAGATCAAAATAATATGTATTTTCCAATAGGACAAGAAATTATCATTAAAATCTATCCATTTGAGTTCCAGCTTACCTACATATGTAAATTTTCTCTATGGCCCTTCTGACATGCTTAAATTACTAGCTTTTGGAAATTAACATACATACCAGTAAATTACTTTCTTCATAAATATATCTCTATAAATAAGAATTAGTAGACCGCTAACTATACTATACTGGTACAAAAGGATACTTGTGATCAGATTGCATTAACAGCCCTCAACTAACTTATAATTACATTGAAAAGGTACCAATAAAGGAATGGAAATAAAACAATGACACAAGGTTGAGTGGTACTAAAAGACACAATCAAGGTTTTAGCTCTAAACTAGAAATTTGAAATTCAATCAGTGTTTTTAATGCAATCAAAGATATATATAAATAATTTCACTACTTTCAGCTTTTGAACACTTTCTATTTCAGTTCAACAGTAAGAATAACCCCCTAATCATGCCTTAAACTCAATTTCTTAAATCTCTATATTGATTACATGAAGCAGCAAAACAGAGAGAAGGGAAATACCCAACAGCTGCACTACGTGTGATGTGAGAGAGCACACACACACAATTAGAAAACCATGCCGTAAAGGTATATACTTAGCCAGCAAGAGAAAAACTCAAATTAGAACACATAATAAGAGAGTTCATCTAATTACCAGAAATTGCTCCAATTAGCCATTGACGAGAGTCGATCAGTACCAAATCAGTGAGGAGCAGCGGTGAGGAGCAGTGATGAGGAGGTGCTCAAGCCTTTCTCTCAATTAGCCAGCGAGGAGCACGCTGAGGAGCAGCGGGGAGCAGCGGTGAGGAGCACGGTGAGGAGGTGAGGAGCAGCGGTCAGAGAGAGGAGACGAGAGGGGAGGGGTTTCTAGTGTCTATGTGTTCGCCGTGAGGTGGAGAGGTCGAAACCGGTAGTTTTTCTCTCAATCGTTAGCTATATCGACGGAGAACTGAGTTTTTGTGGCTGCCTCCATTTTCGTTTCTTCTCTCTCTTTCTAACGGTAGAGTTGGTGAACTGATTAAAAAATTAACGAAAGTTTTTTTTTTTTTCGGGCGAAGAGAGGTCAATCACTGTTCCAACTTTTTGTTAGAACAGCGGAACAGCCCTGTTCTGCTTGTTCCGAATAGCACCTGATGTTGTTTGGTTGCTCTAGATTTAGAATAGCATTGCTATTCTAAGAATAGCACTATTCTTAGATGACCCAAACATAGCCTAAAGAGAGGAGATCGAGTAACAAAGAGAATAGATCATGTGAGCTGAACTTGGAATTTTGAGGATATACTTCTCATTCTTACAATTCTTTATCAATAAAGATGACGCCTGTTGCTGGCCTGTTGCCTGTTACCAATTTAAAAAAAAAAAAAAAAACAGCACATGAAAAATGAGCAATACGAAAAAATAGTAAAAAAATTCAGAAAAATGTAAAATTTAGTTTGCAAGTACATATTCATTTTATAATCATGTTGAACGGTTCGGATCGACCTTTACGATTTTGAAAAGTCAAATTTTGAGCCGTAGCACGGACCCCATCCGTGCTATGCATAGCACCATAGCCTCACTCTAAAGACTTTGCTTAATAAATAATGTACAACTTTGAGAATTTTTATTTCTTGTAACGTATAATATAAACACTTTTATCATTAAATATAAATAATTTTTGAGAAAAAGTATGAACACATCTAAGGTACAAGAAGTAGAAACAAATAAGATTCAGTTACCACTCCTTTAAAAAATATATATAAACAATTTAATAATTTCAACCGCAAATGACAAGAGTAAAAAAACCTGATAGATTAAATAATTCGTAACTGATCATGGTCCTCAAAAACCGTTTTTTTAATACCCTAAAAGAATAGTAAATTTATCCTCAATTTCGAAAGAATTTCAAAAACAGCCTAACCGCCCCTCAGTGGGGCGGTCTACTGCCTGTACCAAACCGTCCACTGAGAGGCAGTCAGCTATAAAACCCCTATAAAAGGAGGTTTCTCTCTCATGCCCACTCACAACTCATTCCAGCTGAGGAGAAAGAGGAAGAGGAAGAAAAGGAAGGTGATTTTGAGCGATTTTTTGGTACTGCCAGGTAATTTTTTTTAATTTTTTAATTTTTTTAATTCAATTTTTTTTTAATTAGTAGATCACTGGCCAATGTAGTTTGTTAAAGAAAAAAATACTAATTGCACTGTATGTGGGCGAAAAGATTACGAAAGGTGTGGAGGGAGCACAATACACGAAAGATGCAAGTTATGGCTTCCAGGTTAATGAAAATACCACATTTCTGGAACTTAAGCATATGGTATTAAAAAAAAACCGGTGTAAACTCCAACCAGTATGACTTAGACTTGTATACCCAAATTGACATACGAAAGGGGTTAATAGACATTTCTTTGTTAGGTATCCTATAACAGATGAGGGGTTATGGAGAGGTGTTTACAGTATATTTGAGTCGGGAAATATCCCGGTAATAGACCTATATTCAAGAAGAGTTCCGCTTCAACCCGGTGTTGGACCTTCTAGCAAAAATACAGGTTATGACAACCCGGGGTACCACAACTCGGGTTATGACAACCCGAGGTATCACAACTCAGGTTATGACAACCTGGGGTACCACAATTCGGGTCATGTACCACTCGTTTTGACAATTATGTACCTGATTATACCTTTGATTATGCCTCTGATTTTACCTCCGAGATACCACTACCACCACCCCCACCCGAACCCGTAATCCAAGCTAGATTTCCATCTGTACCAGAGTCAATACCTAGACTGTTGCCCGTTGTTAATCAGAATGATACTGATATTGATGGTGAAGGGATCAATGCGATATCAGAAAAGGAGATGGACACGGGTGATGATTGGGAAGGGGATTGGGATTCTGATCACTTATCATATCGTGATGCAGATATAGTACCTGGTTTCAGAGAAGACAGATTTCTGATTAGAGGGCGGACAGTTAGGCATCCGGTCGAGAATTTCAACTGTACTAGTTTTTTCAAAGAAGCAGACATTATTTTCTATGTGAAGCGTGTTGTATACAATCAGGAGCTTGCTCCACAGCAAATTTATACCAACATAGATGAACTTGTGAAAAATTCATGAGCTTCATGTTTACAGTAAAAGTACAAAAAAGAGACCGAACAAGGTTGGTTGTGGTTTGTAAGGATGCTCCGCGTTGCGAGTTCCGTCTTTTTGCAACCCCTGAGGGTAGGGGGACGCATGGATGATTAAGAAGTGTGAACCACCTCATTCATGCAAGTGTGCGTTATAAAAAACAGACCATGCACAGCTGACGACATCACTTATTGCCGATGTAATTGAGACGGGCATTAAGGAGGACTCATCGATGAACATTAAGGAGGTCGCTAGGAGTGTCAGACTCATTTACCAATATGTAATCCCAAAATACAACAGGTTGTGGAGAGATCATGAACTTGCAATTTGCAGAATGTTCGGTAGTTAGGAGGGTTCATACTCCTTGCTTGCACCATTACTCCAAGCCATAGCAAGTACAAATCCCGGCACAAGATATGAGCAGTCAAATGTTAATGTAGGGGGTTAGAGGAGCTCAACAATTCAAGACCATACCATGGGCTTTTGGTCCACGTATTCAAGTTATGTCATATATTAGACCGGTGATCAGTGTCGATGCATGCTTCATGTTTGGCCGTTACAATGGGAGGCTGTTGATAGCATGTGCATATGATGCTGAAAACCACTTGCTGTATTTGGCCTTGCAATTGTTGAGAATGAGGATGGTGACAATTGGGGATTTTTCATAAGTTTTTTACGAAGACAAGTGGTAGGGAATAGGTTCTTTTGTGTCATATCAGACCAACACAAATGAATTAAATATGTTTTTTATCGTATCGATTTCGGATGGTCGACAGTGCACGGTGAGTGTGTGTACAGGTTATGTATGCAACACGTTGCAGAGAACCTGAACAAGAATACCGAATACAATGACTGGGTTTCCGACACATTCAAATTGGGTTGAAGGAGAAAGAAGCCGAGAAGGGTGGAAGAGATGTTCAAAGATTTTGCCAAGGTATGTAGATTTTATATTTGAAATTTAACATATTTCATTTGAAATTTTATTCAAGTATTTACTTATATTTTTTTGTCTCTTTATTTGACATGAAGGTTTCTCTTTATTTTTGTGTAGTATTGTCCGAAGGCAAATGCCTACTTACTAAAGGTGGACAAATAATCTCAGAGATCTGCAAGAGCCACTCGCATATGAGGAGATATTTCAAGCCCGTGGTGGAGGTTACCGATGGAGAACCACAAACGGGTCCGAGTCGCTGAATAATGTCTTCAAGCATAGTCGAATGTTGCCCATGGCAGCCATTGTAGATGACACCTCTACAAGTTAAATGCATGGTTTGTTGAGCGATGTTCTAAAGCCGCAGCATTACTGACAGGAATCAAACGTTTTCAATAAGGGTGGAAGGGAAACTAAGAAAACACATGGAGAAAGGTGCAGCTATGACTGTTGTCGCGTACGGTGATCAAAGTATGAAATTCGAAGTGCAATGTCCAGATGAGTACGTTCTCACCAGCCTAGACCAGCTGGCACCATGGTGTTTGTGAAAAGGGCTTTCAAGTACGTTGTTATTTTCAGAGCTGACAATATTGTGACTTGTACATGATTACCTTGCGAGTACTTGGAGTGGATCTTTCCATTTCTTATCCCAACCAGCATGTGTGGCCTCCCTATGTTGAGGATAGAATACTTTCTTCAAAGTCATGAATCAGGTTAAGGAGGAGGAAACACAAGCGTGCTGTAATGACCATGGACCAGATGCAAGGTAGGCGAGTGGGACATCAGGCTCGCCGTTTCACTTCTAACAGGCACAGAGCAGGTATGTAACATTGTAGAAAATCACTTATTTGATTTTAAATTTTAATATCTTAATAACTAACAGCGATTGGTGAATTGAAATGCAATGCAGATACCATAAACGAAGCCAATGAAAGAGAAAATGCTAGAGTTATCGCTGAGACAACTGGTAGAAGACAACCTACTTAGGGGAGCCAAGCATCTAGTAGCCAGGCAGAGACAGCCGGTAGTGTCGCAGAGGTATCTAGTAGCAGACCCAGAACTCGTCGACTGAATTTGTTCGGACGTCGTTGCTGATGAACTTGTTTATTTCGATGCACGTTTTGAACTTATATATTTAGATGCTTGTTGTGAACTATTCAACATGGAGTTTGTGAACTTTATTTATATGCTTGAGTTTTGTTACTACGAAATGAGTAAGTTCAAATGTCGTTTTTAGAACTTGATGAAATAAACACAAATTGACAACATAAAATCTAAATAATCACTAAATCAATGAAATAAAGTCTAACTGATAATATAAACACTAAATAAACTCAAAGATTTTACAACCCTAATTCATCCAACTAAAATACACTCAAATTTTGCCAACTCCAATAATACTACTTAGAACGAGCCTTGAAAGTACAGGGAACAAACTCATCGTCTGATGTTGACGGCTCTGGATCAATCATAGTAGACGAAGTGCTACCCTTACCAGTATAAATACAAGGAATAAACTCATCGTCCGTTGTTGGCAGCTCTAGATAAACATTTTTTTCAAACCATAGCCATATGGGTGTTCCATAAAATCATCATCTGAAATTTTAAACCAAATAGGTGGCCTAAGAAATTCCTCCATAAAACAGACTTGACAGTTCTTTTTATCCCTAAAGCATACTTGACAGTTCTTTTTTTTTCTTATTTTTTCCTTGACCACTTATTGATCCTCCTCTGGGTACGTGTTAATTGGACGATCTACCGCGATTGTTACTGTCCATCCTTTTCGTCTAAGAAGTAGCCACAAATCCAGCAATAAAACTAAAACAGTTCAATCCAGCAAGAAAACTAAGTAAGCAGACATCCAAACAAGAGAAATTAATTTGCTAAATTCCAGTAATAAAACTACAAAAGTAATCAAATCGAAACATAAACTACTACAATCCAAACTAACTAAATCAACAATCGAACATATAAAAAGCAACTAATGTCCTCCACCCCCTCCTCCTCCTCCTCCTCCTCATCTTCCCTTATACGTCCCTCCTGGATGTCCTTATTGGCATCTCTCAACATGGCAGTGAGGCACCTCTCAAAGCTAGAATTCTGCACGACTGATGCATTGTGGCATAGCATGCCACAGCCTATCTTTTTCCAAAGCTTTTTCACCATTACCACAATGTTATTTGCGAGTCCTCTCATAGCTTTCAAAAGTTGTACATAATTTTTTTTTTTTTTTGATAAATTTTGGACTATAAACACTACTAAACCAAAACTATATAAATAAAAAGCTCTTCAAGGACATACATGTATACCTGGCAGCGCCAATAAATCATCCAAAATTCTATTTCTCTTCTTTCTCTCTCTCTTTCTCCTCAGCTGGAATGAGTTGTGAGTGGATAGGAGAGAGAAAACCTTCTTTTATAGGGGTTTTATAGCTGACCGCCTGAGACAGTTTGGTACAGGCAACAGACTACCTCACTGAGAAGCAGTTAGAGTGTTCTTGAAATTATTTCGAAACTGAGAGTAGATTTGCTATTTTTTTTAAGGTATTTAAAAAAAGCGGCCTACAAAAGCACTACATTAATCCTACAAAGTTTAAATAAATTTTGAGAGTTATAGGCCACATAAAATACTACAATGTTGAATGGGATAGAGCAATCATAATATAAATGCTCCACCTTGCGTCCTTACCCTTTCACGAGAGGTAACTATCCGAGCAACGGAGGTAGTTTTAATTTTCATCTCAAATTCCTTGCTTGATTGATATGCTCTCTTTCTTTACTACCTTACCTCACTGGAAAATGAAATTATCCCTAGAAACAGCCTTTTTTGTGACATAGACGACAAGGCAAGCCATAGGTACAGTCCTTTGCTGTTGCCTTTTCGCTTTATCCCGCACCTTTTCTTTTTCTTTTCAAATCAGACCAACCGTCTCTTCTCTCTGTCTTGATGTGCTTCTCCCTTCTTTTGGGTGGTGAAAGGTCGAATCTTTGAGACCACAATTCGACCTTTTGTGGCTTTTTTGGCATCGGGTTCTTGTTCCGATCGAAATTTATCCTTGTATGATTATCTTTAGCAATTTTGGATAATACGAGTGTGCTTCTCTCAGTAATTTCTTAATTTTCAATTGAGGTACCGTACTGACGTGTTATTTTTTCAGAAATTAGAAGCCGGGTTTCTCCCTTTTTTGGGACATGAAAGGAGATTTAGGTGACACTGATCTGAGTTCTCTTCAATTCTAGATTGTTTCATGAGGATTTCATTTCGTGAGAGCTACTGCGCTCCATTTAACTGTCTGAGGTCTCTATTTTGTTGTTATCTTCCTTCTTTGGTAAGAACCAAAGATGCCCCAAATCTTGCTCCTATTTCGGATTCAGCTGCAAACCCAATTCCAAATTCGGATTCAGCTGCAGTTTCAGCATCAGTAGACGATGAATCAGGAGAAGGAAAGGCCGGTGCTTTGAGTGTAGAGGAAGTTCGAAAGAGCTGTTTGAAGAAATTAGATGGAGAGAAAAAGGGGAATGTGAAATGGAAGGATTTGTTAGGAAAAGAGCTTGTGGAGATGAAGGAATATGAGCCAAGGTATGGTCTTTCTTTCTTTCTTTCTTTGACTTTGTACCTTCTATTCAAAATTTAAAATTCATAATCAATAGTCATAGGTATTCTTGCTCAAGTGCCAGTACTTCCATTTATCTTGTTGAAAATAGCATGAAATTATTAGCTTCCTAAAGTATATTCATGTCTACTGTGCACTATTATCTGAAATGATTGTTAAAATTTTGGATTACTGAGCTTCTTTTTCCAGACCAATTTTCAAAAGGAAAAAAGGCTCATGATTTCCTTAGAGAACTTCATAATTGTGCTTTATTACATTTCATAACAGCAAAACTGTATGGGAACAGATCAAATCAATCAAAATTGCTCCTCATCAGGGATCCTTATGGTAGATTGATGTATATGTCAGTGTGGTAATATTGCTTTGTTTGTCAAGTATAATGTATCTCCTCTTATAGCTAATGCGGTAACCACAACCACTCACCTAGAAGTAGATATATAATATAAAAATATTTATAATATTTATCAAGGGTTTTAGTGCTTCAATGTTTAAGTGTTCCATGGCACAACTTTGTGAGAAATACTTTAGTTTAGTGCTTCAATGTGTTTTATTCATAGCTAAAACAAGTTATCTCCCTTTAATAGATAATAATTCTATCTTATCCAAGCCAAGTAGTATATCTGTTAGAGTTAATTTTTTTATTCCTGTTACATATACATTTTATTTTGTTAAGTTTCCAACTGCTAGTCTGCTAGTCTGAAGATCCTTATTGTTTTTGTAATCATTCCTTATTTCAAACATATCAGCATCAAACAAAATCTGTGTGTTATCTTTCATAAAATCCGGCATAGCCCCCTAGATGACTTGATTAGGCATCAAATTGCCTTCAGAAATACAATGTTAGACTGCTCGTCTTCATTTACACTTTGATTTGAACATTGCATTATTCAAATGGGAAGTAGTGATTATAAAATTTAATTGCTGGTTTATGAAGATTCCAACATTGGAATAAAACATGTGCAGCATGTGGTTTGATTTATTTCAGAATTGTCCAAGGTATTCTAGTTGGATTTGTACTAATTTTCTTTTTGGTGTGCAATTAAAACAGTGATTCGGAATCCCAAGACGATGATGACGGAAACTCAGCATGCATTTGTTCCATCCAATAATTTATGATGATGCAAATTCCTTTTTTCTTGTAAATTCTTCATTCAAACAAAATTCAGATTACTTGTAGATGTTATTCTAGGTAGTGGCCTGTTTATGCCGTGATTTCTCCATGATACTTTGTGCATAATCTCGTAGATTGTATATTATTATTTCTTTGAAATGAATTTTGGTGATTGCTTGATTACTACTTTTGTTCTCTCATAATTTTGTGAAGCATTTTGTTTCTACCTTAAAAATTAAACAAAACAATATGAACTAGTACCTGGTTGTTTCAGAATTGAATCAATGGGTAGTGAAGTTAGAATGAATGATAATTGGATTTAAGATTTAGGTAATATCCTCTCAAGCAGTTTCCATTGATCACTCGATTCGGATCCAAGATAATGATTGCAATGCGTATTATGCTTAGCAGTTGTTTCTTTGAAGAAGTCAAGTTCAGGCATGTGTGTCAATTTTGTTCAAAAAGTTTGCGCAAGTACGAATTTAATGTAATTTTCTATCGCCATCTATGATACGGAGCCGTAATTTTTTAGTTACCACCTCAAATTCTCATAATTCGCACTTTACTACCGTTTGATGCAAAATTCATAACTTGTCACGTGCACAGAATGGGTCTGCACACTATTTATTTTTATTTTTTTGCATAGACCCAAAAAAAAATGATGCGCAGACTCAATTTTTGGAGAAACGATGATAAAGTGCGAATTATGAAAGTTTGAAGTGGTAACTAAAAATATTTTGGATACAGAGACATAATAATATGTTAGATATGGGTGATTGTCATAAATGGAAAATAATCTATAAATGAGTAGAACTAGAGTGTTCTTAAGTTCACCAAGCTCCTTTATGAACTCAACTCTAAAATATATTGGATTGGCTTCAAACGACGAATACAAACCATTGAAATCCATCTACCTTACGAGTGATGCGTTAACATGAAAAAAAAATTAAATTTTCGAACTAATTTTGTATAGAGTCAAGTGGTAAAAAAACGTTCAAAAAATGAATGCATTAAAATTAATTTATAAACCTTCTAATTTTGACCGCTTGACTTTATACTAAATTAGTTGATGACTGTTCATATTTTATTTTATGAAAGATGATAGCCTGATAAAAATGGAATAATTAGATAAAAGAATTTTAGTGATAAGCAGGGCCAATCTGCAATTTTCCGCCTCTCCAGTCTCCAGAGGTTCCCTCAGCGGGCAGTGGGCAGTGGTGATGCATGCCATTTCTCTATTAATTATTGAGCGCACAGGCACAGCGAGAGAGCGAGAGAGCGAGAGAAGAGAGATAGAGATAGAGATAGAGATGAATGGCCACCACAAGTGTACATTCCCTTTCCTTCCCCATCAGCTCTTCCTTCAATAAACCCTCAAAAACCAAATATGCGCACCCCTCCCTCTCCTCTCTTCCCTGTGCCTCCAATGCCCCTCCCTCACCCCTCATTCAGCCCCCTCTTCCCGTCTTCGAAACCACTCCTGCACCTGCAGTACCACACTCTTCCCCTTACCCTTCCCCTTACCCTTCCCCTTACCCTCGTAGCCGTTTAATTTACCTTCTCCGCCTCGCCATTCGCCACAAACACCTCCCACTTCTTCTTGGAGTTCACGCATTACTAGTCAAAATCTCTGATACTGATACAGAGGAACCCAGCCCCAGCGATGTCGTCTTCGTCACCAATCACCTTATCTCAGCTTACATATCTTTCGGGTTTCTCACACATGCCTGCAAGGTGCTTGATGGAATGCCCCAGCCTAATGTTGTCTCTTTTTCACTCCTTATCTCGGCATATGCCAGTCAGTGCGGCATGCTTAAACACAGGGCCTCTTATGGTGCTTCCCGCGCTTCAGTTGCCCTCTTTCGCCGCATGCATCGCTTGGGTATACTCCCCAATTCCTTCGCTCTTGTTGCATTGCTTGTTAACTGTTTAAGAAGGCCTAACCTTTCATTGGGTCGTCAAGTGCATGCCCTTGCTATCAAGTCCTGTTTGAACTCATCTTTACACGTCACAAATGCTTTGCTGGGGGTGTATGCTAAATCTGATAGTACTGACATCATGTTATCTCTATTTGACGAAATGTCTGAGAGAGATACTTCCTCTTGGAATGCCATTTTGCTTGGTTTGGTCGAGGAGAGGAGATATCAACAAGCTTTTGATCAATTTCTCAAGATGCAGATGAGTGGGACTAGATGGGACCATTACTCTCTCTCTACTCTTTTAACTGCAGCTACAGAGGGATTTGGTGCATTTCAAGGCGAAGTGATACATGCTTGTGCAATAAAATCAGGGTTAGAGCGTGATATGAGTGTGTCTACTGCCCTTTTAGGCTTTTATAAAAAGCATGGGTCAATTGATGACATGATTGACCTGTTCAACAAAATGCCGGCCAAGGACATTACTGCATGGAATGCAATGCTAAATGGGTTTGTAAATCTTGGTTTGTTTGATTTTGCCATCGAGGTGTTTGACAAAATGCCTGAGAGAGACTCTATTACATTTAATTCTCTTTTAGCTGGTTTTTGCAAGAATGGAGAAGGGAATCGGGGCTGGGATTTGTTTGTACAAATGTTTAAGAACAGAATGCCGATTTCTGACTTCACCTTAGTAGGTTGTATGAATGCTGTTGCAATTACTGGGGATAGAAAGAAAAGTGAGCAAATTCACAGTTTTGTGGTCAAGTGCGGGTGCAAGTTGGGTCCTCGGATCCATTCGGCTTTAATAGACATGTGTGCTAAATGTGGTAGAACTAAAGATGCCTATAAGCTCTTTAAGAAATGGTCTCACAAAGAAGACTTTAACATTGCTTTTAGTTCCATACTATCTACGTATATAAGAGATGGTCACCCTGAAAAAACTTTAAACCACTTTATCTCATGTTGTAAGGAGCTTGAACCATCCTCTTCTTTGTTTATGGATGAATTTGTGATGGCTACAGTTGTCGGGGCTTGTGGTGCATTAGGGTTTGATGGAATGGGTCAGCAGATGCATTGTTTAACTGTTAAATATGGCATGGCTTATGCTGATCCCACCATTGGCAATGCCATTGTTAACATGTATGCGAGGAGTGGAAATCTGGAGCATGCAAGAAAGGTGTTTGATGAAATGCATAGTCTTGACCAAGTTTCATGGAATGGATTGATGGATGCATACCTCCTTTATTGTCAGGGCGATAGGGTATTGGATCTTTGGTCAGAGATGAAAGAGCTAGGGTTCAAACCTGATGCTCGCACATTTGTGCTAGTCATATCAGCGTGTAGATACACAGGCCATAGTTCAGTAGGTACATGTCAGGAAATATTATTTTCCATGAAAAATATGTATAACATAGAGCCCTTAGATGAACATTATGCAGCCATGGTCAAGGTTTTGGGATTTTGGGGCTGTTTTGATGAAGTTGAAGAGCTGATATGTAATGCCCCTTTCAAGCCAAGCTCATCTTTTTGGAGGTCTTTACTTGAAATTTGTAGGTTGAAATCAAACCCAGTTCTTGCCAAAAAAGCTATGCAAAATCTACTTGCATTAGAACCAGAAGATGAATCTACATTTATACTGGCATCAAATCTATATGCTGCTTCCTCCAGGTGGTATTGCTCAGAGAGAGTCAGGGAAGAAATGAGAAGCAAGGGGATGCGAAAGATTCCTGTCAGCAGTTGGTTGATTCAAAGCAACATGGTGCATCGGTTCTACACAAGAGATAGAACGCATCCTCGGTCCAAGGACATTTACGGAGGGTTGGATGTGTTGATTTTGGAGTGTATGAAAAATGGGTACGAGCCTGACACAAGTTTTGTGCTCCATGAGGTGGAAGAGCACCAAAAGGAGCATTTTTTGCTTTACCATAGTGCCAAGCTGGCAGTCATGTATGGTATCTTGGCAACTGGGCAAGGTGATGTGGTACGGGTCATGAAGAATGTTAGGTTATGTGGGGATTGTCACTCCTTTATAAAGCTTGCTTCAATTTTGACGGGTAGAGAGATATTGGTTAGAGATACAAATGGGTTTCATGTTTTTAGGAACGGAGAGTGTTCTTGTAGAGATCGTTGGTAAGGTTAGTTGCAGGGTGGTACTATGTATATTATACTTGAGAGTTGAGAGGAGCGGTGCTTTATTGTCAAATTGAACTTGTTAACAAAACAAAACAAGGTGTGCCAGTGCCACATTTACGGGGACGAGCTGCTATAGTAGCACTGATGTCTGATGCCGATGCAGATGCAGTTTGTTTATTGCTATATGCTAGCAGTTGGCCAGTTGCCAGCTATGTATGTTGGAATGCATTTGCTAGAATTCTACAAGGGGCCGTCTGGCAACGAATTCATATCACCCAAGGGCTAAGGTAACACAATAGTTACCCTAGCTTCATATTTCTCTCTAGATCCAAACCATCCGATAAGAATCCGGACAAATATTATAGGACTCCATGCATTTTATTTTATTTCTATTTCAACATAAATATTATGTTACCTCGTAGGACATCCTATATAACTAGTAATATAGTGTTATTATACTTTTTATTGTTGTCAAACATAATGTAGTATTTTAATATTATTACATTAGTACTATTTCACCATGTCAAACAAAAAAAAGATTAGAATAATGAAAAATCAAAGAAAAGAGGAAATAAGACGAGTTTGTGTAATACTATATTGTCTTTTATTGCCAAACATATTAAACACTATTTTGATGGTTATTTTATATCGCTCCAATTACCACCTTTATATCACTCTTCCACCCTATTCTTACAATTACCCCCATTTATATCTTGATTTACCAAACTAGTCCTGATTTATTTTAGTAGGCTGTCTAATATAAATCTGATCCAGAAGCATAGTCGCATAGAGGGAAATTTTATGAACTGCCCATTCTCTGAAAAAGATCAAACAAAATACTCCTCCACTAAATTTCTTGACAAAATACCCTTGTAGGCCTCAAACTCAAACTTCTCCCTCTCGCTCCACGTTACTCTCTCCCTTCTCTTTCTCTCTCTCTCCAAGTTACTGATCTATTTAATTTGGAAATTTTTGGAAAGCACATTAATTGCTTTTAATTTGCTTGATCTCATTAAAACCCCTTACTCATTTTTAATAACATCAAATTTTCTGAAACATGTCTGAATATAAGAATTAATTTACTATATTTTAGCAGAAATTAGACGGTGGATGCTACAAAGGTAAAAGTCTTACTTTAAACCTTCATGCATGTTGACCAGGAGATAAAACTGAGAAGTATTTCTTCTTGCCTCCATCCCGTGATACAAAAATCTAATCTTTGAAACATGAAAATGAAAAAAAAAAATTAAACAAAGAACGAAAGAAATTAAAATTTTGCATCACTACCAAGTACATACTGAAAACTGGTTCACCATTACAGGGGACATTTCTCTTAACCCAGCAAGTATTTGACAATTTTTAAATTCGGCTCTGAATCCTCTCGAAATGCTGCCGCTTTTGAGAAATGATTTCGTGGATTAACTGAATTAGAATGAACTGAGATATACAAAGTCAGACCTAACAGTACCGACTGGTACAAGAATACAAATCAGGGCTCTTAGTCCACTTGTTTTTTATGCTTTTCTGTTTTTTTTTTTTTTTTTTTGTTTCTGTTTTACTTCAATCATTTTAAATCAGCTCATCTGTTTGTATTTAGTTATGTAAGTTAAAACTCTTGTTAACTTTCATTTGTTTCTTAATTTTTTTTTAAAAATGTACATAATTAGTACATTTTTTTAAGCATGAACACCTCACTTAATTGTTCTTAGTATGTGATGTGATAATTTGTTTATAATTGTGGAAGCCACATTATGATTTTTTTTTTTACTGAATAAACTAATCGAAAAAACTAATCTGTAGAATGTCTTTATTAAAAAGATCCATATGTTAATCCAAAATATTTTACATAATAAATTAATACTATGTGTTACAACGATTGTTAAAAGGATTAAGATGTTAAAAATATTTTACAAAATAAACTAATGCCATACTATTACTATGTACGTGTTTATGTAATAACATTCTTCATTAAAAAGATTTTACACTAAAGATGTTATATGCAATATATGAGTATTGGAGAGAAACATAAATAAATTTTATTTTAGAAGATGGGCAGTTTGTAAAATTCCCCTCGCATAGAGCTGAGTTGGAAGTAATTGATACGAAGTACAAGGAAGGAACGAGAAACTAACTGAAGAGATGTACGCTTCTTAAGAATATCCATCCGTTGTTAAAAAGCACATAAAAAGGAAATAAAAGAAAAGCTTTCGAACTACAATTCACTTTGCGCTTGTTTACCACTCAACTCGAGCCCGTGGTATTACTCTTTTAATCTAAACATGCAAACAACATTTCAACAACAGTAGGATACTTGGATTTTTGTTTTTTTTTTTTATACCCGTTCTTCGATCCATGCTTGCCCTTCAATACCAACATGGAGCAAGAATAGTTCGGACAGATTATAATAAAAAAGAAGTTGCATTGAAATGTTGAAGAGAAAAATGTGAACAGCTGAGCTATACTTGCACACTACGGAACTCCCGTAATTTTCTTTACACGGCAAGAAAATTTTAAGAAGGCCTTTTCTCCAATGCTCTAATGTGATATCCAAATGATCATTGGAGAACATACTGTCTTTGCAAAATATTGATGGTCTTCAGTGATATTCTCTTTTAGTTGAGAAGAAACATTTTTATCTGTAATTAGCAGACAGTTCGACCGTAGCAGATTGAAGCAATATAAAGGTTCTTGCCCCATTTTTCCTGAAAAGATATTTCATCAAGTATGATGTTGCTTCTAACTCGTGGATTTACAGAAATTATTTCCAAAACTAATTAAAATGCACATCTACACTACACATATGTATCACTCCCTGTTTAAGGAACTTTACTTTTAGGACTTTTGCAAATACAAAGGGTTTAGGGTTTAGGGTACAAACCGCAAATGCTGGGCGTAATTTGCCAAGAGTTCTTAAATTATTTTTGGTTCTCTTATATCTGTCAGAATCTGCCTTCTTTTTTTTTTTTGGACATAACAGGCACAAGGTCCAGAATCTAACTATTGGAGTTCTGAGCTTTATTTCACTTTTCTGCCTTTGTTGCCGTCTTTGATAGCCAGTGCCATACCAGTTTAAATGGCCAGTATGCAATACCACTTCTACAACGTGCTGTCTTATTTTTTCCCCCTTCCATATTTACTCTTCTTTTCTGAGGCTTAATAGAATTAATATATCTCATGCTGGTCAAGTATGATCACAATAACTAGCTAACCATACCATCAAAGATATATTGTTATTGCTAAAGATACCTTCACATGGTTACTAGGAAAGGCAGAGGTACGAAGAGTCTCCTGAGTCTCGTCAACAGGTTTTCTTTTAGGTGTGCTCAAAATTAATGCAGTCTGATCAGGTGTTGCAGCAGTTGAGGTAATCCTGTAACCCATTTCCCATCTTCTGTGAATTCCTTCACTTGGGTACAAGAAATCCAACTCTACTACCTTCATTATTTTAGCACAAAAGTGTCAAGTAAGAAAAATAAAAAAAACTAGGAATGTCGGAAGGGATTAAGGTATGTGAAGCATAATTAAGTATTACCTGTTTTATCTTTGTTTTTTAATTGTCTTGCTTTGTTTTACAATTAACTATGTTAAGACAAAGGTATCTTACAGAAGTGCTACAACCATCCATCAACTTTATTCTTGCAAGTAAGACTCAACAATAGCAATAATTATGGATACAACCAATTTAAGTTTGTCCAAAAAGGTTCAGGGTCTTAATATCTTTCGCTTTGCTTAAACTTGGTTCTAGACATAAAAATGTCCCAGTTGCAACCTCAATATTCACATAGGCCCGTTAAATTATTCAATGTGGTTTAAAGGTAAAGAAAGTAATGGCAATAAGTGGTACCTGGTCAGAGAAACCAGAGTTCCGAGACATGACAACAGCCCAACGGCTGCCAGCTGTCGCCATGGAAGTGACGTGAAAGCCTTCCTTCCATTTCTTGTTTATCCACTTGAAAGGAAAAGATTCACTCACTTTATATGACTGTTGTGTGTATGAAGTTCCTACAATTATAACACCCGCTTCAAGAAGAGCTTAAAACATCGGTAGAGTACAGCAAATATCATTTATAATCATTTATATGTATATTTTCGCGGGTGGGGGAACCACAGCAACACCATAGTTCTTTTGCAGATGGCACCCCTTTATTACCTATTCTACCCTTTTAAACATATGGTACCCTGGAGGTAGACTAATGGTTTTCCAGATGTGGTTGCTAGCAGCCAACTTTCTGTTTACGTGTTGCTGACGGTCATGAGCTAGGGTGTTCCTCTACCCACACTTGTGTCTATTGGAGTGCATCCATATATACAAATATAGATGACAATTGCCTTTACTTTGTTCCTTTGTACGCATAATTAGATCCTTGAAGAGTTTGGCTTTCAGATATTCATCTTCAAAAGATTACTTGTACATACCTTTAGACATGACCACCAATGAACTACCATTTAAAGAACCTGCAACAGCAGTTATGTAATAATTCTTCTCCCAATGGTCCATTATCCAATCCTGTTCAAATTCCAAAGATGCAGAAAGATTATCTTGGATGCCATTAGGACACTTCCATTGCGAAATTGTCATATATACCTTAATAAAACCATGAGTATAGATTTGACCAAAGTAATTTCAAATGGGGTCATCACTCACTGCACTATGGCTTAATAGATTGCACATATTAACAAAACTAAATTATATCAGCATTAATAAATAACATGCTTATATCTTAAGTCCTGTTGTTTCATAGGGTGAGAAAAGGAGTGTATTACCATATTTTAGTATATCTCACCTTGTGAAGAAATAGAGGGGACAGCTCATAAACCTGGGAGCAGAAACCAGTACCGGCATCCATGATAAGAGCCCACAAATTAGCTGCAGAAGCCACACAACCGATATATAAACCATCTTCATTTCCTTTTTCTATGTGCTGTTGTAGCCTCGAATCAGCCACATTGTAGTGGTACCTTGTAAAAAATAAAAATGTAAAAAGATTACCCAATGAAAACAACTTGCTTTGTTTCCTATATTGAATAGTAATCATAGTAATATAAAAAATAAATATGGCAACAATATGAAAATACAAAAACCAAATTCAAACCTTTGTTTCATGGGACGCCTAGCATTGTAAACAGAAACCCATTGCGTGGCAGAGCTACCTAATCGGACCTTCTTCCTTGGCTGCTCATCTTCTTCGAGGTTTACCGCGAGCCGTCCTCTTTTCTGACCAACCTACATAATGATTTTTCCCAAAGAATATAAATCGTAAGAAAAATGGAGCAAGAAAGATTAACAAGATTTATTCAACACTTAGGGAACTATGAACACAGAAACCGATGGTAACTCCTATGTACCCTCTTTCATAATGGTGCATGATAGAATACTAGAAATAAGAAAAACATAAATGCAATGATATGGCAAAAGATTGAGAGAGAGAGAGTTAAGAAGGCTAATTTAGAAACTTAGGAGAGAGTATTGGTATCAAAAGAATAAAATAATACTAGCAAAGGTCTTCGGAGTAAGAAAAACTAATTGGCCAGAATTACCTAATCCCTGCTCAATTAATCATTTCTCAATTTCAAGGACTAAATTTCCTTTTGTAAACACAATGTCAAGATTTAATTGTCGATTCCTGCTAAAACATAATAGCAGGACCAAGAGAGAACCTTTAAAGCACCATCAATTCTGATAGGCCTCGAAGCAGCACATTGCTCAATCAAGCTATCGAAAAGGGATACAAGCTTGGTGTAGTTTGGCTCCTCATCATACTTCAAATTTGTTACAACTTCAAGGAAGTGTTTGAATGGGGGAGGACAAAAACAGCACAACAGCTCAGGAGAAGTTGACATTTTCTTCTTGCAGACAAGAAAACTCTTGTTGTCTCCCTGCGGATCAAATTCAAAGAGAAATTAGACAAGATATTAGCTAGAATTACCTTACTCACAAATGAAGAAAAAGAGTAATTCAAAAAGAAAAAGAAATAAACAGTTGGCCGCTTTTTCTTTTTTTTTCGTTTTATTTACACCCAGCTGCCATACCATTTCCATGTCAAATGGTCATATTAGCATAAAACACCAATATATTAATAATCGGAATATACCAAAATCAGTCCAAAGAACTAAATTTTACCTGATAACCTTGCCAAGGAAGCCTTCCTTTGATTAGAAAAACCAAAGTGTATGCAAGGGACTCTAAATCATCTCTCCTACTACCAGTACGGCCTAAATGGGCATGAGCACTAGCATATCTTACAGTTCCCCTGAAAGAAGAAAGTAAATTTAAAGTTGAAAAAACAAAGAAAGGAAAATCATATTGGATAATCCAGAAAAAGCACAACGAACCGAAAAATATCTGGCCTCTGGTCATATTCAACATGTTGACCTGATGCTTCCTTCCATTTTGAGGCTGAAAAAGGTCCCACAAATTCCAAGAAGTTAATCAGATAAAGAGAGGAAATTTTCTGAGATTCCTAATTAAAGAGAACCACTTAAATAGCAAAAATGCAGGTGAGAGTTGACTCAAGGTTAAGGCTATTGGAATGTCGTCCTGCTTATATTTTCACTGTTTAAAAACAATAAGATAAAAAGTAAATACACAAATAATGTCATGGTAAAAGATTTACCAAGCCCAAGATCAATAAGAAAAGTTTCTTCTCATCAGGTGTGCCCGGTTGACCAAGCAAAAAGTTTTCGGGTTTAACATCTCCATGCACAAATCTGACAGAATAAATTAAAGTTCAGTTTGATTTAGGAAATGTGAATGGAAAAAGAAAAAGAAAAGAGAGAGAAACAAAAACAAAAACTATAGCTGATACCCCTTGGAATGAAGCTTCTCGAGGATGGATATTGCCTCCACAGCTATACAAGCAACCATAGAAGGTGACATCCTATTGTTTCAATTAAGAAAATATGCCTTCAGAAACGACAATTTCAAACTCACAATATATGCTTTCATATTCTTGTCGTGTTTGTTTTGTGCTTTCAAAACAGATTAGGGATAGATGTGAATATTCTCAACATTTGCAACATATATGCTCACATGACCTCTCTTTTTTCCCTGAGGCCTGAACAAGCGTGGGTCATACCAAATCATAAATTTTACTGATTTATTATTTTTTTAACGGAGAAGGTTTACATGACCTGCATACATAATATTTTTCATGGTGGCAGCGCACAATCATAAAAGTTAAATGTTCTGAGTTAAGATGTTAACTTACGATTGACCAACTGAATTCCATACATCCCATAGACTGGGTCCAAGCATATCCATAACCTAAAATAAATTGTATGTTAGTGATAAGTCAGTCAACTCAATAGCTACCGCCAAACCACAGTACTATACCGGCCAAAATCATCAGGTAATGCCTGAACCAGTGCCAGTATCCTTTCAACTCAATTTACTATTGTTTTCTTAGTTGTTTATTAATTGATAATTTGTGCGCATTTGGTACCATACCAATTGGATATGAGGTACAATTTTTAATTTTTATTTTAAGTAGGCCAGCAGTAGATATGAGGTACCATATGCGCTTCCTTTTCATAATTAAGTAAAAAGCTATCTGTTCACCAAGGTCAACCATCTTGAAGCCTCTTTCTTTGCCTCAACCAGGTTTCCTCCAGATTAGATCCATCACTTCCTGGATTCTTAAAATGTACTGGTATGGAAATAGATGCTTACCATAATGTAGTAGTCCCCTTGACGGCCCATGTAGTGAGCTGAAGGCACTCCATAAGATCCATTAAGTGTGCTTCAAACAATGATAATAATAATAATAACCAATCAGAAATACAATGGAAAACCTAGCTAGATATAAAAGGAAAGAAGAGAAGTATGTACAATAGTACTCACTGATAAACTTGCCACTCATATGGGGGACCATAATTGCACCCCTTGCTGCTCCTATGCTCAAATTTCAGCGCAACCTGTTCAAAGGTAATGCTACTATAAATTGGGTATGAAAAGCATAGATATTTCTTCCAACTGGAACTTCAAAATAATGTATTCTTGAGGGAATTTGACTAGGAATAAACAGTGTAGTAGAATACAAATATTAAGGGGTTCTAAATAGCTAGCTATAGCGCTATCAGCCGTTTTCGGCGCTATAGCTAGCTATAGCTGGCTTTTTAGTCTTTCCGCGATAATTGCTATTTAGAACCTTGAATTTTAAAACTACAGCCACAAAATTCTCTGCAGAAATCGTACAAAGGCACCTACTGAAGCTTAGCATTTTGATTTGGGAACTAAGCAGGAATAAAGCCCAGAACTGCCCTTAATCCCACCAGACTAAAAACATCAAAACCAGAATTTCCCCTTAATCCCGCCAGCACTGCCCTTCCCAGAATGAATGGTCATTAACTATTTTCTCATTTACTTCAAATTACTTTAAGAATGGATGCTCTACCTCATACGCATCAGGGCCTGTGCGACCTGCCCCACCTGATGCTCTCCTTCCTACATAGACCTGGCCAAAACCTCCTTTACCTAACTTCCGATCAGTTATATATTCTGGTGAATTTCCAACTTGGACCTGCAATGCAAACAAAAGAGAGAGACAAAACAATTATACTCTCATTTGGGTTATGTGAAAGAGAAATTTAATAATTAAGTAAACAAATTTTCAATGGAGCATCAGGAATGAAATTAAACATCAAACAAAATAGAGAAGGCAGAAAATAGTAATTGAAAGAATGTGATCTGGGTCAAGTCTATCCGGCTACATAATGTATCAAACCTGATCAGCATGGTATTGGTAGCATGGTTTGCAAATAACTTTTGCTTAATAAAAGCATGCCTTAGATCGGAAATATGTAGAAAATAATAATACAGAATGTTGCCTTCCTGAAATGGCATATAACCAACTTGCTGTAATTTTTCTATTGTATGCATTGCAATTAAAATGAAGACTATGTTAAAGATCAAAATTCTTGTACTAGTTTACACAGGTATAAATATAAAGCCATCTTTCCATTTTCTTTTTGGTAGGTTGATCCTACAGGTTGCTTTTGAAATAAAAGGATATGTTAAAGATCAACCAAATTTAAAATTTCAGTTAAAAGCATACCCGTTCTGGTACAGGCACGGTGCTTGCATCTTCCTCAGCCCCTACAATTTTCTCGGGACTCTCACCGTCCATCCTCAATTCCTTCCCCTCTTGGTCTTCGCGGTTCAATGCTGGGTCTTGGGCCCTGCTAATGGGTTGGACCGGTTCCAAGTTAATAACCGGGCTGCCTCTCCCTCTCCCACCCCTTCTAGCTCTGGTCTGAGCAGGTGCAGCTGCTTTACTTGTGCCTCTTCCTGCCCCGCGCCTTGGCGGACGCTTATTATTGGCTGGTGGTGGCGTTTGCTGATCAAGTCTGTTGTTAGACTGTAACCGCGCTTGTCTGGTCCCACTTCTCAGCTCTGGCATTGTCTCTCCCCATGCAATTTTGGGTTACGTTATCTCATTTTTGTATCCCCTTGTTTCCTTCTATTCCTGATCTATAACTGCAACAATCCAAAACTGCTTGGGTTATACAAAAGCATTTTCTGAGGTTGGAGACACGCAAAAACATTAATAGGACCTTGCAAAGAAACCGTTGTCGGTAACTTGAGCAACAGGCAGAACTATGAAAGGTATAAAACATGAAAATTAAGCAAAACAATAGCACGATTCTAGGTCGTTTTTTTAACAATGCCACATTTAATACATCAGTTCTGACCATGAAAGGAGAAAATGGAGCTGACAATCAAAGGGGGTATATTTCCCTATAACTGCTATAAAGAGAAAGGGATACTTTCTGTCACAGTAACCTTTTGACAACGAATCGAATGCACCGAATACAGGAGAAAGGAAGAGTGTCCCCATCAACCACTGGTGAAAAATTTCACGGATGTATGAAGACTATAGCCTTTTTTTCATAATAAGAAACAACCCATTAATCCTTTTTTATCTATCTTTTATCTCACATCTCCTTAACCATAAGTAAATCTATAGGCAAAGAAATCGAAAATGCATACCTTCCGTGGAAAATCAGCAAGAAAAGCAAATTAGCTCAACTAACCCACTTATATTTCTAAATGATTTACAGAAAAAATCAATCTCTCACCCAAAAAAATAAAATGTCGCAAACAAAGAAACGAAGTCTGGTATAACATCAGAGGTGTTTCATCCCAGTTACTAGTCATCAAATTCCACATCCGATGAACTACAAAACCCAGCAAAGATGATAAAAAAACAAAAAAGGGTCGATTCTCCCAGCAAAAAAGCCGATGAAAAACAGGATCGGAGGCAATTAAAGAGGGATCGGAGAGTCTTACATTGGATTGCTTGGATCGAAGTGGAGATTGGAGCGATCGGTGGAGAAGACTTGTATCGAAAATCGTGTGGAGAGATTTTAGTTGTTGGATTTATATTAGAAGAGAGGTCAGAGGTGGTGTTGTGTCCCTCCCTCTTGTTTTCGTGTTTGGTTGTATTGTATGCTCTAATCTTGCTATGCTAATGCTATGCTGTGTTGGTGTGCTGCCCGCCGCTGTGACTCTCTCTGTGTCTGTGAGCAAAGAGAAATATCAAAACAAAAATAAAATTTAATAAATAATAATTTCACGATGGGAAGAATATCGATATGGCATCTTTCCCTCTTTCTTATTGCCACAAATTACACGATCTATACTATGCTGTGGCCTATGGTTATGTAATCCAATCAGAACCGTCCGATTTCGAATTAACCGTGTCAACTTATACTGCAATCTTTTAATAGATAACATTTTCAAGATCAGTTCACCCCAAATCGAGCAGCTTTGCCTTTAATAAATCACATGTATTTTTTTTACATTTCGTATATTCAATATTTGTACTAAATATCAACATTATCTAAAGTCTCATAGAACAATAAATAACACCAAAGTAATTAAGAAATTATAATATTCATATTGAACCAGTACAAAGTTCAAATTGCGGTTCAAAATATCCATAGTAATATCATAAACTATCGATTTTTCCTATTAAAAATATCTTAAGCATCATGATTCATGACATAATTTTTTTTTTCTATTCAAATTTTATTTTCGATTTGGACTTTTTTTCTATTCAAATTTCAATTTCTATTCCCAATTTCAAATTGATTTATCTGTAGCAAGTAGCAACAAATTCAATTTCGGTTTGAGATTTTTTTTATCTTTATTTAAAACCCATATAAATTGCTTTAAAAAAAAAAAATCCATATTGTATAGCGCAAATAGCGCGAATAGCGGACCGCTATAGCGCTGTAGCGGTCGCTATAGCGGCCGTAGCGCAAATAGCGCATTTTGATGTCATAGCGTATTATTATGTAATAGTTACAATTAGAGCACGAGAATGAAAGCGCGTGCATATCGCATTGAACATTTGTATGTGGTTCTCATCTATTTATCGTATTTTATATTAGAAAAGGGTTACGAGTACTGTCCACTCAATTTGTTTCTGGATATTTTTATTTTTCATTCTAGTTAGTAAAATATTAATAATTATTAAAAAATGACTAAATGAGTCATGAGTGTCTAATTACAAAGGATGAGTACTGAATTGTTAAATGAATGAACATATTTGTCAATTATAATAAATTTCAAAATTACCAACTTTAGAAATGTATAATAATAATAATAATAATAATAAATTGGAGTTGTTTCTAAAAATACATATGTATTTGACGCATATGCTGGTTTATTTAACAACTAGATAGTCGTTAGTCCCTCTTAAGTCTTGACATTTATAAATATACAATTAACACCTACCTACGTATTAGGTGTGAAAATCTGTTGCTTTTCTCAAAATATAAAATTACAAACTCCTTCTTCATCTGACCGTTTTAATATTTTTAACAGTTTATATTTTAAAAATAAGAGAAGAGCAGCAAATTTTGTCTTCAAATCTAAATTGTTGAAAAGCATTTGAACAGTTGAGGTGAAACAAAAAATCTGTATATTTTTAGAATAAGAGTAGATTTGATTTTAAATATTAGAGTACTATGCCATATCACGTCTCTGAGTAACAATTGATTTGTGTCAATTCTATATAATCTTTTCAATCTTCTAAAAGAAGAAGCAGAAGAATACGATTCATCAGATTCAAAAGAAGAGGCGATATAGACCAATCACGATTGTTAGTGGACGAGCATTGACGGAGGATGGATTTTGTCCGGTCGAATTGGTCCAGGCGGTCCCCACTAACTATCTTATCCGGATCCACCGCAATTAACCCGTTTATTTCTTGCCATATTATGAATTTCAAACTTTCCTTTCTCTGCGCTCTTCTAAAAGGCAATTCTGAGGCGATCTCATTTCTCCATCACCGGCGTCTCGCTTCTCTTGCTCCGTTGGTCTCTCTCAGGCGATCTCGCATCACGCTCCGTCATGCAAGAATTGTAAGATACTTCATCTATTTTTGAAAAAAAAAAAAAATTGATTTGACTTTTGTAATTATGGCAAGAATTTTTTTTTTCAAAATAGATGAAGTACCTTAGAATTTGAATGTACTAGAAGGACCACGATAATTCTGTATTTACTAGAAGTGACTTTTGAACTGGAATCAATAATTCAGATCCAAAGCATTTTTATTTTTTTCTAGTAACACACCAAGAAATAGTTTAATTTTTTTTTATAGCCGGAAAAAATCTTGCCTGAAAAATGTTTTCGAGTCTGTAGTACATCTAAATTATAAAATATTTTATCTATTTTGTTTGATGTTCTTTCTAACATATTTAAATTATTAATTGTTCTTTCTATTTTTAAAAATCATTAAACAAATCAATTAAAAACAACGAAACATTTAAATTTTTTGGTTTTTTTGGGCCGCAACGACAAATGCGGTCCCAGTCTTAGGGGACCGCATTTGTCGTTATGGTCCGGATAAATATCAAATTTTACAGAAACAGTGGTCTTTTGGTTTTTTTTTTTTTTTTGTTGAAGATATATTTAAACATTTCGGTAATTAAGGGGCCCGGTGGATGAAAAAATTACAGCATATTATATGTATCTTAACTCAATTATAATAATGAAAGATGATAGTATGTTGTCGTTTATGGAATGTATAAGTTGTGTACATGTTCTAAAAAAAATTTATTTTTAGTGTGAAACAAATATATGGTAGAAATCATTATATTTGCTGTGAAGCATGTATACATGAACCGTGTAACACATTAAGTATCTAACTGGTAATTATAATATTGAAGATGTATGCAGGTAGAACAAAAAAAAAAAAGTAGGGAATTGGAAAATAACTAAAGTTAGCTTTTTTATTCACTTTCCATTTAAATTGGATTAATTGCTTACGTCATAAAATAGAAAAGTTGCAAAACTAATTCAATAGTTAACGGGTTGAGTTTTGTTTTTAACTCTTTCTATTTTAACAGCAATTATAGAGCATGTTTTTTTTTCAGATTGCTACTAAGACAAAACTGCCTAATAAAATGCATGATGACTTCTTAAATGATCATCTAATTGCTTATATTAAGAAATAAATCACGGACAAACAAATTTATTGAAATGAATAATTCATGGGTCCCACTTCCCTCAATTAATTTCCAGTTCCTCAATACTCAATATTATATTTTTGGCTAAATATTCATTATATTATCATTAACAGTGACTTCTTATTTATATATCATATACTTAATAATATTAATATTGTACTCTCATTTATAATATTGATTGTCAATAATACATATAATTAAAATACATATGAAATCCGTCTAAGAAAAGAATAATATTGTATGACAACTAACAACTTGTCCATGATTTTTTTCATTTGACCACCTGACCTTTTCATTGCTTTGAATGTTGATCACCTTTGAAATTAATTAAGTCTTGATTTTGATTATGTACCAAATACCTTTACCAAATGGTGCCAAGAAAGAGGAAAGTAGCCAAGGTGTTTAGTTGAACTATTTCAATACTAATATCATTCATATCATTCATCCATATTTTATTGCCAAAATGCACCAAACAGCCAACAAGTGCTATTTTTTTTCTTGGTGGTTTGAGGTATACGTTTTTCACCAAGTACTGAAAATTACTCCTCTTGGTTAATTGTTTTTTAAGTCTTAATTATTTTTTAACATGAACATAACATAATTTTGTTAATCATCTTAGGGCCACAAGGATATTTTGTTAATAATTTTAAAAAATGAGTATTTTGTCAGATGATTTTCAAAAGAGGAGGATTCCAATACCTCATGTTTTTTATACCTCATCACGCCTCATATTTTATATCTTCGTTTCAAAGTCCAAATTGTCGACCCGAACCAATCAACATGATATCCATATTAAAATATGCTTGGAGACCAAATTTAATAATTTTTGAAAAAAAAAAATTACTATTTTTTTAGATAGGTACAAAATCATTGTTTTTGAACGGTCCAGAAACAATAATTTTGTATCTTTCTAAAAAAATAGTAAATTTTTCCAAAAATTATAAAATTTGGTCTCCAAGCATATTTTAGTATGGATGTCATGTTGAGCGGTTCGGATCGATAGTTTAGACTTTGAAAACGAAGATATAAAATTATGAGATATGAAAAGCATGAGGTATTGAAACCCTCCTCTTTTGTTTTAATGAAAAATCAGTTTTATAAAAAAAATGGAGAAATTAGTCAATTGGATTTTGTTTTGATAGAGAATTTAGTATTGTTTAATTAAAGTTCTACAATTTTAGGGTCCGTCCCACAATATCATAACTCATGCGAATTCATTATGCCGAGTAGAACTAGGGTGTTTCCAAGTTCATCACCAAATCTCTTGATGAACTCAACTCTAAAAGAAAAGATGAGATAAATTATTTTGTGCATGCATAAGCTTCCATTGTTTGTCTTGCAATATTAATTTGGCGAGGCTGCTGTGTAGGGTGTAGAGTAGACACACATGAGTTTGTCTAGGGTCTAGGATTGACGAACAAGGTGTCAAACCTGAAATGGTGAATATAAACAACCTCATTTGTCCCTTTAATTTCAACTGATTGATATTGGATGAAAATGAAGAGGGAGGGAGGGAGGTTAGGAGGTTACTACTTACTAATGCATATGAATTAAAGCATGCTGCCTATCAAACATTGGTATTCATAGCACACATGGCCTATCTATCATATTACAAGTTTAGTTTGTAATAAAAACCTCATCTCCATTTGCATTGGACTTGGAGCCGTTAATATCATAAATCTAACAAATAGGATCACGTACCTAGCGAGCTACATCCTAAAACAATTAAATCTCACCCATCCGATTCTACGAGTCCTCCTATTAGTCATATTCCTATAGCAATTCACATTTTCTCATTTCCCTCTCATAAACAACTCTTGCTCTAAAAGGGATTATGCATGCTGAAGATTTTCAGGAATTAGAAAAATAGATAATGAATAATATTTCTTATTGTGTGTCTCAATTATTCTCAAAGCATTACAGGCAGTGACGCAGTGCTTGCTTTATAAACAGAGATGAATTCAATTCTTCAGCAAATTTCAATTAGAAATCATTTCTATTGAAATTGAAATCAATTGAACTCTTAACACCTCTATTGTTCCGATCAGACCCCTAATAGCTCCAAGTGTCATCCCAAACCCATCTCCCTACGCTGATGTCGTCGTCGGAGGCTCAGCTTCCTAATCGGAGCTCCGAAATCCGAAAAGACCCTGTTTTCGGGCGCTGGGTCGTCTTCTCTCCCGCCCGATCGCGCCGCCCCTCCGACTTCAAATCCAAAACCCCGAACCCCAACTCAAATCCCAACCCTAGTTCTTGCCCCTTCTGCATTGGACGCGAGAGCGAGTGTGCCCCAGAGATCTTTCGCGTCCCTCCTCAATCGTCCGATTGGAAAATTCGAGTTATAGAGAATCTATATCCGGCTCTGCGCCGCGATGTGAATCCGCCTGATACCGGGTCGGATCATGCAGTGGGGCCTTGTCAGGTCACTGGTTTTGGTTTCCATGATGTGGTTATAGAGACCCCTTATCATCCAGTTACAATGTGTGATCTTGAACCGGAGGCCGTTGGTGAGGTTTTGCTTGTATATGTGGAGCGGGTCCGGCAGCTGAAAGCTCTTGGATCCGTTAAATATGTGCAGGTACATTAGCTTTGTTTTCTTGGTTTTGTCTCTTCATGGTTTAACTACTAAGATTAAGTTCAAGTGCAAAAATCGTGAGTAGAGTGGTGTTCCCTCTGTTTCAAAGAAGTTTAATTGCATATTTCATTGTCAATTTGTTAATCTTAGAATGTTGTCAATTTTAGGGTACCACACATTGTTCGCAGATCAACTTTTTTTTTTTTTTTTTTTGAAAATAGGCATAAATTAAATGCCCTTCCATCAAAAGAAATGCAACATACAAAGTTTAAAGTAAACAAGAATGTAAACTACCCAATAAAACCCAAATGCCTATGTAGGTCTCAGCAGCACACCCAGCATCACCAACCAGATACTGAACTCTAAGACTGACATAAACCATCATGCAATTAAGATACTTCTTCCTGAATATGCCAAATGGCTTTTAATTGGAGAAATTAGATTTTCTTTTTTAACTAATTTATTAATTATTATAATAGCCGCGCTACTTCTAAAATTGTTTGTTTTGGTTCCCTTTTCCTGTTATTTGACCTATGAAGGTTTTCAAAAACCACGGAGCAGCAGCAGGGGCATCGATGACACACTCGCACAGTCAAATCATTGGCATTCCTGTAATTCCACCTTCAGTCACTGCTCGGCTTAGTTGCATGAAAGAGATTTTTGACCTGACTGAAAAATGTAGTGTTTGTGACCTTCAGTCTGATCAAAACTTGATGATAAATGGGTCGACCAATTTTTTTGCAATAGCCCCCTTTGCAGCCTCATATGCTTTTGAGATTTGGATTATACCTAGAGAGCACAGTACATATTTCCATGAATTGGACCGTGCTAAGGTCAGTGCTTCTTTTATTTTAGGTTATATTATGTTATCTTGGCTTTCTAGAGTATTTCCAGTTTGATTTGGATTGGTATACCAAGTCTGTGTTACTGTTTTGTACCAGTAAAGAATATATATACCACCGATATGCTTTGATACGGTAGGTCTATCTGTAACTCATATGGTATGATATGCACTGAATAGTATAGGGATAGTTTGACAATTTTGACATCCTTTGTTTTTTTTTTTCTTTTGTTGTTGTAAACTGAAAATTCTGTTTGAATGATGGACTAGATTTAATTGTTGCAAATTTGGTTTGTTTGGGTGTAAATGCAAATTAATAGCATGCTGTACCAATACTATACAGTGAGGACCATCTGTACCCCCAAATTTTTAGTTATGATGGTTTCAAAAGAAATTGGAGAGGTCTATGAGATCATTTATCACTTGTGCTCAGGGTACAGTTTCTGGTTATGTTGTCTTTAATCATTTAATGTGATCTTTTGCATGTCAACCCTGTGAGCCTTGTAACAATTTAAAATGCTTGAAGGAATAAAAACTGAGTTTTTGACATGGTTCCTGGTCGGTACATTCAATTTCTGAACTCGAGGACTTCAGTGAAATTATTTTCTCAAATATTTACATACAGTTTTTTTCTTTTTTTTTCCGACAGGCAATGGATCTAGGGGGTCTATTAAAGCTCATGCTTCAAAAGTTGGCGAAGCAGCTAAACGACCCTCCTTTCAATTTTGTAATTCATACTGCCCCATTTGACCTCTCTCCCTCTTGTTTACCTTACTCTCACTGGTTCCTTCAAATAGTGCCCCTCTTGGGTACCACTGCCGGATTTGAGCTTGGTACAGGGTGTTATATAAACCCAGTTTTTCCTGAAGATGCTGCCAAGGTTTTGCGGGAAGTGAACTGCTAGATAGGTTTACTTCTAAATTTTAAGCATAATTTGTTCAAATAAGTTCTACAATTTCATGACTAAATACGGCTGTTTATTGACTACATGATTTTGCATTTTTTTTTTTGTCAAGTTTCAAATGGAGTATGTATACACAAATGTAATCAGTTTTCGCCATGATGTATAATATGAGTATTGCTACAAGTACATGTTATAAAATAAAATTGATGAATAAATGATTTCAAGAAAACTAATACCGAAGTTTGTGCGCAACAACAACCAAATTTTGAAATTGTGTATTGGGTTCGAGCTTCAAAGATAGTGCTTCATGCACTGGTTCCTGTCTGATTGCCTTGTTATATGATGGCATCATGGACTGGTAATAGCTATGTTTGGAAAAATTAGAAAAACGCATATACAAAAATGGCAAGTTAATAACAAAAATAGATAATAACCAGCCTAGTGGCAAAAATCCGGATGGAAGATCTACGTAGATATTAAATTAATAGCTGGATAGTTGAATAGGACCTCCAACTTTTATTAGAAAAAAATATACAATAACCATCGTAATAGAGAAAATATAGAACTGGGGTAATGGCACGAGATATGATAGGCATTATTTTTTTTTTTTCCTCTCACAGATCGACTATGTATTTTGAACTGAATGTACATGGCAGGTTAAAAAGAAAGAAACCCCCGCAAGGCCAAAAATGTTGTTGAACAAATAGTTAACAGGTGCTTCATTTCTTGCCAAATCCAAATAATGATTTGATGGCATTGATAGCATTCTCGTTGATGAAAGATTCATCGAATTTCTTCATAAGAGGCTCAAATTCTTCAGAAGCTCTCAAGTTTGCCAGATCAGGGTCATTCCTTATCGCCTAAATAAAGCAAATAATATTATGAGATACATACTATTTTGACAATTAGACATGATTTGTATTTTGTAGCTTTTAGAAATCTTCTTATTCACATGTTCAGGAAGCTCCAAAGAACCAGGCCATGAAAACCAGAGGCAGATAGATATTCATGTGTGTGTATGCCTACAAAACCTGTGATAAACTCTTCCTAAAGGAAAGACCCTTTAATAATCAAAATCGCACAACACCCATACAAGTACAACTATACAAGACATGAAGTCTCATAACATGTGCAGCGCACACATCCTTCCTCCCATTTCAAGGACTCAAACAACATCCTCTTCTTCCTTCTTCCAAGGGTTGAACTAGAAATCTCTGCCAAATAGCTTGATCACAGAATAATTGAGAACCACGAAATTTTTTAATTTGTTTTCACCAATTATTCCACAAGTATGGGAGTCTGGGATCATTTGAGGAAATTTTTAACATAAATTCAGGGAAGAGTTTGGGGGGGTTCCAACTGGGCAATATCTATAAAATTTTCCTAAACACTAGAAAGTATCACCAAAAATCCTTCACCTGTCCTTTCCTAACTCTGCATCTATCTATAAACGAGGGAGGGGTCTTTGGTCATTAATGAATCTGAAGAAGCTAAGAGATAGGTTTTTCTGAGCTTTCGAGGTAAGCATCAAATTTGTGGTACTATAAAGGCACGATGACAATTTTCCAACAGAAAAACCAAGAATTTCAGTCCCTAGAGGACATTTACCTTGAAATCTTCAAATCCTGCCTTCATGGCATCTTCAAGTGCAGATAGTCCAGCTTGCACCTGACATATGAATATAAATTTATTTTGCATTACTTATTATATATTCCGTTTGAAAAGATTGAGCGAGTAAAATGAAATTGTTACCTGGTTAAGCTTGGAATAACAACAAGCTACATTATAACTTGCAACAGAGATCTCGTCACCTTCTGGTTTTAATCCCAAAACTGATTCAAATTTCTCCAACGCCTCTTCATATTTGCCAGCCCTTGTGATAACCAAAGAAGATGTCCCAGAGCATAAGAAATGTCACTAAAATAGCTCTGTGACAAGTTTGATGCTTTACAAATGTCTCAACTTCAATAAATCAAAATAGCTTGACATATCTAAATCACATGAGATCTACTGTACAACATATCTCAACAACAAATAATAAAATGGTTGTCTTAATAAAGTTGACGTAGAGTTCCTTTCTATCAAAATTTGTATGATAGTCAACTAAAGCCGCATTTTGTGGTTAAAATTCAGATATTCTCCATGTCAAATCGGGTAAATGTTCCTTATCATGAGCTAACTAAGGTTAGCCCTTTTTTGCTTGTTACAGCCTGATTTATTGAGCCATATTTAATTTGAGTGTTTTTTCATAACATATTAATATGAAAAATCTAAAAATATATTGTGTAAAATTATCTTTCAACTCTTACTTGTAAAGCTTCAAACCTTCGCGAAGATTCTCCGCCCGCTTCTGCTTCTGTTCCATTTTCCTCATGGCATTTTGCATCTAATAATTATTGAAAAGTGCAAAAGATCAAATCAAATCAAACAAAATCCCCAGTAGACGATATACTAAATTACCAGCTTACCCTGAATCAAAAGTAACCGGACTAAAGGCACTAAAGTATTTTTACCTTGGCCTTAATTTAATGTTTCAGGCTCAAGTAAGTCTCTGGTGCGCTAAATTTTCCCAGGAAAAAAGAGCAGGAAACATTGACTCCAACAGGTACAGAGTTAGTACCATGACACCGGTAAAAAATTTAACTAGGTAAAATTAAACTCACTTGTATTTCCCTAACTCGATTGCTAATAACACCAGAGTTCCGTTCAGCTCTTATGATCTCTTTCTCAGTAAGTTCACCTCCACCATCCCCTTTCCCTGTGTTTGCATTTGCAGAACTTGTGCTAAATAGTGATCTTTCAAACTTTGACAAATTATTCGTGATTTAACATTAAGTGACACCTAGATCCGTGAAAAACATAGGCAGAAATCGAAGAACATGAAAGGATGCAAAAGTTTTATCTGCATATATTTACTGTTGGCTCTGTAGTCCTTGGAATTATTTCATTTTGTCCAGCTTACTGATACCGGTGCATGGAATTTGTGCTAGATATTTATATGGCACACAATAGGCTCTAGAAAAGGATAAATATCAAGGATAAAAGACAAGTACCAAATCTCCTTTCCATTTTCATCAACAAAGGTCCCATTCTCTGACGGATGGTGTACATTGTTCTTCCATACTCTGCTGCAGGCCAAATCTCTTCCCCAAAAACAGCGCTGTTTAAAAAAACACATTTTACTACTACCCATTACCCAACTAAAATTTAAAAGCGAGGTTACATTCATTTATATTGGAGATGGGAACAATGTATCAATACACAGTTAAACACATAACATCATATGAACACATTGACATATAAAGTTCATTGAGGCATGCATGAATAATGCAATTTATTAACTCTTTCCTTTCCTTATTTTTTCTCCGCTGATCAGCCTACTCAATTTTTGCAAATTGAACTCCCTATCTTCCAAAAAGTTAGTATTTGATCACTTATTTTTTTCTTTTACAAAGTAGAGTAGGGGCGGACCCAGTAAGGGCCGAGGGGTGGGGGCAACTGCCCCCGTGAATTTGAATTTTTATGGAGATTTATAGGCCCGAACCAACTTTAATCCCCCCTCTCTCGAATTTTATTTGCCCCCTCTGGACTCTGATTCGTAAGTAAGATTAAATTTAGGGTTAAAATTAAGATAAGTTCCTTAATTTTGATTGGTAATTAGAATTAGAAGTTAAGAGCATTGGAAATTAGAAGTCTAAGCATTGAAAATTTTAAGTTAGAGCATTGTTTTTTATCTAATACCCAATTAGCTAATGGGTTTGAATCCAATTAGCTATTTAAACCCGATTCGCTATTTTCTTGTCTTTCCTAACGAAAATCCTGAATATGCACCTGAAGTAGAGCTACTTAATTTAAACTTATTTAGCTAAGTAGGAACAAATTATATCCTAACAACCATTTCCAACAGTGTTTCAATAACAATAAAGCTCAGGCAGCTCGTTTCTAAAATTGGAAAATTTTGAGGGCACTACGAAAAGGATGGTATGGTATCTCCACTGTCACTGTTTCGAAAGAAGCAAAACAATATCAGCTCCTTACAACAACAACAACAATTAATCAATCCTTTAGTCCCAAACAATTTGGGGTAGGCTTAGAGTAGGAAAAATGGCACCGGCGGAGCTGGCCGTACGCGTGTCGGTTACGTGCTGTGATTCGCGTGTCCCGTGCCGTGATCATCTTTAAAAAGTTTGGCACGACATGTCACGACACACGGAAGCAGGGGCGGATCCAGGATTTTGGTCAGGGGTAGGCACAAAATACTAATAAGAGTGCAAATTTTTTTTTACTATCTAATCTCACGAGCTAGAGTACAAAATGCAAATTTTTTGGGCCACGGTTGGGCACGATTTTGAGTCAGGGGTAGGCACAGTCTAAAAATACACTGAGATTAATTTTTTTTTCAAATCCAGGGGTAGGCAAGTGCCTACCACTGGGCCTATGTGGATCCGCCACTGCGCGGAAGATCTAGTTATAGCACAGCACGTGGTAACGTGAGTGACGTGTAATTAGGACCATTAGATCTTGACTAAATGGTGAATCTTGAATAAACTAACCTAAATTATAATCAAATGGTTACGAGAGTCATGTTTGGTCACGACACATTTGGGCACGGCGTGACTCACGTGGCGTGACTATTTGCGTGCCGTGACCACCCCTTGACATTTTGGTCATGGCACGGCACAGCACGAGACCAAAGTCATGGCATGTTAATCACGACACGGCACAACACGTATTTTTTCACTCTAGGTAGGCTAAAGGAAATGAGCTTCATATTGTGTCATTTGACCAGTGGAAAGTGGAAACCAGTAAGCAGCTTAAAGGAAAGACAAGTAGATTCAATAGGCAAGCCACGGCTAAAGGAAGCAGAATAAAATATTAATGAAGCAGGAACCTTGTGG
The DNA here is from genome assembly GCA_025461045.1 of Carex parvula. Taxonomy (NCBI): domain Eukaryota; kingdom Viridiplantae; phylum Streptophyta; class Magnoliopsida; order Poales; family Cyperaceae; genus Carex; species Carex parvula. Next base: position 228,853 of record JAJGRW010001224.1, read on the forward strand.
CAATCACTCTATCTCCAACTGAGAAGACGCCAGCCCTATCAGCCGAGCTTCCCGGCGCAATTGCATCAATGTACGTGCCACCATCTCTCCCTTTCATGAATCTCAATCCGTACGGCTTCTCTAGCACCACCTCATACTCCTCAAATTCCTGCTCTCCTTCCCCTTCTGATTTGGAAGGCTGCGATTCGGTAGCGGGCGAAGCTCTAATGGCGAAGAATGAGTGGTTTGGCAAATCAGTACATGAGATGTACAGCTGGGGGGAGAGGGACAGGGACTGAGACTGAGATAATTTGGTGGAGTGAAATCTCGGCCTAGAGAGAGAAGGTGAAGAACAGAGAGATGCGTTGCTTGGAGAAGTAAGAGGCATTGCCCTTTTCTTTCTTCTTCTCCCCTCCTAGCCCTAGGTGTAGCTTTCTCTTTCTCTTTTGCGGGTATGGTGAAGAGGGAGGGAGGGAGGATCAAAGAAGAGAAGAGCATATATGCTTCTGTTCTGTGGTTGTATTTACTATTTAGACATTTAGTGGTAGCTAGCAGCCTAGCACCAGCAAAACTTGAAATAGAGAGTTAGAGACCACACAACAGAAGCACTTGGAGTCTGCCCTCTGCCCACCGCCCAGAAGATTAATCATGAAATTGTTGTAAAATTAAAATGAAGTTGCAACAAAAATAAAGTAAATGACAAGAGAGATAGAGAGCAATAACAGAATTTTATTCTCTTCTAATTGTATGTACATTCTTGCTTTTACAAAGCCTCTATTTATAGGCTAGAAAGAGATATTATAATAATAAATAAGAAAATGAATGTCCATAGTAGTGGAGTAGTGGAGAAGTGGGGCAATGAATTGAACATCCACATAAATCATATTAAATTTGATTTACAACACTTCCCCTTGGATGTTCATCTTTCATTATACGCAATTAACATGATACTTCAGGATCAATATTAATATGATACTTCAGGATCAATATTAACACGATACTTCCGGACCGTGTACTGCCTCATTAAAAACCTTATCAAGAAAAACCCATTGGGATAAAAACTTGATTAAGGAAAAAAGAGTACAGTACGTATAACGCTTCCCCTCATTTAGATATCATTGAATATTCTTCAATCGGTGTAGACCTATCTTCTTTCTGAGTTGTTCAAAAACCTTCGTCGGCAAAGATTTTGTGAATATGTCTGCCAAATTATCGATTGATCGGACTTGGCAAACATTGATTACGCCTTTCTTTTGTAGGTCATGTGTTGAAAAGAACTTTGGCGCAATATGTTTAGTCCGGTCTCCTTTGATATATCCTTCTTTGATTTGTGCAATGCATGCTGCATTATCTTCATGCAGCGGAGTAGGGATTTCCTTGATGTTTTCAAGCCCGCATTCTTCTTGAATATTTTGAATCATTGATCGTAACCAAACGCATTCTCGACCTGCCTCGTATAAGGCGATTAGCTCGGCATAATTTGATGATGTTGCCGTAAGAGTTTGTTTTGTTGATCGCCATGAAATTGCAGCTCCACAATAAGTGAATACATATCCCGTTTGGGATTGTACTTTATGTGGATCCGACAAATATCCCGCATCTGCATATCCAATTAATTTGGATTTTGTATTCTTTTGATAATATAACCCCATATCTCTAGTTCCGCAGAGATATCGAAATATGTGTTTAATTCCATTCCAATGTCTTCTGGTTGGTTTGGAACTATATCTTGCTAACACACTGCAAATGCGATATCGGGTCTTGTATTATTTGCAAGATATAATAATGCCCCGATTGCACTTAAGTATGGTACTTCAGGACCAGCCACTTTTTCATTATTTTCTAACAGGCAAAAAGGATCATTTTCTGCATTTAGCGATCGTACAACCATTGGTGTGCTCAAAGGATGAGCTTTATCCATATTGAATCTCTTTAGTACTTTTTCAACATAATTTGATTGATGGACAAATATTTCATTATTTAGATGCTCGATTTGCAGGCCGAGACAAAATTTAGTTACACCAAGGTCTTTCATTTCAATCTCATTTCTCAACAATTTTGCAGTATTCTCAATCTCTTCAGGAGATCCAATAATGTTCAAATCATCAACATACACTGCAATGATTGTAAAACCTAGATTTGATCTTTTAATGAAAACACACGGACTGATTATATTATTTTTATATCCTTCTTTTAGAAGGTACTCACTCAGTCGATTGTACCACATTCGGCCTGATTGTTTTAGTCCGTATAAAGATCTTCTTAATTTTATAGAGTACATTTCTCTAGGTATTGATTTATATGCTTCAGGCATTTTCAATCCTTCGGGGATTTTCATGTATATGTTACTATCAAGTGAACCATATAAATATGCTGTTACGACATTCATAAGTCGCATTGTTAGATTCTGTAACTGTGAGACTTATTAGAAACCTGAGAGTTATCGCATCCACTACAGGTGAATACGTCTCTTCATAATCGACTCCAGGTATTTGTGTAAAGCCTTGTGCCACTAGCCTTGCTTTATATCTCACAATCTCATTTTTCTCATTCCTTTTTATTGCAAATACCCATTTGTAACCTACAGGGTTAACATCTTTGGGCGTTTGGACTACAGGTCCAAATACTTGTCGTTTTTCTAATGAACTTAATTCAGCTTGTACGGCATCTTTCCATTTAGGCCAATCATTTCTATATCTACACTCTTCCAGAGTTTTTGGCACATTATCTTCCTCATTTAGGACATCACTTGCTATAGCATATGCAAAAATTTCATTAGCACATGTTTCATTCCGGTTCCATATTGTACCATTCTGTACATAGTTTATTGAGATCTCATAATCATTAGGTACCTGAGTTTCTTCTGGAAATTCATCAATCTCTTCTAGAGTTTTATCAACTTCTTTAGAAGTTTTACCATTAATCTCTTCTGGAGTTTTATTAACTTCTTCAGGAGTTTTACCATCAACCTCTTCTGGGGTTGGACCAACTGCTTTATTCTGCTCTTTCCTTTTACGTGGATTTACATCCTTAGAACCAAGTGGTCTTCCACGTTTCCTACGCACATTATATTCATTAGATATTTTTGTAATGTCAATTCGAGCAGGTGCATTTATAGCTGGAATATGCGATTTAGTAACTCTATTTGTATCTGTAAATGCATCAGGCAATTCATTTGCAATTCTTTGCAAATTTATAATCTTTTGAACTTCGAGTTCACATTGACCACTTCGGGGGTCAAGAGAAGATAACGATGAATTCCAAGTTACTTGTTTATCCAGCTTTGGTTTTTCTTCCCCTAAGTTTGGGAATATTGATTCATTAAAATGACAATCAGCAAATCTTGCTGTAAAAACATCTCCTGTTAATGGTTCTAAATATTTAATAATAGAAGGAGAGTTAAAACCAATATAAATTCCCAACCTTCTTTGAGGTCCCATTTTTGTGCGTTGTGGAGGAGAAATTGGAACATATACTGCACAACCAAATACCTTTAGATGGGACAAATTTGGTTCTCTTTCAGAGACCAATTGTAATGGGGAATACCTATGATCTGCAGTTGGCCTTAACCTAATTAGTGCAGCAGCATGTAATATGGCATGTCCCCATGCAGTAGACGGTAAACTAGATTTCATAAGTAAAGGTCTAGCAATTAATTGCAACCTTTTAATCAACGATTCTGCTAGACCGTTTTGTGTATGAACATGGGCCACTGGATGTTCTACCGTAATTCCAATAGACATGCAATAATCATTAAAAGTTTGAGAAGTAAACTCTCCTGCATTATCAAGCCGGATTCTTTTAATTTGATAATCCGGAAAATGAGCTCTCAATTGGATAATTTGTGCTAATAGTCTAGCAAACGCAACATTTCTTGTTGCTAACAAACTCACATGTGACCAGCGTGTTGATGCATCAATTAACACCATAAAATATCTAAATGGTCCACATGGAGGTGTAATAGGCCCACATATATCTCCTTGAATTCTTTCTAAAAATGAAGGAGCTTCAGGTCCAATTTTATTTGGAGATGGCCTAGTAATTAGTTTTCCAAGAGAGCATGCTTCGCATGTCAATTCTTTTGATAATAGGATCTTCAGGTCCTTTAGGGGATGCCCATTTGCACTTTCAATTATTCTCCTCATCATTATATTTCCTGGATGACCCAATCTGTCATGCCACAAAGTAAATAACTTTGGATCAACTAACTTCTGGTTAGTAACCATATTTGATTCTATTATACTTATATAAGTACCATATAGTCCAGAAGATAATGCTTGCATCTTTTCCATTATAATTTTCTGGCCATTTTTAATAGATGTGATATGAAGATATTCACAATTTCTCTCATTCATAGTTTCAATATGATAACCATTCTTTCGAATATCTTTAAAACTTAGTAGATTTCTTCTAGATCTACTTGAATATAATGCATCATCTATTATTAATTTTGTTCCTTCAGGTAACAAAATACAAGCTCTTCCGGAGCCTTCAATTAAATTAGTTGTGCCAGATATAGTGTGGATATTAGTCTCACCAGGATGCAATTGTAAAAAATATTTTTACTTTTCAATATGGTATTTGTTGTTCCGCTGTCTACTAAACATGGATCTTCTTTATTTACCATTGCGTCAGTCATTTTCCTTTAAAATAAAAGAATGCAAGAATAAATTAAAATAAAAATAAACTACCTTTATTCATTAATTTTATTTGCACACAATATAAAAATTAAAATGTAAACTAAACTTTTATAAACATAAACTTCTACATTATATTTTCTCCCTTAGTAAAGTGTCTATTTCTTTATCCACATTATAGAAGAAATCTGATACATCAAAATGTGTAACTATATGGCATTCATATTCGGGGTCATTTTAGTTTTCACATTTTTTTTTTCTTAATTGAGGCTTGATAAAGCCCTACAAAATGCTTGGGCGTACGACAGGTACGCAATCAATGATTTGTCATCCCACATCTGTAACAAACATCTTCAGGATGTTTTCCTTTCTCATTTTTCATTAATACGTATTTATAACAAAATACAACTTCAGGTTACTAATACCATAACTTCGAGTTATGATAAATGAAAATGAGATAAATTCAAACTTTGTGAGATTTGTCATATGTACTACAAAATAGATACGTATTAATAATTTCAGATTATTAATATCATAACTTCAGGTTATTAATGCCATAACTTCAGATTATTAATGCCATAACTTCAGGTTATTAATGCCATAACTTCAGGTTATTAATGCCATAACTTCGGGTTATTAATATCATAACTTAAGGTTGTGAAAAGGGAGATGAATAAATATAAATAAAAGATATGTAAATTGCATAAATAAATTTAAATGTATTAATAACTTCAGGTTAATATTATATAACTTCAAGTTATAATAAAATACTTATTTAATAACTTCTGGTTATTAAATTGCTTGACTGCGCTATGTAAAATTTAATTTGAAATAACTTTGGGTTATATTTTCATCCAATGACCTATAATAACTTCTAGTTATTATATTGATTTTATATGAAAATTTCTAATAAAACTTCAGGTTTTAATTGGAAATAACTTCAGGTTATTATTCATCCAGTGGCCTATAATAACTGCTGGTTATTATATTAAATTTATATTAAAATTTCAAATAGAACTTCAGGTTCTAACAATTATAATAATAACTTCATGTTATTATTCTTATTATTATATTCGAGTAATACGAACTTCAGGTTCTTGATAAATAATTAGTTTTGATAATAACTTCAGGTTATTATTCCATCATTCACTTCAAGGAATGATTCTTATAAACTAAAACAAACATAATAAAAAAAAAATTCAAATGAAATTTAAATGAAATTTAAATTAATGAAAGATATAATAATCAATCATATAAATTACTTACAGAATAACTTTGCAACTTCTTCCGAGCAATTCGTGCTGATAACGTGTTGTAAAATTAAAATGAAGTTGCAACAAAAATAAAGTAAATGACAAGAGAGATAGAGAGCAATAACAGAATTTTATTCTCTTCTAATTGTATGTACATTCTTGCTTTTACAAAGCCTCTATTTATAGGCTAGAAAGAGATATTATAATAATAAATAAGAAAATGAATGTCCATAGTAGTGGAGTAGTGGAGAAGTGGGGCAATGAATTGAACATCCACATAAATCATATTAAATTTGATTTACAACAGAAATAACTATTTTTTGTTATTTTTTGAATTTTTTTAAGATGCATTTACAAAAAATATTTGGCTCGGTCTAACTGATTTTAAACCGAATCAAGCAATATACATTATGTTGTAATTTTTGAATATTTTTAAATGTTTGATTTAGATGGAGACGGTTTTAAAAATTTCAGTCGCTTCGGTCTAACCGATTTTAAAATTTCTAAACCGAATCAATTTGAACAATTAAATCAGTTTTAAAAAATGAATTGAACCGATATATTTAACTGAAAAAACCAAACTGTTTTAATATGAAAACTCTCAGTTCGGTTTAAAATCGATTAAATTGAACCCGATGAACATCCCTATGTGGAGCCGCACCGGAGACAGAGTCTGGATCCTCTGAAGTAAGTCAAATTTTGTGTTTAGATCTGGACCGTCCGATCAGAATCCGACCCAATCCGACCCAAGATGGAAGGCAACGGCCAACGGGACTTTAATATTCGTCAAAACAATTCTGACAGTCCGGATCTAAACTCAAAATTTGAGTTACTTTAGGTGATATGAATTCACCGTAGACATGGATTTACGCACGGGGAGCAGCTTGGGTCCGATGCCCATCGGACCCAAAGTGGGTTCGATGGGCTCTCTCACCGTCCGATCTACTTTAAGATAAGTGCGCATGTAATTAAAGCAGACGCGAAAGTTCTGGTGTGAATCTTAAAGCAAATCGGACGGTGAGAGAGCCCATCAAACCCACTTTGGGTCCGATGCCCATCGGACCCAAGCTGCTCCCTTAGGCACGTGGACCTGTGGTTCAGTCCGTTAAAGCCAAAGAAAAAAAATTATAATCTTACCTCGTAAAATTTATACTAGAGCAAAAAAAGTCTTTCAATTTTCATGAGTACTTTTAAATTTTAATATTATGTATCTTTTTAAAGTTCAGATTATTATATTTATTTAAAAAAATATAAAAAATCTCAATTTATTCTTCAAAAACTTAAAACGTATCTATCCTTTTAAACCATACAAACTCTCATATTTAATCTTAATTAAAAATTATGTATTTCTCTCTTTGTATTCACAAATTATCTTTTATCCTCGTTTTATATTTTATATTATAATAAATAGTAGAACTATGTGTTCTTAAGTTCACCAAGCTCTTTGATGAGTTTGACTCCAAAATCCATCGGATTGACCTCAAATGACGAATTCAAACAGTTGAAACCGATCTACTTCACGAGTCATATATTTACATGTCAAATTCTTAATTTTTTGAATTAATTAGTATAAAGTCAAGTGGTAAAAACAAAAGAAAGTTCATAATTTAATATTTTTGCATTCATTTTCCATAAATTTGATATGTGAGCGCATCGGTCGTGAAGCAGATCGCTTTCAACAGTTTGGATTCGTCGTTTGAAATCAATCCAATGGTGTTCTTCAGCAACAAAGAATTAAGCCTCCTTAAGCTCCTTTTTACCTCATTTAGTTTTCTTAGTCACTTAATCTTATGAAACACTGATTCCTTAGCAAGAATTAATATCATCTCTTTTAGTCTCCTTTTGTCTGGCCCTTAAGACACCTCTACCTCTGAATTAAGCTTCCTTAGTTTTTACTCACGGATTAAGATAACCAAACATGAGCTCCTTAGCACGGATTAAGATTTAGTCTTAGTTGTGTTGCCGAACAACTCTAATAAATTTTAGAATTAAATTTACCAAGAGGAGTTCAAATTAGCTGCAATTTCTCCCTCTCTCTCCTTCTCTCTCTCTCTCTCTCTGGATTAATTGAGATTTCTAAATGAATTTGTTGATAAACATCCCCCACAACTAGACGTGAATTGGTTAATTCTCTTTTATGTATTACACGTGTAACATCTTAATGATCCATTTCAATTTCATAATTCAATGTAATATATAAGGGTAATTTGACCGCGACACATTTCACATGAGATTATGCGGTCTATCACTCTATGAAGCGATCCATTTATCCACCCATCAGCTTCCTGTGAATCACTCGCCACAAGTTGTCGCCATAGAATATTCCAAGGAGAATGTTCGTTCGAAAAATAATCAGAGAAGAGAGATAAAATGAAACTAACACCTTGATTGGATGGGGAGTAGAGGAGGGGAGGGGAAGTGAAAAATAGAAAATGAAATAGAATTGAAAAGAAGATTAACATATTTAATCTATTCATATTTAGATGATTAATGAAGAAAAAAAATATAATATTTTCTTTCTGTCTTATTTTATTTCATGTTTAGTTATTAAAATTATAAAAGGTTAAGTTGTTGGTCCCTAACGAGAAATCTATAAAACCAACAATAACATGCTCACAATTTTTTTTACTTAATTTGAAAAATACTATTAATATTTTCACATTAATCTATTCTTAATGAATTTAAAAATTACTTTAAATACTATATGTCACGGTGTATGAATACTCCAACCAAACAATGAGTTACTCTTTAATCTTTAGACACGAGCGATCATCATGTTAGGGGCGGATAATCTTTTCAGATTGAGTTTGTATAGATCTCCATAAAATTTTACGGCCATACAATTAAATTCACTCTTCAAATCTATTTTTATTTTTTATTATTCAGCAACTAGCCGGCACCTAAAGAAATGAAATGACCGATTAATATTTACATTTTAGAGATATTTATACAGTATTTAAATTTGAATAGACAAATAACAAATTTTAAGTTGTTAATAGACAAATATATAAAACTAGAAATTTCGAATTTGATGGCGATATAAATAAATTTTGTCCATAATATACCGCCACAGGCAATCAAATTATGGCCTTCTCAATTTTAACGGGGAAATATTGAATAGTTTTAAAAAATAATGTATTGAGGGATAATTTTTTTAGAGGAGGGAATACCTCATGTCTTTTATACCTCATCATACCTTATATTCTATATCTTTGTTTTCAAAGTCTAAATTATCGATTCAAACCGCTCAAAATAATATTCATACTAAAATATATTTGGATTGAAATTTTATAATTTTTGGAATTATTTTACTATTTTTTAATATAGGTACAAAATCACTGTTTTAGAATAGTTCAGAAATAGTAATTTTATACCTATCTTAAAAAATAGTAAAAAAATTTCAAAAATTATAAAATTTCATCTCCAAGCATACTTTAGTATGGATATTATGTTGAGTGGTTCAGATCGACAATTTAAACTTTAAAAATAAAAATATAAAATATGAGATATGATAAGATATGAAAGCCACGAGTAGTGGTTTGAAAAAACCAGCCCGGTCCAGGACCGGACCGGCCAACCCGTGGATCGGCCCCTGACCGGCACGAGTAGTGGTTTTTAAATATGTTAGATAAATAGATTTATTTTTAAATAGGTTGGATTTAATCTTTAAATTCAGATTTAGTTTTAATATTGTTTATTTTAATATGTAGAATAAATGGCACATAATGAACCTCCTCACGAATCGATTGAGGAAATGGCACATAGAATGTCCGTCGATTTATTCGACGTCCCAATTCCATCATATGGTCCACAAAATACCTTCCAAATTACACAAAATCCTCCACAAGGACCATAATATTGCCACCACAATATTAAAATAATTTGATTTTAAAGATAAAAAATAATTCAGTTTTAACTTTTAACATAATTTGATTTTATTATAACAAAAATTATTGAGTTCAAATAAAAAAACAGAAAAAAAATAGCAAAAAAAAAAAATGAACCGGCCCAAACCGTGGACCCGTGGATCGGCCGGGTTGAGCACGGATTTGAGTTGGCCGAACCAAACCCAACAAATCCAACCCGCCGGACCGGTACCGTGCCAACCCGCTGACCCGTGCTTGGGTCAACCCGTGGACCCAGCGGGTTTGAACCGGACCGGACCTGACCGGCCCGTTTTCAATTGCCTAGCCACGAGGTATTGAATTTTTTTTTTTTTTTAATGTCGTAGAATATTAAAAGTGCGATCTGAATCCAGTGGTCCAGGTTCAGACACAAATCTCTCTGATAAGAAACGCCCTACCAACCTCTCCGTGAGGGACCCACCGAAACGACCAATACGCTGTCTCCCGGCACGTATTACCCTCCTCCAAGGCTAATTCACACTAAATCCAGACAGCCACAAATCATGCTGCAAAAATTCAGTCTAAATATGTCGACCCCAGCGAAAAAACCAATATACTTTCCAAGAAATATTAACACATAAAGAGTTGCATGAATTTTGATCACACAGGATCAGGATCGGTGGACAATATGAGAGCCGTGTGCTAATTTTGAATCACCATTTCTCCGTGACCAAAGCGCTCTTTTATACACAACACAACACAACCTCTCTCTCTCTCTCTCTCTCTCTCTCTCTTCTTTCAAGTGGCGGCGCGTCGTCTGCTCAGTCCCTCCCTGCTATTCTTACTCCTAGGGTTTTTCTCTCTCCTCTACGCTTCCTCGCCAACTTGACTCGGGTTTCTTTTTTGAAGCTCGTCTACTCTCTCGAGAGATCTACCATGGCGACTGTTTCTCCTGCTTCAGATCGTATCCTTTTTTAAGAGCTACTTGGATCAGAGATTTAGGGTTTTAGACCATTCTCCTACTTGTCAGTTTTTTCTGGAGTTTGCCAGATCTCGTGTTGTTTAGCTATTCAGCTAGATCATATTTGATCTATTATTTCTGCAGGCTTTGCCTTTTAAGCTGTTTTTAGTAAAAAGATTTTCCATAGTTTCTCTTTTTCTCATTGTTATTTATTTTCTGCAACCGCAATATTTGTGGATTTCGAATCCCACCTGAAGCGAGTTTGCTAAAACTAATACAAAGGTCTAATTTTAAGTTTTTTCTATTTGATCCCCTGATAAACCTGTATTGTCAGTATTTTAACTAATTTGATATTACTTGGTTGCATTTTCTTTTTGGTAATGGTTGGTTTCATGGTTAGCTTTGCTTTAAGATGATTTGGTATTGAAAGCCATGAACCATTACTAGTTTTATTGTGACATAAGTTGCGTATTGTAGATTTACCTTGACCATCTTCCCACAGAAGCCACTGATCTGCTACAAAACCTGACCTTGGACACTAAAACCCAAAAGAGAGAATCTCCAGCTGTAACTGACAAGGCAAGAAAATACCCTCTATCTTTCTATTATATTTATTCCCAGCTGATAATAATAAAAAACTTCTGTTTTCTAATCTGTTCTCCTCTTGACCAAACAGCCGACCGATACAAGTAGTGGCAGCACTATACCAGCTCCACCAGTACCAGCTGACCGGTCTCTTACTCCTTCAACCCAAGGGTCTGCAGATTCAAGCATGTATTATGTGCCAGGAGGGTACCCAGCTGCAACTTATTACTATGGGAGTGAGTTCTATCTGTTACTATATGGCTTGTTGTAATTTTTTTTCCTTTTATTTTCCATAGACAAATGGTTAGCTTAATTCTACTTTTCGGTTTGTTTTCTTCTGGAAATTCAGTGTATGGTGCTTCAGGGAATATGTGGAGTGATGGGGAGCTACCTTCACCGGTAAGTCCAACTAATGTTTATTGTTTGTTTGAGTTCCTTAATAGTGCAGATTACAAAATACTAATAAGGTATTGGGCTTCAATACCTGTAGTACCATGGTTTCACTAGTGGCTTCTATTTGACCAGATCTTTTTCATTGCCTAATGAGGCCTCAATATTATGATTTAATTAAGGTCAATTCTGGTTCTTTAGACCATTATTTGATATATATGTTCTGTAAAGTTGCGTACACACACACACACACACAGACAGACACATCCAAATTATCATTTTCAATTTATTGTTTACTTGTTTTGGTAGGGAGTATATGGAGATATGTACCACAGCGGGTACGGTTATGCCTCTTATGCCCCTTATACGTCACCTGGTTCCCCTGCCCCCTCACTTGGTCATGATGGGTCCTTTTATGGAACCCAACAATACCAGTTTCCTGGTTCATTTTACCAGCCGCAGATTCACAAGAAAGCTACATACACCAAGAAAAACAACACTTCTACTCAAGGTGAGGTATCCACTTCTCAGGTGTCTGACACACCCACTCTTTCTGCTGATGCGGCCAATCCTGGGTCTAATAGCATGAATGGAAATTTGAATATGAGAAAGGGTTCTTATGCAAAAGTTGCCTCAGCCAATGGGGTTGCTTCCTCAAGCTATCAAAACCAAACACGTGCGGGGAGAAAATCACCATGGTCTGGGGTGAATAATTTCTCCGACAAGCAAAATGTAACACCTGCGACTAGTACTGGTTCTACTACTGGGTTTAGTGGTAACAAGTTGCAAGGGAGGAATCAAAATCTTCGTCCCATTCCTCATTACATGGTAAGTTTGCAAATTTCACTTCTGTGATTTGGGTGTGCGCGCGGGAGAGAGGCCCGGGGGGGGGGGGGTGTTTAGTACTTGGCATATCTGGCAATAACTGATATAAAAAATATATTTGTATATAATTTTTTTATCATGTTATTTGAACTTTCTCATCTAATAAAATATTGTTATATTTCTTCAGCCTTCCTCTAGGCCGACGACTCCAGGGTACATGAACAGGATGTACCCATACAATGCCATGAGCCTCTATACCAACAATACCCTCTCCCCGGGTCTTGGGTTTGGGTCCAACCTTTATGGGTCTAGGCTGGCGGGCGGATGGGGTCCGCTAATGGGTGTCAATAACAAGCAGAAGCCCAAGGGCTGGGGTAATGGTTTTAATTACTTTGGCAATGAAAACTTTGACGGGCTTAGTGAGCTCAATCGTGGGCCCAGGACTGGCAGGCCCAAAATCCAAACTTCTCAGACTGGTCTGTCTGTGAATGGGGGTACTGAAAATGGGTCTGCTCTTCCAGTTGAGAAGGATTGCTACAACAGGGAGGATTTTGAAGACACTTATGTGGATGCCAAGTTTTTTGTGATAAAGTCATATAGCGAGGATGATGTACATAAGAGTGTGAAGTATGGTGTATGGGCCAGCACACCTAATGGAAATAAAAAGCTTGATGCGGCCTATAAAGAAAAGGCTGACAGCTGCCCGGTGTTCCTTTTCTTTTCGGTTAGTATGACAGCTGTTCAAGAGTACACATGCACACACATTTTTTTTCTTTTGGCAAATAATACCCACTAACTTGAAAGTATTTTACCAAAATACAACATTTGCAACTGATGCCTGGCAAATAAGTACCTTCCATTGTAAAAATTGTATTGTAGAAAGTGTGTACTTTGTCAAATATTAACAATTTTGGTCCGAAGTTAGTGATTTCGTGTCTTCTTTTTTTGCCTATTTTGGTAGATCTAAATGAAGTGAACCAGATTTGATTTGGTTCTATATTTATCTGTATGCTTAGCACTTGTCAAAAGGTTTTGTTGATTTAATATAGAAAAGTAGTAGTAATTGCTGTACTTGTCAACTAAATTATAGTTTTGTTCTTGAGTTATATTTGCAAATACACCAAAAAAATTTGTGTGCTCAGAGTTCCAGAAATTTGTGCCGTTTTTAAAAAAAAATGTAGTTTCTTTAGTTCGTCGACTAGTCTCATCAGTAGACCTTAAAAGATAAAAGATATTGTTTTGTTTCCAAGATTAGTGATGCTACCTTTTCTCTTCTCCCTTTTGTTTAGGTGAACACTAGTGGGCAGTTTGTGGGGGTAGCAGAGATGGTGGGCCCTGTCGATTTCAACAAGACCTTAGAGTATTGGCAACAGGACAAGTGGAGTGGTTGCTTCCCCCTGAAATGGCATGTAGTCAAAGATGTTCCTAATAACATACTCAAGCACATTATTCTTGAGAATAATGAGAATAAGCCTGTTACCAACAGCAGAGATACCCAGGAGGTGAGAATAGGGGTTAATAACATGTTTGGTCTTTTTGTTGTCTTTTTAGTATTACTTGTTGCATTGTTTCTTTTCTCAATTGGGAGGGAAGTTAGGGTAGAAGTTAGTTAAATTGGGGATCAGTTAACCACTAGAGATTAATTGCTGGATAATTAAACTCGGTCTGTAATCTGTTTGATTGTGATTGTCTTTTTTTGGGGTATTGCTAGGTTAATGTTTTAATATTATATTGCAGTTAGGATTTCATGCTGAAAAATTACACGTTTTGGCTTGTAGGTGAAGCTAGAGCAAGGAATCGAGATGTTAAAATTATTCAAGAGCCATGCCAACAAAACTTCTATTGTAGAAGATTTTCCCTTCTATGATACCCGTGAGAAAATCATGCGGGATAGAAAGGCCAAGCAACAGCAGCTTCTTAAGAAGGTACATTTGCTAATTTGGTGCATGTAACTAAATCCACATCTTCTGACAGTGCAGACTCTTGTGGTTTTGTAACTTGCATTTTCTGTGTGGTTAGGTTAGATCAATTTACATATTTTAGGTCACTTGAGCCTAATTTGCAAGGGAAACCTCTGAAATGGAAAATTTTGCAATAAGTAGATCGTGATTTACCCTCGTAGTTCTCTAGCTGCAATTTCTGTGCTTTTAGGTGAGATAAATATGCATAATTTTAGGTCACTCCGAGCCCTTGTTTTGTTTAGGAAACCTCTGAAATGAGAAATTTGCAATAAATGAATCCCGGCTCGCGCCTGATTTGCAGAGATTCTCTTATTAATGAAAAATTGTAAATTTGCAATTATTTGATCTTGTCCATCAGATTAAGTTAAGGTTTGTTCAGATCAAAATTAAATGCATCATTTATTAAAAAATTGATGGCTCGGATTAAAACAGATTGCACGAGGGCACAATGGTACCAATAGTAATGGAAGCAGGGCAGGGCACAATTTTACCCCCTTTTCATTTACTCTTAACTCTTTTTGCAGGTCCTACCGGATGGGGAAAGAAATGAGAAGGACGCTGCAAACCTTAAATCTCTTTCTTGGAAGCCCTCAGAACTAAGTTGTGTGTCACAAAGAGAGTCGGTTGAGGATACAAATGGAGAAGAAAATGTACTAAAAGAAAATGTCAATGCATCAAAAGATGCCAAGCCAACGCCAGAGAAGTTACCCTTTGCCCAAGTTGTGGCCAATGGTTGCTAGATTGGTAGCAATTTTCAATAGGGGTATTTTAGATGTTTTGATTTAGTATTGTTATAAGTGGGTTTAGTTTGGTAGTGGTTAGAGGTAGAAATATTTAGTATTCTTCTCTGAGGATAGCTTTTTGTTTTTTGTCTTTGCATTCGCAGTGTTCTGTTATGCTAGTTCCTTTAGTGGTTTTTTGTGTAATGTGTTATTAGTGTGAGATTTAGTGCCTGCAACTGCAAGGGCGGGCATGGAGATGTGTTTTAGTGGCTTTTGTGGAGGTAAAGTTTTTGAGTTCTCTTGCATTTGTCGAGGTGCTTGTGCTAATGCTAATTGAATATGCACTTGTTGCAATTAATCTTGAGTGTTTGTTTCAGATTGGACGATCCAGATTTGCAATTCTGTTTATAAAGACGGTCCCAAAATTTCAGTACTATAACTAGGAATAGATGTCGGACCCCTAGCTTTGATAACTGTATGCCTCTTTGACTTGTCAAATCTTTTCCATTTAGAACATCTGTTCTGTTGCCATTCCTTTTACACTAATCCTGCAATATCTTTCCTCAGTTCATCCTTGCATCCTTTCAAGTCCATATAGTTTTCCCTTGGGAATGAGAAGATCGAATTTGGCACTCATTGCCCATGTGCATTTCTGAACTAAATTATAGGTAAATAAGAACAGGGTACTTCTTCGATATAATGTTATGGATAATCTTACTAGTTTGTACTTCTTCGATATAATGTAGTTTTAACTATTCTTCTTTTTGCTACTAAAAACAGATAAAAGACGCTTCTGCCTATTTCAATATGACAAGTTCATTAAATGTTTCATCATACATTGATGCACAATTAGCTTTTATTCGTGACCTGTTTGACGACTTTTCTACAATTATTCCGAGTCAATATAGAAAAAAACAATTGGATACTGAATATTTTATTTACAGGGTTTCTGATAACCAATTATTTAATTACTTTTGGCGAGCAGCTCAGGAGCAGTCATCCGTCTATATATATGGCAAATGAATTAGTAGCTTTTTCCAAAGTTCAAAAGGTAAACTTAGGCTTTCCGAGATACGCAGCCCACTCATCAGGGACACCTTTCCTTGACCTAAGCATCTTCATTGCTGGTAATGTCAGTGGTATTGCCATTATGTCAAAATCTTTAGGGACCTGCAATTAGACAAATTGGACAATAAGAGGCAAATCATTCTTCTTATCACCGTGAAGTAGCTAGGTTGTAGTAAGCAAAGTATTGCAAAACCCGGTCTGAACAGGATGCACAGGTCAGTCTGTGGTACTCTGCCTTTCATGTCTCAACAAAACCAACTACTTGCAGTAATTATACACAAGGGACACTAAAAGAAATCCACTTACAGCAGGATATGGAACTTACTACACACCAACAGCCAACATATATGGTACAAACAAGAAACATCTCCGGTAATGCCATATTCACAATCAAACAAAAATCCAAGACAGTACACTTTCGGAAATTAATAGAAGCACCAATGATGACTGGTACAAGTACAAGTGAGTATCTTACCAGCATAAGTTCATTGGCTATCTCAAATTATCTTCATCTGTAATGGTCTGTGCTAGTTCCCTACAACTTGGCAGGTACTGGGGTACTATCCTTTGCTGAAAGAAAAAAAAAAAAAAAGAGAGGCTAATTTAATGGTTACCTTTGGAGTTCTGAGCAATTTCATGTTTGCCTCCTCCACGGTTTTCCGCCCTTTTCTTCTGTTGCAGCTTTCACATGCCGCCACCTCAAGCAAACAATTTTATTAAAAAATCAATAAATCATTTAATTGGGAAAACGTAAAAAAATAAGAGAAAAAAGGGAAAAGATTAGGAAACTTGTTCAGATGAAGTTAAATAAAGGCAAGGATTGAAAACTCAGTATAGTTCTAGGAACCGGCCATTTTACATAGTATGAGCCTGGAAGGTCCTCTACAGGTTTATTTGCTTTCTGGAGCTTTCTCTGTGTTTTTCCATGAACATATGTTTATTGCCCAGTTTATTTAGAGAACCAAGTAAGCACAGATACAGGTTACCATTTAGGCATACACAAGTACACAGAAAGTTTGTGAAAAGTAACAATAGGAAAATTCACATATTCAGTACCAATAGATGAGTCCGTATATCTACTTTTAAAAAGAAAAGTAGGCCCTTACTATTCTCACTCGGACCATCTAATATAAAACGAACGAACCGGATCGATCCGGTTTGAAATTCAAAGGGGCTCTTTTATGTGAATCTGATCCATTCATTTTCAATAGTATGGCCTGATTTGGAATTGTAGGGCCCTACTTTTCTTGTTACCAACTAACCAATAGTTATGGCGTCAGAATTTAACAAACTTTAGTGCAACCAACCAGCACGAAGACCCAATATTTGAAGCTTTCATCTAACTATGAAATAATCCTTTCAAACTTTTGTTGCAATTTTGTTTAAACAGGGAATAACTTTTTGAAACTTCAAGCAACAAGCTCAGTGATAGAAAGGCTTATACCAGATTTTCCCAAGTCCATTGGCCGCCTCGTGAAGTTGGCATCACATGGTCTACTGTCAAGTTCTCATGTGTAGAACAATACCTACATGTTGCAACCCCTTACTAAGTCTCACTTTGAACTGAATATAGGCTAAATTTGACCACATTTGACCCAAACTTCTGCAAATTAAGCCGTCAGTAACTTTAATTTTATACCATTCTGTGCTAATCTTATCCTCACAAGTCACAAGGAACTTATACTGGTCTATTATTCGAACCATTAGTTCTATTTGGGAAAATTTTGTTAAATTGACTGAGTTTCAAGTGTTTACTGGAATCCTTATCTTATTCCAGTCTCACTTTAGCCTTAATTGTGCATTAACTCAGGTCTAATTTAACCAAAAATAACACAGTTGTTTGCTCTGTCAACGTTCTACAATAAAGTCCAATAAATATATGGAAATTTATCAAAGGAGAGCACATAGCGTATGGATATATAAACTAAATGGAACTAGTTGTTGTTTCCATAAACTGACACTTACTGACAGGTGTATGAATCTCTGAAAAGTATATTTTTCCTACTAAGGGCTTGTGTAGCCGTTCTTCTTTTTACTGCTTGAACCAAATTTGGAACCTGTAAAGGCAATATATAATAAAGAGTTCTTCCACATTGAAAAAGTACAAATTATCAAGTCTCACTTTCAAAATTTGGATAAAAGGACTTCCAGAGACTGCGCAATAACTAACTTAAGATAGAAAGGTTCCTACTCGCAGCACAGCTGGAATGTAGAAAGCTCCACTAGGAGATGATACTGTTTGGTCATAATATTCCAATACATCAGCCTGAAAAAAAGGGAAAAAAACAAACAGAAAAAGACAGATAATATATGCATACCACAGCATGGAAAACATACATTTTAAGTTTTTAAGAGGGTTCTGGTGCAACATGTTGCCGCCATCTCTTTTTTCCATTTTAAAATCATAATGATGAATCAACAGTTGATTTATGCTTCTTCTTGAGGTATTCATCTATGTAAAATTTCACAGTTTTTTAGTACAGTGTGTACAAGATGAAGAGACCTAACAATAAACGACTAAAATTTATCTAATGCAGTTAACTTGATCCATTTATATTACAAGTTATTGGTCTTGTATGAAACAAAATAATATATTACAATATTCCATGCGGACACATTCCTCAGAGATGAACTGTTTGGATTTGTCAATACTGTTAGGATTTTGGAGCTTAAAATACTTGTGAAAAGAGAATTTGTGGCACGAGACCCTCCTCATTTTCGAAATGCTCTATTTTGCTTATAGAAAACAGAATGAATAATCTAACCTTCTCCATAAATTCAAGACAGATTGCACGTTTCCAACAAACAATGTTCACAGGGCCTAAATAAAATAAAATAAAATAAAAGAACTCGGTCAGCGCCATCATTTGCTATTTTTGTGAAATAGCAAAAATTGGTTGAGAAGAAATTAAGAGTTTTCCTTCGGGGCTTGGGGTAAAAAGTAAAAAGGTAAGATTATGAATTAATTAACCTATAAGAAAAATCCAAAACCAAGCCTCTAAAACAAGCAAGCTCATCACTTTGAAACTCCTCAGATGCTTCTTCTATGACTTCATCTATTAGCTGTCGATCAAACTTGTCTACTTGTTCAGTATATGTATATTTCTCTTCATCAGCTTTCCCGACTGCACCAATCCTCCATTTACCACTTCTATGAGTATGACCATCTCCATTCGAGATCACGACTGGACACTCCAAGCACTTACTCTTACTAATGCCCATGCCCTTAAATTGAGCAAAGAGATCGCAGTTGAAAGGCAACCCAATCCCAATCCCAATCCCGATCCCGATCCCTCCTTGGGATGCAATTCTCGCCATTAGAGTACTGATCGAGTACGACGAATTAGCTAGCAGGACCAAAATTTGAGCTCCAATGAGAGGAGATCCTCTCTCTGATTTTATTTCTCTTGTAATCGCTTATGGGTCTATATATGTGCGCTTAGAGCTTATGTGAAATATCAAATACGAAAGAGAAGGGAAAGAAGAGGAAATGGTAATTGGTAGGTTGATCAAAGACGAACCTGTGGTCTGTGGAGTGAGGCAACACAACAGGTGACCGCTTACAACTTTGAAGTTAGAGCCACATGTTCATATTTCCAGTCCCTATGCTCTGTGGTAATATAATATTTCTCTTTAGATCCCGACCGTCCGATCACCAATTCCCGCCGATGTGTAATGTACAGGGCTCTTTAATATTTGGGCATTTTCTGATAAGACCGTCCGGATCTAAACAGAATATTTATGTTACCTTAGCTA
Organism: Carex parvula; assembly: GCA_025461045.1. Lineage (NCBI taxonomy): Eukaryota > Viridiplantae > Streptophyta > Magnoliopsida > Poales > Cyperaceae > Carex > Carex parvula. The sequence continues at coordinate 248,835 of JAJGRW010001224.1, forward strand.
GCTCATAATAATTCTTTGCAAGGAGGGATATTCCCGTTGCTACGAAAAATCACCAGCCTTTTCTTAAATCAATTTAAATTCGTGACGTAAAATTAGGACCAAAGCTCACAATATTTACGTATGAAGACTGAACGTTGGTTCTAATTTAAATCTAGATGTGGCTATTGTTTTTATTTCAACTAATTTCTGATCAACTGCTCTATATACATGGCGACTTTTTTCTAAGTAAAAATTGAAGGTTAAATAACCCAACTATATAATATGACTAATTATTTAAATTGAAGGTCAAATAACTAAATTATTTAATATCCACAAGGCCAATTATTTAATATCCACAAGGACTTTTCTCATTCGGATTTCGAACCTGCGACTTCCCATACAGAGGGTATCGCCTTTACCACTAGATCAAAAGCTGATTCACTACTATACATGGAATTAAAACATGAGTTTTAATTAGCGCAAATATATTACAATTTTAAGGTTAAAACAACTGATTCGAATAGCTCAAGATAATCTCCGTATTAATTATATTGTGTGTAGAGACCAAATTTTACATTTTCTAAAAATATTTACTCTTTTTTATATAGATAAAAATGTTGTTTTTTTATGGTTCAATTTTTTTTTTAAAAACAACGATTTTATAAAATAGTAAATATATTTTAAAATATAAAATTTGATCTCCAAGTACAATTTAACATGAAAATATTGAACAGTTTAGATGATTGTTTAAACTTTGACATCGCAAAAAATATGACATAAATTAAAATATGAACTTTAATTCGCATTGACATCGCAAAATATGAACATAAATTACAATATGAACTTTAATTCGCAATGTACATTAACTGTCATATATTACATGAGGAGGGATCCACTTACAACAAATTTGAGTTACAACAAAGTTACAACATTCATTTTTTTCATTTTCAAAGTCCAAATCGTCGATCCAACCGTTCAACATGATCATCTAAATAAAATGTACTTGCAGATCAAATTTTATATTTTTTTGAATTTTTTTACTATTTATTAAGATGGGTACAAAATTCAATGGTCTAAGTATGGCTATTTTTTGTAAAATACTTAATAAATAGTAAAAAAATTCAAAAAAATATAAAATTTGATCTGCAAGTACATTTTATTTAGATGATCATGTTGAACGGTTTGGATCGACGATTTGGACTTTGAAAATGAAAAAAATGAATGTTGTAACTTTGTTGTAACTCAAATTTGTTGTAAGTAGATCCCTCCTCATATTACATATATATTTTTAACTGACATTTTTATTAATATACAAAATTAATTACGAAATATTAATTATATCCAGTCTAGCTGGGTATTTTTAAAAATGCTCAAACCTGTCATTTTTTGGCCGGTTGGATTAAAATTCAGACCAACCATTTTTTGGCCGGTCAGGAGATTTTTTTTTTTTTTTGAAATATTTGTTAGAGTACTTCTTTTGATGTATAATTAGCATAATTATACTAAAATACGCTAAATTACTTGAAATTATGCTAAAATACGCTAAATTATGCTAATAGAGACGATATCTTCACTGGGAAGGCAAAAAACGACGACGAAACTTTAAACGGCCATAAAACGACACTCGAATGTCCGATTTCAGCAAATGACCACTTTTCGGAAAGCTTGAGAAAAGATGCATGTGTCGGTGACACCTTTGCTATTTTTCGAAATTCAGAATTGCCAAAAAACAAAGGGAAGAGCCTCAAACTTGAGTTGAAGTTTCCGATTAAGATTTTCATTTTTATTTTTCAATCTAAGTAGCTCAGTAAATTGCTTATATAATGAACTTGTAGAATACCAATTTTTACTATTTTTGGAATTTTTTATTATTTTTTATGATTTATGAAATATGGCACAAAATCGGCCTAATTTAGCCTAATTTATGTTAATTTAGTGTAATTCAGCATATTTCAGTATAATTAGCGTAATTAGCGTAATTTAACGTAATTTAGTGTAATTAAGCGTAATTTAGCGTAATTTAGTGTAATTTAGCGTAAATTAGCGTAATTAGTGTAATTTAGCGTAAATTAGCTTAATTTAGCGTACTTTACCGTGTTGTAGTGTAATTTAACATAATTTGAAGTAATTTAGCGTATTTTAGTATAATTATACTAATTATACATCAAAAAAAGTAATCTAACAAATATTTCAAAAGAAAAAACCTCCTGACAGAATTTTTAATTCAACCGGCCAAAATACGACCGGTTTGGACATTTTTAAAAATACCAGCCAAGTTGAATATAATTAATATTTTGTAATTAATTTTGGATATTAATAAAAATGTCGGTATTTTTAATATCATACAAAACGTTCGGTCCCTCCTTTATTCCGGCATTTTCTTTGAGCTTCAACTATCACATAACTTATCTGGGTGATATTTTATAATTTTACTCACAAAAAAAAATGTATTAGCATAGAATATTCTATGCCACCGTCACTCCTGTTCTAGTAATTCAATGTAGATTTGATTGCATCCCATATCTGCACAAAAGATTAAGTTCATGCTCGTATCTTTGAAAACTAAAATCCAATATTCAGTGGCGGAGCTATAATGTGTTACTGGGTATTCTGAATTTTGAATCTTTTTAGTAGTCCATATGTAATTGAATTATGAACAGGGTTAAAATATTTTATTGTTTCCGTGCTTCATTCACCTCCACATTTTTATTTTGTTTTAAAGTCCGAACAGCTTAACATGATATTCATATTAAAATTTGCTTAGAGACCAAATTTTATAATTACAAAATCATTGTTTTTTGGATAGTAAAAAAATAGTGATTTTGTACCTATCTAAAAAAAGAGTAAAAATATTCTGAAAAATATAAAATTTGGTCTTCAAAAACGTTTCAATATGGAGAACATGCTGAGCGGTTCGAATCGTTTGTTTGAACTTTGAAAGCGAATATTATAATGTGGGGGTATGAATGTAGCACAAAATCAATGACCCACCTGGAATTAAATTATGCCCTACCAATACCATGAAGAGCAAATTTCCAACTACAGCCCAATATCAATGATAGGTAAAGGGAAGTCAGATGTAACCCTAATTTTGTTTTTTTAACCTAGTTTGTATCATTAATTGTACCAGTATTGACAATATGTAATGTCAGTATACATTACAGAGATTATATTGAGATGAATAAATGAATTGTTGGATTTATTGTTCAAATGTTCTATCAATCCTGATCCTGGCTGTGCCACTTCCAATATTCGATCCGACTTGGCAAATGGCAACCCAGTTAGACCCATTATAATAAAAAAGGTACATTGCATATAAGTAAATCCATATATAGTATGCCTTTTATAGCACAATAATTGGAATAGATGTCGGATCCCAACTCCCAAGCTGTGATTGCTGAATAGTATATAATATGCCTCTTGGACTAGACAAATCTTTTCAATTCAGGGCATGGGCATCCATTGTATTGTAGTCTGTAGACTTAGGCTTTCCGACATACTCGGCCCACTTGTCAGGGACACCTTTCTTCTGAAGCATCCTAATAACTGGTTGCTTCTGTGGCATTGCCACTATGTCAATATCTTCAGGGGCCTGCAATTATACAAAATGTCATTCTTCTTATCACCATCAAGTAGCTATATACATTGTAGTAAGCAAATATTGCAAGATGAACAGGTCACTCTGTGGCACTGTGCCTTTCATAATCAACTACTTGTAGTGATTAAACAAACACAAGGGACACCAAAAGAAATGCATTTACACATAACTTCACCAACATATATGGTACCAACAAGGAACATATCCAGCACTGCCATATTCACAATCAAACCACAATCCAAGACAGTACCTTCAGGAATCAATACACGCACCAATGATGACCAGTACAAGTACAAGGGAGTATTTTACCAGTATAAGTTCCATCTTTCTTTTTGGTTATCTCAAATTATCTTCATCTGTAATGCTCTGTGCTAATTCCCTACAACTTGGCAGGTACTGGGTACTATCCTTTGCTGAAAGGAAAAAGAGGTTAGTTTAATGGCTACCTTTGGAGTGCTGAGCAATGTCATCTTTGCCTCCTCCACGGTTTGGTCCCCTTTTTTATTGTTGCATTTATAACAAGCCGACACCTTTAGCAAACAATTTTATACAAAAAAGAGTTAAATCATTTACTTGGGAAAACAAAACAAAATAGGAGAAAAAGGGAAAAAGCATAGCAAACTTGTTCAGATGAAATTAATTAAAGGCAAGGATTGAAACTCAGTTTAGTTCTAGGAACCGGCCACTTTTAACAGTATGAGCCTGGAAGGTCAGCTACAGTATAACCATATTTCTTGCTTTCTGGAGCTTTCTTTGTATTTTTCCTTGAACATTATGTTTATTGCCCAGTTTATTTAGAGAACCAAGTAAGCACACGTACATGTTACCATTTAGGCATATGCAACTACACAGAAAGTTTGTGAAAAGTAACAAAAGGAAAATTCACATATACAGTACCAATAGTTGAGTCCGTATATGCTACTTTTATAAAAAGATAAGTAGGGCCTCAGTATTCTAATTCGGACCATTTAACTTATAACGAACGAACTGGATCAACCTGATTTGAAATTTAAGGGGGCTCTTTTATGTGAATCTGATCCATTCATTTTCAATAGTAGGGCCCTGCCCTCCGTTTCTAACAAGAAAAGTAGGTGATAACAACTCACCAATAGTTATGGTGTCAAAATTTAACAAACTTTAGTGCAACCAACAAGAACCGAGACCAAAGATTTGAAGCTTTCATCTAAATATGAAATATTACCTTCAAACTTTTGTTGCAATTTTGTTTAAACAGGGAAGAACTTTTTGAAATTTCAAGCAACAAGTTCAGTGATAGAAAGGGTTATACCAGATTTTCCCAAGTCCATTGGCCGCCTCGTGAAGTTGGTATCACATGGTCGATTGTCAAGTTCCTACTTTGTCTAGAACAATACCTACATGTTGCAACCCCTTATTAAGCCTCACTTTGAACTAAATATAAACAAATTTGACCCAAATTTCTGCAGATTAAGCCATCAATATATTAAAGTTCATATCATTCTATTCTTAGCTTATCCTCACAAGGCACTTGTACTAGTCTATTAATTGAACCATTAGTTCTATTTGGAAAAAAAATGTTAAAATTGACTGAGTTTTCAAGTGTTTACTGGAAAATTAATACCTCCATATCTTATTCCAGTCTCAGTTACACTTAATTGTGCATTTACTCAGGTCCAATTTAACCAAAAATAACACATAATTGTTCCATCTGTCAATGTTCTACAATTACGTAAAAAAATGAACATTTATCGAAAGAGAGCACAATGAAATTCCCCCGATAAATAAATAGAAAAAGTTGTTTCCATAAACTGACACTTACTGACAGGTGTAACAATCTCTTAAGAGTACTTCTCGCTTACTGATGCCTTGCCTAACCTTTCTTTTTACCACTGGAAGCAACTCTGGAATCTGTAAAGGCAATATATAATAAAGAATTCTTCGACATTGAAAAACTACAAATTATCAAGTCTGACTTTCAAAATTTAGATAAAAGGACTTTCAGAGACTGTGCAATAACTAACTTAAGATAAAAAAGGGCACCTACTCTCAGCACAGCTGGAATGTTGTAAGGTCGTCTAGGAGATGATACTGTTTGGTCATAATATTCCAATACATCCGCCTGAAAAAAAAAAGAAAAGGAAAGAAAACAGAACGACATAATATAAGCATATCATAGCTTTGAAAACATAAACATACATTTTATCGCCACCTCTTTTTTCCATTTAAAATCAAAATCCAAATAATGAATCAACAGTTGATTTTGCTTCTTTAGGGATTCCTCTATGTACAATATCACAATATTATTTTAGTACGTTTGTACAAGATCAAGAGGTCTATCAATAAACACACTAAAATTTATCTAATGCAGTTAACTTGATCCATTTATTTTGAAAATTGTTGACCTTGTGTGAAACAAAATAATGTATTATAATATTCCATGCGGACACATTTCTCATGAAGGAGAAGAAGATGAAGTGTTTGGATTTGTGGATTGGATTTTGGAACTAACAATACTTATGAAAAAGAGAGGCTGTGCCAACTTGTGACACCAAGATGTTGTGGCACGAGACCCTGCTCAATTTAAATGCTCTATTTTTCTTGTAGAAAAAAGAATGAATGAATAATCTAACCTTCTCCGTAAATTCAAGACAGAATGCGCGTTTCCAGCAAACAATGTTCACGGGCCTAAATAAAAAAAATTAAAAAAATAGAAAAAAAAAAAACACTCGGTCAGCATAATCATTACTAAGGCAAACATATGTTTGGTTGTGGAGTAAGAGGTTTAAATAAGTGAATGAACCTATAAGAAAAATCCAAAATCAAGCCTCTAAAGCAATTAAGGTCATCATCTCTTTCAACCTGTCTACTAGGCTCTACTACTTGTTTAGCTTTGGATCGTCTACTCCGCTTCTTTTTACCGACTGCCTCAATCCTCCATCTACTTGTATGAGTATCATGACCTCCATTCGAGATCACGATTGGACTTGGACACCCCAACAACTTTTTCTTACCAATGCCCTTAAATTGGGCAAAGATATCGCAGTTGAAAGGTAACCCAATGCCTCCATGGGATGCAATGCTCGCCATTAGAGTAAAAGTTCGCTACCCTTTCCTCCCTTTCTTTTCTTTTTTTTCTTTTCTTTAGTAAAGTAAAGAGACACGCTCCAAACTCCTAATGGAGAGGAAGGATATTTGCCCCCCTGGCCCCTTGGGGAATTCAGATCTTCCCCGGTACCGTAATAGGGAATCTTTTACAATTACTTGATCTGGACCCTTCTTTTTAACTTGGCACGAATCTCAAAGCACAATAACACTGCCCCTCCGTCAGTCCGAATCTCAAAGCGGCTGAGAGTTAATCTCAAACCGTAAAGTGAAGGGAATCTTTTACAGTAATGGAGAGGATACTTGTTCCCCTGGGGAGTGTGTCAACACTCAACAGGAGAGCCTGAGCCACACGCTCGCTCGCTCGCTCATTTATCTTATTGGAATCCCTATCCTATTCCTATTCCTGGGCTAGTGGGCTCCCACCTACCTCACTCAATCAAATTACCGTGTGAAATTTACACTGTGATCCTTCTCTATTTAAAAAAAAAAAATTCGGCCGTTAGTGGCTTAGTGCATCTAATATTACTGTAGACGTTGACATTGTTTAATTCAGCTAATTATGTATTTCATTTTTACTATTTTTAATATCATATAAAAAATTCGGTCCCTACTCTATTACCCTCGACTCTTGCAGCTTTTTCTTATTTACCTCTCTCATGTCATTAATCTCATATTAATTCTAATTAAATTATTAAAAGATCTTAGTTTACCTCTAATTAAAAATTACAAAATTAAAATTATACACTTGATGCTGACGCAATAATATTAACAGTGCAATTTTTTTTAAGTTTTCAAATTTGATATACATCATACGCACTTGTTGATATTTCCTCTACTACTTTCATTTTATTTTTTAAAGTGATATATTTAATAAGAAGATTACACATTTTTTCTTAAAAAAATAAACGATAAAGATGAATAAATATATCAGCTCATAAAACATATTTAATTTTAAAATTTAGATAGATATGTATTCAAATAAGAAAGTATTTCCAATGGAGAGTGAAGAGTATTTTGATTTTGTAATTCTTATTTAGAGGTGAATTAAGGTGTTTTAATAATTTAATTAGAGTTAACATGAGATTAATTACATGAAGGGTGAATAAGAAAAATAAATTTAAACCTCCAGGGATAAATAAGAATATATAAAGAATTATCCTTAAATGAAAAGCATGACAGATATTGCGATAGAGGCTAATAAGGTGAAAATGCAACATGCAAGAAACCAATTATTAAATAAAATTAATTTGGACATGATATGCTATCTAGCAATCAATGACGAAAAGTTATTTTTGTTCCATCTTGTTAGTTAATTAGTTACATTACATGTGTGCATTGTACACCAAAGGTCAACTTATTCCAGCACTTTCTTTGAGCTTCAAGCCTTCAACTACTACACATATCTGGCCGAGACTTTACAATTTTTACTTCCAAACCAAATTATTTACTTATTCCATGTCATTGTCTCTGGTTCTAATAATTCACCGTCGATTTGATTGCATCCAATATCTGCACAAAAGCTTCAGTTAATGCTCGTATCTTTCAAACCTAAAAATTAATGATCAATCCGACTTGGCAACCCAATTAGACCCATTATAATCAAACCCTCAAGTTAAACCCAATTTCTTCTCAGTAAAACCAAACCCAGCAACCATTATATTTATTGTGTGACCTGAATTTCAAGAAATTGCTTCAGTGTATATTTCCCTGAGTTCCCGATTTCATTATTCGTTGTTTTCCTGTGAGAAAACCAACTTACAGGTTGTCGAAATAAAATCCATAAATGAAAAGTTGTTCTTTTATACTGGCCTTTTGCCATTGAGGTGTATTCTCTCTCACACGTGCACAGACGAAAACAAGACTGCATAAAAAATGCTAGGGGAGAAAAGAAAATAAAACACAAACGACTTGTGTACATGGTACAGGCCAGCACAAGGACCTGACAGGTGTAAGGTATTGGTACCAGTGACTGATACTGTGATTCTGTGTAATGCAATGCAATACCTTGTTTTTAGTGGGCATGTAGAAAGGTTCATAAACGAGAGGAAATGGAGTGTCAAGGCCACAAATTCTTGCAACAGGAGCCTCCAACTAGTAAAAATAACAAAAAAAGAACTAACATAAATATAGAAAATCAAATATTAGAATGGACCAGATAGCAACCTGCCTGTCTTTTCTTCTTCATTTTCTGTTGTGTGCTTATTTTGAGTTATAAGCTAACTATAAAAAATAAAATGTGAAGCTCTTCAAATAATTCACAAAATAATCACAATTGAAAAGCTACTGAATGTTATAGGAATGAACTTCAATAGAAAGAACTAAAATCTTTGCTCTAGCTAGATAAAAGATAGGATTAGTAATAATCTTATCTTACCCTTAAGAAGCAGCGCTCTATAATTGAAGCAGATATTTCAGCTCCGAAACCTCCAGTTACAGGAGCTTCATGGCTTACCTGCAAACTCCCATGCAATTCGGTGAAATCAAACGAACTCCCATGTTAAATGAACCAAGAAAGAAACTAAAGTATTCTGTTTTTTTTTTTTTAAGACTTGCTTGGTACAACTCAAATGGACTTTTAAGCTACAAGCAAGGCCCAATCTTACAATAACGAACATAACACTGATAATATCAACTAAATGTAATTAGCTTACCAGTAGTCTTCCAGTTTTGCTAACAGAGGCTTCTACTGTTTCCTTGTCCCAAGGAATTAGTGTTCTCAAATCAATCAGTTCACATGAAATTCCCTCCTGCAATAGTGTTCCCCGTATTTATTATTAATCCTAAAATCATGGTATGGAAGGTCTAACAAACTTTACTGACTTTTCAAGGGAGAGTGCTACAGAAAATATCCAAACCTTTTCGGCATCTTCACATGCTTGTTCTAAAATAGAAAGCTGTGCTCCCCAACCAACAACAGTTATGTCCTTTCCTTCACGGATAACCTGACACCAAATTCAAAATTTTCACTAGTTTTTGGAAATTTATCTCTAAGATTTAATTTTCATTTCTTTTTTGTTTGTTTGTTGCTTGTTTTGGATGGACAAAGTATAGTAGCCAATCGAAAATAAATTCTTATTAATCTCTTTAAGTTGGGATACTTGCAGAACTTAAGTGGAACGACCCAGCATAGCTTAACCATGCCAAGTCCCAACATTTGCACCAGAAAAACGTCAATACACTGGTCAGGTTGGCCCCATTTAAATAAACATGCTAATAAGAGTTTCAAAAGGTGAATACCTCTGCTTGAGATAAAGGCAGCATATAGTCAGCATCAGGGACTTCTTCAACGGCCAGTCGATACAACCACTGGAGAAAAAAAATGAAGAGTATTTTTAACTATAATGAAATGCTGAGTTTATATCAAGAGAAAACAATTTAATCCGGAATATCTGTGCAATACTCAAAGTGACAAAACCAATTAATTAATTGTGTCTTTCTGTATATTGATTGATAATGCACCGGTAAATTTTACATAGTTGTCGAAATATAAATTTCAATGTGCTTGCCTTTGGTTCAAAAAATACAACGGGATTTGGATCTCTAATGCAGGCCAATAGCAATCCCTTGGCCTGGCGAGGACTTCGAGGGATCACTACCTGAAATCAGTGAGTGAACAACAAGTAAGACCTAACAATTATCTCTATTATGGGATGTGAAAATGAACAACAGGAGCCATTTCACATTGTACTCAGCGTGATGGGAAGGCCCGTGTGAAAACATGACTCATTTAAAATCAGTGCTGATTATGATACTCTAACCATTTTTCAGACAGGACAAAAAAATCTAGAGATTGGAATGTCCAGGGACAAAATGGGAACTTTACAGGAACCGAAAAACAAAATGGTACAGCTTCAACATATTTAAGTAGTGTAGTGTTCTATATTTTTGAAGGAGAAAGATTTTACAACCTTTAGTCCCGGCACATGACAAAAGAAAGCCTCTGGTGACTGCGAGTGATAATGGCCACCATGCCCAACTGCCCCATACGGGGACCTAATAGTCAGACCTATTTCATATAATGAAATCAACAAATAAATAAAGAAAGTTTCTACTATACATTTAGAATAGATGGGGATAGGATTTCTACTATTACTTTGTTTCTATTTGTTTAGTTGGATTTGTTAGTACATAGAACTAATTGACAGGCTTGGTACAGACATGGGGAATTTAGCATAGAGACAAAGTGGATCCTTTAGAAATTTACCTCCACAATTGAACTCATTACCGCTGCGGTATCTGAACTTTGCTGCTTCATTCACAAGCTAAAGAGTAATGGAAATCACGGAGTCAGTAAAATTGTAGAGAATAATGAAAAAAAAAAATTAAAACTAAGGGTTCTAGCATAATTGTAATTCAATTCAATTGCGGTACAAGGACCAGATAAGCTCCAGCGCAAAACTTTTGCATTTTTTGGAAAATCTGTTTTCAATTTGTCCTTTTTAAAATGATTTTTTTTTTTTCTTTAATTTTAAGTTGGGATTTAATCAACTGAGATTTAGGCAGGCAAATGTGCTATGTTGACATAAGAACCTTGTCATTCTTCGAAGAAAAATAGGATATCACAACCAGGCAACGCATGCATTAAATAAAAGAAAAACATAAAATAAATAAAAATAAACAGGTAGAAACATGCCTGATCAAAAGCAGGGAAAATGTAATCAGCGAATTGTATCTCCGCTATGGCACGATTTCCCTAAATATAAGAAAAACAATTTATTAATTATGTTATTCAAACATTGAAAAAAAAGAAAGAAGAAGTAATAATAGAACTGAATGCTTTGTAATTTGTAAAGGTTCTGACCATTGCTGCTAGGCCAATCGCAAACCCTGCAATTCCCTGTAAACAAGCATCATCTTAAAGAGGTGATAAGAAAATTGCAATTGAATTGGAATAATATAAGATAAGAAGAGAAATTAGATTTCTTGAAGTCCTGAATTTAGATATTGCAAAGAGAGGAAAAACAAATTGAACCTGTTCGCACAAAGGAGTATTAAAAACCCTTTGTCTGCCAAACCGGTGGGCCAATCCAGTGGTACAGCGAAAGACGCCTCCAAAGCTGACATCCTCCCCAAATACATAAGATCTACATCATATACATGATACATCAGATTAAAATAACATGATATCATGTAAGCAGTGAAGCATTGTTCATGAATTGATTGGTAAAATCACCGATATGTAGAAAACAAATATAAGAACAAAAAGTAACCGTGGATCGGTATCTAGAGCAATGTGCAGAGCTTGATTTACGGCGGTGAAGAGATTAACTAGCTTCCCATCCCTTGAGCTGGACGACTCCAGTTCGCCCGTACTGGAGAAACCTCGCCTCCCGATTAAAACCCCACCCCTACCGATTTTTCTCAGAGCCATGGCCATCTTCTAATCTTCTAATCTTCTAATCTTCTTGGACGAGTCCAAGTGATGTATGTCAGTATGTATCAGTAGTATCAGGTTTATTTATTTATATTCTTGGTGACTCAGGCCTTGGTGACTTGGGACTTAGTGTGTGTGTGTGTTTATCCAACGAATACGAAAAAAGATGGATGAGCTTAGAATAAAAAAATGAGAAAACTAGTGCCAGTAAAGGATTTTCTGTGTCAACAGCCATAAGGGCAATCGCGGAACAGCTCTTTCAATTTAGTTGCCTAACCTAATGATTGTGATTTGTGAGAAGCAAAAATAAAGCTGGAATAAGAGAAGATCCATAGTATCATTACCACTCGTCTGATGTGGAATGGTGGATGTGGCTCTTTAATATTCATTACCACACTGAAGGCTGTACAAGTACAGCTACAGCTAGCTAGCTGTTCATTCTAGATAATCTTTGCACTTTCGTTATCATACGCAAAACACAACGTTCCCACGTGGCCTCCGCCTCACATTTTTATTTTTGGGATGGGATAAAATAGCAAACTTGTTTTGTCGCATCGCCAACCAACTTGATCAATTATTTTTCAATAAATTGTGTATATTGTCATACTTGTTACTAGCCGATCCATTCCCCCATTCCGGTGGGAGTGGGAAACACTCATCTCATCTAATCATTTGTGTTTTGTGGTCCCGGTCCCGGACCTTGTGGTTGTGCTTTGAGGCCTTAAGCACGTTTTGTAGAAGTGCGTAGGTCCCGCGAGTGAACAAGTCCCAGTCTCTTCATTTTTCTTCCATTAAACTAGTTTCTCTTCATTTTTCTTCAAAAAATTTAAATTAGGAACTTAATAATCTACCAATAGCGAACGGACAGAGAGAGCATTGAACGAACCTCTCGAGGCCTTTAAAGCCACAGCCTGGTTGAGGCTTTTCATTGAAAAGTCCTCTCTCTCTCTCTCTCTCTCAGAAAACCACTTGAATTTGCCCACCGATCCTTCTCTCGATCCTTCCCTTCCGGTTTACATTACTCGGTAATTGTCAAATCTGATCTCGTCTTATTTTTTTTGGTTCGGGGGCGGAAGGAACTCTCCGAAAAGGTCTCACCTTTTAGTTTGGCCTTTTCCTTCCTGTATTACTTTTGTTGTTTTTAATCGTACTATTACTATCATTAGAAATAGAAAGTTTCCTCTTTTGTTTGCAGGACTTAATTTATCAATCTTGTTCTTAGGATATCCGCTAAAATGTCATTTATTTTTGGGAGATTTTGTGGTATGAATTTTGTAAATTAGATCCAACCTCTTACCTCTAATTAGTCTCAGATTTGACAAATCCAAAAATAGTCTTCAAATTCTCTCTATAAAAAGGACATGTTATCAGAGACAGACTCTTCCTCCTGATTCCTGAACAAACCCTCGCCTTTTCTTTTCTTTTCCTCTGCGAATCAGAATCTGTTCTGTCCCTTCAATACCTGTACCGTACCCAATTCCATTACTTTTATCAATAATCTATATTCATGTATTGAGATTTGAGATGTTTCATATCCTTTTTTTTTACTTTTCAAGTTTTCATTCATTCTTGTAGGAATTAAAAAAGCATCGCATCGCATCACATCGGAAATGGCACAAGAGAGCTGGAAAAAGGAAACCACTGATGAGACCGAATTTCAAAAACCTGAAGCTCCGGTTCTATGCATAAACAATTGTGGCTTTTTCGGTAGCCCCGGTACAAACAATCTCTGCTCAAAGTGCTACCGAGATCTTATCATCAATACCCAAATTCAATCCCTAATGGAAATCTCCTCCTCTTCTTCTACCTCAGGCTCAGCAGCAGCCCCTTCTGAACCAATTTCACAAACTTTGAAAACTTGGAGCATTTCTCAAGGAATTGTGGTAGAATCCAGTGAGAAAAAGGTAGAAATTGAGGTTGAACCAAAGAAGCCAGTTTCTAACCGGTGCCTCCTTTGCAAGAAAAAGGTAGGCTTGACAGGATTTAAATGCCGGTGCGGTGGTATGTACTGTCCATCCCATCGGTACTACGAGTCCCACAAATGCACTTTCGACTACAAAACAGCAGGCAGAGATGCAATTGCCAAGGAAAATCCAGTTGTAATGGCTGAAAAAATCGACAAGATTTAAAAAAAAAAAAAAAAAAAATTTGATGGCCTTGGACCTTGGTTGGTTGAATGAATGCTTCTTCTTCATTTTCTCTCTAAATCTATTTCTCTTACTCTCTCGTTTGTTTTTGTTTTTAGTGGTGGTTAAAGATTAGTTGGGTGGTGATAGGGGATTAGGTGTGTGGTGTCAGGTGTGTGTTTCTTTGAAGTTTGGAGAATGCAATAATGTAAATATGCAAATTTCATTGGAATGCCACCTTTTCTTATCAGTTCTTTTTTTGTTTTGTCAGCTTAAAATAGTAGTAGACTAGCAGTTTATAATCAATCAATCGCATCATGTGAAATAATATGATGTTGCATTGATTGCATGCATACATTGTGCATTATTAATTATACTTGCTCATCAGAGATAAAAAAAGGTTGTGTTGATTGTTGAACAGTTTCCCCTGCCCTTTTCTTTCTTTTGTTATCTATCTTTTAGCAGTTGAAATGAAATTATCAAAATATGCTTTATTTTAGGAGTAGATGCGGCAGTCTCTAAATAAAAAAGGTTAAGAAAGGATCTGAACAAGCAGCATTTGCATTTGTCAAAATAAGATTGGGGGATTCTGACTCAGTCTAAACTGTTTAGGTGTGTGATGTGTCTTGTTTTGTTGTGCTTGCGAAAGCACAAGTGTCTGTCCAATTAGGATTTAGGAGGTATAGTTGTATGAATGACTTGTTATAATATAATAGTATACATGTTGTTATGGTTGCAAGTTTGAATGAATATACGGATGTATAGAATACTCTACTTGATAAAAAAACTTGTAATAAAAACAGATTTATTTACAAAGAATTGTAATAACACCAGATTTATTTACAAAGAACAGTACTCTGGAATTGTAATAAAAACAGAAAAAAAAAATTGATATTTATGAAAAGTACTTCAATTTCCGTCCTCTATTTAGAAACTCTTTTATTTAATTATTAAAATATTGCAAATTATTTGCCTACACTTCAAAAAAGAAGAAGAAGAAGAAGAAGAAGAATTTGATTTCCATACTCACTGGGAGACAAAGTCATATATTTGCAAAATATTTGACATGGTATTGGTGGGTAAAAATTATTATGTCTTAAAATACACATTTTGAGTATTTACATCTTTAGTTATTATGTTTGAATACTTGCTTGTTTATTTATTTATTTTTATAAATAAATCATAACCAATTATAGTTTTAAAAAAAAGTTATTTGAGAGGTGAGAAATTATATACTATATACATAATATTCTAAAAATTATTGCATTGCTAATCATCATTTGTAATGCAGGAAAGCTGTTGTTGAACTTCTCCCACCAACCGCATTTTAAAACCTTTGCTTTTTCTCTTCTAACTTCTCTTCACATCTCTTGTATTTTCAAAATAATGCACGTGCTATTGAACCAGTGATTGGGTTTAAAATCCAATGCAATCTCAAACAAGAAATATTATTTAGAATCCAACATAAACATGCTGATTTTGATTCTATTAAACACAACATAGTAAAACAACCAGACTTAGAATTAAAATGAGCACAATAAATGTGCATTTTTCAATTCTGCCCCTCCACTTGGGCCATTTAGGCCACAGAGAAAAATTACGGGCTCCCTAGCTACTTCTCCAACAGTGACATAACAACTTGTAAACTAAATTAGCTTGCAACTTAATTTATATCATTTATATCAAAAACTTCATGTCATGTCATTCCTCAAGAAATGATCCTATTTTATTTTGCCCCATCTCAGTTACAGTCTTACAGAATGAGAAGACTTAATTAATTTACTCAAATTAATGCAATAAACAAAAAAGTCGTGTTCTCTAATTCCATCTTGGCTATAATGCAAAGGCACCTTCCGCCTTATCAGAGTCAGAGAGTAACAAATAAAAATAATATAATAAAGGTCGCTTCTGCAATTGACAATTAATTGCCTACGGGCTCCGTTGCCCAAAAAAAACTGGGCAATTGTCAATTGCTATTGTCACAATTGACAATTAATTGCTATTGTCATAGGTGCATATAAGAGTTCATAATTTTGTTTTCCATCTTTAACGGATATGATATGATCAATTAACAACTTTTGTTGTTGTTCTTATACCACTCGTTATACGCTGAAAACCCCATTTAAACTGGAAGCCCTTGATACAGCGAGCAGCTAGCTGTTGACAAAAACTGGGCAGAAACTCAAAAACAATTGTAAATGAAACGATGAAAAGGTAGACAGTTGTTTTTTATACGTTCATAATTTCTCGTGATAAAAAAATATTAACAGACAGTTAGGTTTTGTATTTAGTTTTGAATTTTTGAAATATTAACGCAAAAAAGCACTGCCCAAAAGAAATGCGTAAAAGGCAGAACCCAATGCGACATTTGCATTCATGAAATTAAAGAAAAAGATGAGATACGAGCTCAAAAAAAATGAGTAAACTGACATCCAATATCAACAATAATATGAATAAAAATATTAGGCGGCTTGAAGATAGATTGACAATTAAACCCAAAACATGAGGATTATGGGGACATCATGGATAAAGATCGAATGAACTAAAAAATAAGGGAAAATATTTTAATAACCTAAAATTTCCGATAGCTCTAAAATAAAAACCCAAAATCCTGTTCTATTGTTTATGTACATATCCCGTTGTAAATTCACTGAGAACAGAGCAACCTTAGTTGATGGTACAATAAGCAGAGTTTTGCAAACCATGTTTGCCAGTTTGCAAACCTATAATTTCCTAGCAAAGAAACAGATCGGTAAGCAAAGTTAAAAATAAAAAACCACAGGGGAATATATCCCAAAGAAGAGCCACACAGGAACAAATGAACTTGGTACATTTCCTGATCCTAACAAATAATATAAGAATTTAATGGCAAGTGGTCACTTCACATCATGTGCTCCCATTTTGCTCTGAGAACCACGCAAGACCTGGTTGCGCGATGCATTGCCTCGACTCAGGGGTAGTGACAATAGGCCCCAAAAATATTCGCCAGAGGTCGAGGATTATTGTTACCAGCATTGCGGCCCCAAGTGCATCTATCGCGACCCTTGGTAGGCTCCACTTGTCGACTGTGTTTTCATCAATCCTACATCCATACGCTTAGTCATACACTAGCTAATAAAACAAAAGGCATGCATACCTTCAAAACAACAAGATCATGTAATACCAGCCTCCCCAGTTGCAGGCAACCACCTATTTTTATCTTTCTACTTGCATATTCAGTGGAAAGAGTAGTAGTTTGAAAGGTTCTTCAAAAAGTTAAAAAAAAAAAAAAACAAGAAGAAGAAGAAGAAGAAACGAAAGAGAGTTCACGAGATTTTAACAAATTTTGAGGAGAAAAAGGCAACATTTCTCAACTAAAAGGCGTACGACATCTTTAATTTGGAAGGTAAATAGGAAAGCTTGTTAAGAAAGTAACATAAAACGGAAAAGCTGTTAATTAAAAATTTAACAATTATTACAATATGTCTAAAGGGAAAGGGAATTTACCTCAAGAACATAGGGAAGCTAACAAAGAAGTAGATGGCATAGAATAACGATCCCACTGTGTACATCAATGACCGGTCAACGAAGTCGTAATACGGGAACTGACAGTAAATGATGGAATGTTAATATGTAGTACTGGAAATGCTACAATATATGGTCACAAATGCACACAAATAAGAAAAAAGCATCTAGGGAGGAAAATATATGCATACAAAAAGAAAAAAGAAATTAAAACATCATCAATCTATGTCAAATGTTAGTTTCTCATTCTGTGATCTACTGGTTTATACACAACCAATACCGAGATCTAACTGTCTCCATTATTTTAGCTGCTCTAATCCTCATATATCCTAAATTTGAAAACTGAAATAATCCAAATAAGGGTATAATATAAACAGCTGGCAAAAGTTGGTATAAGGTAATATACATACATTTGAGATAGCTAGTGTCTCCAAGTAGGCAATAAAATAAGATAGGGCCAAGACCCAAGCTGCCTCTGTAAGAAACCTAACATATGGTGGTAAACCAGCAATAGAATAGCGCAATCTTCTGAGCGTCATATTTGAAGCCATGTGGTAAAACAGGAAGCATGTGTGTGTCAGAAGAAACGTTGTGTGAGGAACCTGAAATCAATGGCAATGACAAAATGCATCTTATGAGTTCAACTGTTAAGATGTTCCTGACAAACTACTTTCGGTCGATTATTTTCAGCAAATCATTTTTAGTAGTAAATTCAGCAATAAATATAGATCTGTTATGTTGTTGGTATGAACACTTATGGGAAAATTTTGATATTCAAAAGAGAAAAGGAATTACATATGCTAAGCATCCTTAGGAAACTGTTACACATCCTAAAGAATGTAAAACAAATTTTAATATACATAAAATAAAACATTACATCATTCATCCTCCATGAAGGGAAGGTATACGAGGCACCTAGCACTCTGAAAAAATAGTGGGTCCAAAAGTAGTTCCCAACATAGCTAAATATGATGATCCAAAGATTAGCCTGAAAAACCATGGGCATTTGATAGTAATTGAAAACAAACCTAAAACACTATCCAGAGAATTTACATCACTAATTCCAAATACACACTCAAACTCAAAGAGATACAAAAACACAAGAAACATATATTATGCAAAAATTTAGTTAAATGAGATTTACCTTAACCCAGTACCTATCCTTCCAGCTTTTACTAGAATCGGCCTAGAAAAGAAAGAAAACTGCGTAAACATTTTAAAGAAAGAAGACTGCAAAAAGAGGTATTATTCATCAAAAGATACCTGAGGATAAAACTGAGCAATACATTGTATAAACACAAACAGTCAAAGCCTCAAAGGAAAAAAGTAAAAACTGTAAAGTGCAGCTTGTTTTGGGTAATGTTGCCGATACAAGGCATAGGCAATGTGGAATTGAGAATTAGTACCAAAGTTCTCAATGCTGGTACAAATAAAACAAAAAGTTACCTTCCCCACAATAAATATAGGTATCAGGAGAGCTGGCACAGCTGACACTAAACCCACAAGCAAATACTCCAACTCTTTGAAATTCTGCATTAATACAAAACTCACCATGTAATCCAGTAAAAGGGGCACCAAGGAAAAAAGCAGCAGATCTACCTAACTGGGCAAATATTTAAGCTTACAAAGATGCTTCTCAAATAGATCCCAAATCAGAAAAGTTTTGAGGATTTAAAGAAGCAAATCAGCAAACCAACAGAGTCATCGCTAAATTTACATGAACAAAGTTGCAGTTATAAAATTATATCAATACCAATATACTATAGACTGACATGGTTACAGCAAATAACAAAAAAACTAGTATGGACGTTGTATTCCCACACACACCCCATTAACAGTAAAATTTAATTTCATTTTCACAAAACTTCTCTTTTTCCTTCCAATAGCAACCCACAATTGTTACTTATTTAATTAAATCCAGGCCCAGCTCAACTTTTTAATTTAATGAAGCACTAAACTTAATGAGAACAAACCAGCAACGTGGAAATATTTGTATGGTAAACTAACAATGTTTCAAACTTGTTCACGCAAAGAAATAAAAAAAAAAAAAAAAAGGACTGATTTAAGTTTGTTGTTGTTTACAAAGGTCCCTGATCCACAAAGCAGATTTACACAATTAATTCAAATTCTCAGCGACCCACCAGAACTTAATGTGGACCCGCTAATTAAATAAATAATTATGGAATTCCTTTTCAATATTTCATGTTTCATAACTGGAATCTACGTAAACAGTTAAAAGTAACTCTTAATCCATTAGAGAGTAACATGACAGGAGGAACATCGTTTACCTCGTAAAGCTTGAAAGGCACGACAATCCCGAGGGAAAGAGTGAGCCAGAACGGAGTATATAGCAAGAAAAACGCCTCGCCCCATCTCTTGCTCGGATTCGACGCCAGCCATCGGTTATCGCTTTTCGCATTCGCTGCTGATTTTCTCACCGGTGATTACAAGTGTCTAGAAAGAAAAAAACAGAGAAAAGAAAACAAGGCACGGGGCGACGGAGCGTGTACCTGCCATCCGTCGAACAGAGATCTCCGGTCGCCGCGTGGCACCTAATCTCGCCTCGTTCGTCTGAATCACTTTCTGTTTGGACAATGGCTGTCGATTAGGGAGAGGAGAGGAAGAGCTCGAGTAAGGAGCAGTTAGCGTCCGACGAGAAGGGAAATAAATCTGCTGTTATTCCAAACAGATCACAGCACCCTTGTTATTCCGATCCCACCCGTTAATCTTTATCGAGATTCGGGTACGAATTTTTTTTTTCCTGAGATTCATGCATGAAAAACTTTGAACGGTTGTGATAGAAGAACAACAGCAGATATTTATCCGACTGGAAGTGAGCACTCATGGCCTAATCAGCATTTTATTGGGACCACTGTACATGTACTATTTTTTTTTTTTTGTTGAGAAATTTAGATATATGTCCATCGTAACTTCATTAATTAGATATTTATCCATCAAAATTTTAAATCTAGTTATTTTCCCATTCAAACGATAAAAATTTACCTATCAATATCATTTCTTCAATTAGATATTTAGCCATTCAATTAGATATTTAGCCATCAATGTCATTTCTTCATTCAAACGATGAAAATTTTCACCGCCTCATTATACTGAGAAATGTAAGAATCGGTTATTAGCTAAGGGAAAGAAGGGATAAGAGTAAAAATGTCATTTTGTGTTTTTAACAGTATTAATTAGTGTTTTTAATTGACTAATTCATAAAATGGGGATATAAATAAAGTGAATGAGTTTGAATGGGGAAATAACTAATTTTAAAGTTTTGATGGGTAAATATCTAATTAACCAAGTTATGATGGGCATATATCTAAATTTCTCTCTTTTTTTTATAGGACACTGTACAGTACCTGAAGATTCCCTATTTGTTTAGAGATCCTTAAAGAAAAAAAAACAGTTTGTAGAAATTTATTAATTTTTTTTTTTGGAAGAGAATTGTTCTATTATATAGAAAAATTAATTATTCAGTTCTTTAGACATTTTCTAAGGAACTAAATAATTAATTCGGTTCCTTAATATTAGCTCATTGTGTAACATTGTGAGAAGTTATGAAATTGAATTATTGATTCAATTTCTTAGAAAATGTCTAAAGGATATAATTAATCGGTTCTTCACATCGAAAAAAATTCATCTATCCTCTTGCTGAAACAATATTTAGTAAATTTCTAAAAGTAAAAAATTATGCTGTCGGAGCACTCCCAATAAACAAATTAACAAAATCTCAATAATACATAAATTATTAACAAAATGTTCTTGTGGGCTCCACTTTTCCCGCCCTTTTCCCTCCCTCTCACTACTCCTAGTTTACTCTAGGGTAAAAACGGTCCGGTCCAAACCCGCCCGGTTCATGGGTTGACACAGGCACGGGTTGGCACGGGTCGGGTTCCATGGGTTGGGTTTGGTTCGGTCAACCCAAACTCGTGCTCAACCCCCCGGTTCCACGGGTCCACAGGTCGGTCCGGTCCGGGTCCACGGTTCGGTTCGGTCCGGGTCCAGTCCGGTCCTTTTTTTTTTTTTGCTGTTTTATTTTTTCTATTTTTTTTTTTGTTCTTTTAAAGCAACCTCAAACTATAAATCAAATTTATAATACATACATAATTGTCCTTTATTCGCACTATTTAATACACGGTACACTCTTTTTCACTTGTTAATATATTGTTTGAATAAACTAATTAATACAAGATATACACTAATTGATACATGGTAACAATTAATATATTGTTAGAATACATGATTTAATTTTTTTTATTCGCACTAATTATCATGGTTTGCAATTTATTCACACTTATTAGTACATTATTCACACTAATTAATACATGATTATACAAGATCTTTAAATATAAACCTTGTATAATTTTTTTTTCTGACATGTGTCATCCCTAAATATTTTATATGTATACCATGAACATAATTCAAAATAAAAAATAATTAAAAAGCACGTGTCAGCACAAGAATGGCAGACGAGAATGGGGTGATAAAATTCTGGACGATGAAATGCATTTCCCATAAATTTGATACAAATTTATACAAAATTATAGAGAAATCAAAATCAAAGTAAAGAGATCCGAAAATCTTGTTACAATGGAGCCAAATCCAATATTAGAATATTTTACAAACTGCTCCGTCTCCATAAAAGAAAAGATCAAATAAAATATCTCCTTTTGAATTTTTTTGACAAAATATCTCAAATTTCTCTTTCTTCCTCTCCCTACTCTCTCTCCACAATCCACATTACTCTCCTGTGATTTTAAATTTGAAAAGTACCAAATAAGAAAGGTTCCACCATTTACTTTGATATTGTTAACTTTATCATATCACATTAATTTAATTTCCTCCGCATCATTCATTTTTTATAACATCAAATGAGTATCTCAATTTTATTAGGCATATATTAGTATAAAATATTTATAATGTCTCAAACGATTTACAGATCTGAAGTCTTATTAGTATAAAATTTATATAATGCGAACTATTTATACTTCTCAGCATTACTCATATACTGCATCTAACATATTAAGTATAAAAAAAATTTAATGAAGAATTTTATTAGATAAACACATACTGATACAGGTATGGTATTAGTTTATTTTGTAAAGTATTTTTAACATCTTAATCCTTATAACAATCGCTGTAATGCATGGTATTAATTTATTATGTAAAATCTTTTGAATTAACATATGAATCTTTTTAATTATATTAATTCTAAAGTAAAGTAGTTTGCATTAAATATTTTTAAAATCTTTAAGATGTTAATTCTGTAAAATTTTTTGTAAATTTTTTGAATTAACATATGAATCTTCTTAATTAAAAAGATTTTTAAATCTTATATTTTGTAAAATATTTTTAATTAAAAAAATAACATATGAATCTTCTTAATTAAAAATATTATAATAGACAACTATTTACCGATCTGCAGTCATATATATTGAGTATAAAATTTCCTTAATGCAAACTAAAACTTCACTTCAATACTCATATATTGCATATAATAGTATAAAATATTTTTAATTAAGAAGATACATATGTTAATTCAAATTAAAGTTTATAGAATTAACATATCAATTAACATATGAAATGAAAGTAACTCTTGATGACTCAAGTTAACAATTCAACTTAATATTTTTCTTTATTTGCTACTAATTGTAATTCTTTAATGATAATGTATTTTTATAACATCAAGCAATTCTTTATGTGTTTTCTGCGTTTTTCTATTGTCATACCTATCAAATTATGATGATAATATATTAGGTAGTTAGTTGAAGAGGTGATAGCAGTAAAATTGAAATAAATGTTATTTGTCAAGATGACCAAATTTGTGAAATGGAAATGAATTTAGATGAAATCAAAACAATCAAATTGAACTAGGGAAATGAGATCATAATCTCAGGCTAATATATAATGTGAAGTATAAAGAAAAAAAATACTTTTATATTGAACTATCTATTTAACTCTCAAATTTTTCTTAACTAAAATAATCTAATTACTGCAAAAAAAAAAAAGTAAACAAGATTCACATAATAGTCCAATTTGCAATATATATTCCCCTATCCTTTATCCCAACCCCTAATTCCAAAAAAAAAACGAAATATACAGCTAGTTTTATTGTCATTAATCTTTTACTATCAACTGATGATATTTTTTTTTTACGAAATGGTCAAGAGCCAATCCATTCACTAATATCTATTTATAGGATTGTGTATACAAATTATTTAAACAAAAACTATCATGTAAATTATAATTTCAAATTTAAATACCACAATAAAGTTATAATTAGTAAGTCAAGTAATTAGCACGTGGGATTAAAAACACTGAGTATTGGACATATAATATAGAAACAATTTGATTTATTAACAACAAAATATTTAGTACCCTTCTGTTTAATAAAAGAAAGCGACACAGAGACATTCACAAAGGATCCAAGAAAAGCAAGAGCCACTTGGCACCACCAATGCAAATGAAAACGGGTTCAAACGGGTTAAAAAAATTTGAATTTTCGGGGGTCTCAAATGGGTTCAGACGGTTCGGGCCCGGGTTAGCATGGTTCGGTCCGGGTTGGCACGGTTCGGCACGGGTTGGACCCAGGTTGGGTCCGGTCCGGGATGGTCCCGGGGTTCAAACGGGTCGGGTAATCACGGGTTGGGTCCAAAAAACCGGTTCCCCACCTTGCTAAATCCGGCCCACCCGTTTTGGCTGTCTGGTCCACGGGTTGACACAGGCACGGTCCGATCCGGGTACGGACCGCGGGTGGGCCGGTCCTGTCCTGG
Organism: Carex parvula; assembly: GCA_025461045.1. Lineage (NCBI taxonomy): Eukaryota > Viridiplantae > Streptophyta > Magnoliopsida > Poales > Cyperaceae > Carex > Carex parvula. Next base: position 273,279 of record JAJGRW010001224.1, read on the forward strand.
ACAGTTCGGTTTTTTTCAAACCACTAGTTTACTCCTACATTTTTTATTTGAAATGGAGGATACAATTTGTTACTCTAATGGAAATTTTGTAAACTTAGAAATGCATATATTTTATTGTATAAAATTCTTTTTAATGTAGATCTTGTAAGCTAAAATTGACAATATACTATTAGCTAAACTACAAAATATTTTTAACATATGATTTCTTTAACCGTCATTATAGAATATATATAAGTCTAAATATTAGTGTCAAGCAAACATATTTTTAAATTAATTTAACTGAAGTCAACAAATTAATTTAAATTGCATTAATTTAATTATTGAAACATGACTTTAAAATTTATATCTAAACACTTGGGTCCATACAAATTTTTGAACACAAGCATTCATATGTCAAGTATAAATTTATTAGTCTTTAAAATTAATTTAGATATAGTAGGAAAGATGGGAAAAAATAAAAAAGAGAAATAACAAGTGTCCAAACCCGTATATTATAATCAAAGCCTCGAGTCAAATCCAATTTCTTCTCAGTAAAAAGTTAAAACAAAACCAGCAACCATTATACGATTTTTGTTTGTTTCTTGTTTTGAATGGACAAATTATAGTAACCAATGGAAAATAGATCGTATTTGATCTATTTCTGCAAACTTTACCTTTTAGGCTGTTTTAAGTAATTTTTGTATTTCACAGTTTCTCTTTTTCCTCATTATTATTTATTTTTTTGTGAACTTTGAATCCCAACCTGGAGCGAGTTTGCTAAAGCTAATATCCAATGCGACATTTGCATTCATGAAATTAAAGAAAAAGATTCACTTGGTAGCCTCTACCAAGATTTCAAAAAAGAAATTAAAGAAAAAGATGAGATACGAGCTCAAAAGAAATGAGTAAACTAACATCCAATATCAACAAATGAAAAATAATATGAATAAAAATATTAAGCGGCTTGAAGATAGATTGACAATTAAACCCAAAACATGAGGATTATAGGGACATCATGGATAAAGATCGACTGAACTAAAAAATAAGGGAAAATAGTTCAATAACCTAAAATTTCCGATAGCTCTAAAATAAAAACCCAAAATCCTGTTCTATTGTTTATGTACATATCCCGTTGTAAATTCACTGAGAGATAAACCTTCCAAGGTTAAATCTGCAAAAACAAACAAGGGTTGAGAACGGTAGTATGAAAAGATACAGGCACATATATCCCCTTTCCATTTTCTCATCACAAACAGGTTCTCCCAATATTTATATTTATTTTTCAATTGGGTTTATCTGTGCAACTTTCTGTGTCAATGGTATATTTAGATTCCCAAAAATGTTATCCGTTTCTTACAGAACTTCCTATTTTGTCTCTAAAAGCACTACTCACGAAATTTTGTGTTTGTGAGTGTTTGACAGGGAGAGAGAAAGACCCACCAAAAATCAAAGCATGGAGACACTTCGACTTGCAGAAAGCCTCGCATGATTATGAATGCAGAAACTTGATTTAATTACTCGACTCAGTCCTTGGAAGCAACCATCTCAGAAGGTGCTGTTTCATCAGCTTTCTTTTGCCTCGACTTGTTTGACTCCTTTAATGGGGCTGGGGCTTTCCAAATGGCAGGGGTGGTTTTGCTCTTAATATAGGGTCTTTTTGATGGAGCTATATTTTCTTTCATTGGGATGCTTGTTTCGGTAGGAGTTTGTTGTTGTTTGGCTGTTGCATTTTCAGTTTCTGACTCTGGGAGTAAGGCACGACGGCTCAGGCGTAGTTGACCCTTCTCATTTATCTTAAAAAAAAAAAAAAAAATTCTAGCCATAATTAATGCTTTGGGAGAAAAGATGAAAAGTATATATCAAACTTGACACTTGGTAAGCTACCAAACAAGTCAAAGCTAGGTGCTTTGTTAAATTTATTTTCTCAGCCAGAACATAGATTTCAGAGCCAAACTAAGCGGCCCTCAGTTGAGCAATTGCACACCAAACAACATACTTAAAATAATCATCAATGAACCAGCATTTATTGACATCAAACGGTATTCCACCTACTGCAATCGTGTGCAATTAACTACTGTCTATTGGTCTAGAATGTATTGCAAATACAAGGAAAGAAATGTGGAAAAAAGAACATATATAGACTAACCTCTATTAACTTGACATCGATACGGTCTCCGACTTTGACAAGCTACAAATAAGAGATGAAAAAAAAAAAACACAAAATTAACTCTGATTTGTTGTAGTCCTATATGTATAAGTATGAATTAGTAGTTCCGATTTTTCCTTACATCTTCAGCTTTGCCCAGCCAATTTGAGCTCAGCTCACTGATATGACATAAAGCCTGTCCAGGAAGATAAAAAGAATAAACATATACAAGTGAAGAAAATAATAGTTGAGCCAGCAAAGTAGCTTGGAATTATTGCCTGGAGATATCACGAGCCATTGTATTGGAAAATTTATTCTAAAGAACTGTACCTCACGCCCAGGTGCAAATTCCACAAAAACTCCATAAGGTACAATCGACTTGATTTCACAGTTCCTATGCCATATTCCAAAAGAGAAAATGTAAATATTTAGCACAGAATGAGGAATCATTTCTCAGATTCCATTAGTCAATGATTAACTAAGATTAAGCACATAAAACAACAGTCTGGTACAATGCCTATCAATGATTTATCAAACATTCTGAGAAAGGTAAAAACCTGAAGATATCACCAACACTAGGCACCATAGTAAGGTCACTTGTTAGTTCTTTCAATTTTTTATGCTCAACATGACATTCCAAAAAAATATACAAATTTAGCAGAGAACGGGGAATTGTTTCTCAGATTCTGTTGGTCAAGGATTTTAAGATTCAACATATAAATAACAGTTTGGTACAATGTCTATCAGGTCTGAAGTGTTGGCGTCATAATTTATCAAAAAAATTATGAGAAATATAAAACCTGAAGATATCACCAATGTTAGGCACCATAATAAGGTTATTTATTAGCTCTTTCGATTTTTCTATGCCCAAAAGATCCTTTGCAGTTATTTTAACCTGAAAAAATTGCACCAATAAAACATTAGTATGTTGCAAAAGAACTTGAAAGGACCGTCTCAGATCAGTTCAGTACCATATTGATAAAGTATTCTTCCAACTGGAACCCGGTACATAAGCCAAAGCAGGTACTCAGCTTAAAAAAAATGTACAAATATTTGCTACTCACAGTGCCGTCATCTTGAGCTTGAATTGACTCTACACCTGCCTCCTCTATTATGCTCTTTATTTTCTTTCCTCCAGTACCAATAATCTTATTAATTTTATCCGGTTTGATCTACAATTAATGCAAAAAACCTCTAAGAAAACTATATAGATATGTTAGGTAATAACACAACTGTATCGGTACAGTAGAGGTTCTGAACCTGACCAACATATTACCAGATGAGTTCAGTAAGTATCCAATGAGCAACCTTTTTAGTTCAGTTTTCACTAAAAGTGTTCAGATACAAGGCCCAAAAATGAGTTATCATCTAAATACCAATCAAACAAACAAGACTTAAAAAATATAACAAAACGACCTTCATGACGTGGATTAGCGGAGCATATCTAGAGATCGTCATAGATGGTGGAGGCGAGCACTTGGCCATTTCATCTGGGAACAGAGAGAAAAATTAACCTCCATAAATAGTAAGCTTAAGAGAAGCGGACAAATATGACTTCTGGCGGTTAATTATTATTCAGAAATTTCACTTATTTATTCAAGAGCTTGGGATATAGCCACCAAAGTTTCAGTTTTTTATTTTCCTAATTAAATAATAGCTAGCAGATGTCAGTGGTACCTAAATAATATACAAGCATCATCCGGATTCTGATGTTAATAGCAGAGGAGTTTATGATGTTTCATAATTCTGGTAATTGGGTGTTTAATTGTAAAACTGGAAGTTGCAACAGTTCACTGCAAATATTAAGTAAAAGAGAACTAAAACAAATTTAAACCCAACCACAAAATTAAATCTAGTATCTTGCAATGCAATAATGCAAACTCACTTAAAATAAGCTTCCGACCATCTCTTGCTTGAGAGAGTGCCTTCTCCATTACAGGTAAAGTTATTCCTGCCACCTGCCGTCCAGAAAAATAAATAAGCTTACACCATTTCATCATCAATGTTCATCCAACATGGAAAAAACATTCTGCAGAATGTAAAGTATAAAGATGTGTTGCACTAGATGACCTTAATATCCATTTGGAAAGCAGTTATGCCCTTCTCATTACCAGCTACCTGCAAAAGATAATTAGTACTAAAATACCAGAATCTTCACCAACTTTGAAAATAAGTATTAGAATCTAGTATTAACCTGAGCATAAATAACAAAGAAACAAAAAGGTGGACACATAAAAAGTCAATAAAAGACCAAAAAAGGGAGAAAAAATTGGTTTAGAATCAGCACCCAATTCTTCTGGTGTGGTTTGTACTGTAGTAGCAACATAGTATAGAAATGCTTGATTCAACCCCATGAGCATGTGTTGACAATAAAAGGTTTCTTCATTTATCCACATGAATTTTTATTCAACTTTAGAAGTCCGGCTACTATGACATCAATGGCATTTCAGTCTAAGTGTCACCAACTCCAAAACCTATCAAATAGGCTTCAAACGACCAATCCAAACCGATCTACTTCATGAGTGACGTGTTTACATCCACAATTTTATAAATTTTTGAATTCATTTATTATGAAGTCAAGCGGTAAAAAGAATAGAAGGTTTTTAAGTTACTTTGAATACATTCATTTTTCATCATTTTTTTACCGCTTGACTTGATACTAAATGTCGTCAAAAATTTATAAATTTTGCACTAAATGCAACACTCATGATGTAGATTGGTTTGAAAGGTTTGGATTCGTCATTTGAAGCCCATTTCGTAGGTTTTGGAGGTCAGTGACACTTAGCCTGAAATGCTATCAATGGCATAGTAGCCGGACTCTTCAAATTTATATTTGAAAAATAAAACCAGCATTTATCGCATAGCAAGAAAACCAACTTGCCACCATATATTCATACTAAACCAAACTAGTCTGTTCATAATTAGCTCAGATAGGCATGCAAGGCATCATGCAAATTATCTCAGCTTTCCTACAACTCAATTTGGGTACTAAAAGAAAAGAAGAGGGGCTTGATAAAGTAAATAGTAAAAGCATCAAAATTTACAGCATCTAGCTTTTCCATCAAGATAACCCTACTTGGCTGTCACCTGTAAACATCATGATATTTTATGCTGTATAAAGTACAGCAATGTGCTACTTGAAAAAAAAAAACGTATCTGCCCACACAATTTTAAAACAAAGCAAAGCAAAAGGATAGGAGGAGCCACCTTAAGATCCATATCACCAGAGGCATCTTCAGAGCCACTAATATCAGAGAGAATAAGGGGTTGGCCATCACCACCAACTTCTTCAGTATTTAAGACTAAACCCATTGCTATACCAGCTACCCAGGTCTTCAATGGTACTCCCGCATCTAACAGGGCTAAGCAGCCTCCACAGACAGATGCCATACTGATAAAAAAATCATTGGCCTAAGGGCGCTACTTCTCCAAAACTAATTAACAAGAAACTTCTAATACTTAAATGACTTCCTAATATATCAGAAAAAGCTTTTTGCAAACTGGTTAATTAATATTTTATGAAAGCCAGAGTCCTAAGTTGAATCTCAGCACTTTCTATTATAAACTAATTCAATCCATTTTAACTATTTGGTGTTACATCTGAGGCATAACATTGGTAAAGCACAAAAGTTCAAATTAGAACGAAAATTTAAACCAGTACGCGAAGTTTTTGTTGGATGATTCATTTTCATTTGATTGGATTGCTATTGTATGTTATTGAGGTTTCCTAGAATCAAAGTAACTTTGTTATAATTTATATTTAGTAGTGGAACTAGTAGTCTTAAAAGGAAAGCAAACATTCACTTTTTACCCTTGCTTGATTGGAGGGTAAATATTAATTACTGAATTCTCTCAAACTGTGGCGTAATGGAGCATTGCTCATTTAGAAAATCTCAGATGTATACTAATTACAGAGCTCAAAACTATAACCTGCCTTTGACTTTTACACCAACTGGAGAAAAAAGCGCTTTGGAGAGAAAAAGGATCACCTTGATGAGCCATTACTTTCTGTGATGGTGCTCTCGACACGAATAGTGTAAGGAAATTCATCATCAGGGGGTAAAGCACGTTCTAGAGATCTCTCGGCAAGGGTACCGTGGCCTACCTCCCTTCTACTCGGCGCCCCCATTCGACCCACTTCTCCAACACTTGATGGAGGAAAAGTGTACTGCCATTTATTAGTTTTGTTAGCTGTCCAGGTCTAAAAGCTTGAGCAAACCGAGTAAGGCGGGCTTAGTAATCTATATTGTTTGGAAACAGTGCCAACCAGGATAATATAAATTAATAGGTAAGGGTGTTTCATTTGGGGAATAGGCACTTCCCGTTCTTGTACAAAGTAAGCAAGCAGTAAACCTTTAAACTTGCAAATGACAGAGAAAGACAGTTTATCCTCTCAATAAAAAGGTACAATAATGTATTAATGAAACAAATGGGAGCAGCAGCAGAAACAACAACTATATTAGTTATAATTTACCTGAAGATAAAATCTCTTTACTTCCTCAGAGGCCTCAAGGTTGTCTATCCTCTGAGCCATTTGTTTATCCCCAAGAGTGCCCACTGCTAATGACTGCAGTTTCATATATATATATAGAGAGAGAGAGAGCCTGTTGTTAGTACATGAGATCATGGACCAATTGTCCCAAATTTCAATACATGCTTACAGTTTAATTAGTTGATTAGTTCCTCTACTGGGGTCTTATGGAGTGGATTATGAAAAGAAGAAGTTAACAATACTGGATCTAAATAATAATTACACATTCAATAATTCTGGGAAAACAAAATGAAAGCAGTTACTTGTGTCTCTCCTCTTGTAAAAAGAGCACTTCCATGAGCCCTTGGTAAAAGCCCACATTGTGAGTTAATCGGTCGAAGCTCTACTGGGTTTCTTCCATCACTCCGCTTGCCACCCTAGAGCCGCGACAAGACGAAATAGGAACACCATTAGTAAATAGATAAAAAATACTTGTACATCTAGGCAAATATATAAGTCTTGGATTATATCTAATGAATCACAATTGAATAAAAAAAATGTTACTATCACTCAGATAAAATCTAGACATTTCACAATCTACAATAATTCACAGATGTAATAACAGCAATATTGAGATCCATAAAATAAAAACATATAATTCACAACAATTTTAGATATCATACCTGCACAATTCTTCTGCGCAAGAATTTTGAAGATACTTCTTTAAAGACTAATTTCACATCAACTTCAGAATACAACTGTGTTATAGATAAATAAACATATCTAAGAAACAGAAGAACTGTTAAAGTGGATAGGATTTGACTAAAAATGGAGTGTCAGCCTTACCAAAGGGATAGAACTGCGTGGAACTGGTTTTATATGAACATCACCTGTTGAGAACATTGGAAATAATGTGTGGTTAAACCAGTATAGGAATTGCTAGGATATGAAGCAGAAGTTACTATCTCAGGAGGAGTAAGAATAAAGCTGGTCAGGTATGTCCAGCCTGTGGGTTCCAATTCTTTTATTCATTTGTGTTGAGTTGCTATGTAATTTTAGACATATAATGTGCCTCAATCCAGTGGCACAAATTCATTGGGTTGTGATAAATATTGCACAGAAGTAACAGTGATAGTTCAAACTTATGGCAAGGCACATGTTTCTATAAAAAAATTCTTCTGAAAAGTTATAGAGATAGGGAACTTAAAATTAATATTTCTTTTTGGCAATTGGTAAATGTTTTATAAAGACCAAAGTGTTTGTAAGAACAAATATCTGGATTAAATGATGAAAATTGATCATCACCTATAGATTTAAAATTTATCGGAACTTTCCCATCTGCAATTAGCTTCCTGGTTACTTTTGTATTACAAGCAAGAATTTTATGTTGAATAAAAGTACAATTTATGATAACATAATCTAAAAGTTACTGTCCATTTTCTTTAAATTATTAAAGATAGCATAAATGTCTTCAATGACCTAGAGGATATGCCTAGTTTGCAAAGCACAAGATGCCTTCATTTCCATAACAAAAAAAAACTCACTCACTTGTACTATACAAGCCAAAGTGTTGATGGTACTTTTTTTTATTACAAGCAACCAGTTTATGTTGAATAGTATAATTTATGATAACATAGTTTTAGATTAGTATAAATGTCTTTAAATGACCTAAAGGATATGCTTAGTTTGCAAAGCAGAAGATGCTTTGTTTCCATTACAAAAGCGCTCACATTTATAAGCCAAATTTTAAAAAAATAACAGAGAAAGAATTTAATTTGACGGAAAACTACAGAGTGTTTATCTCGAAGATAAGTTTGGGAGGGCTAATTGCCAAAAATAAAAGTTCAGGGGTTGAAAATCACAAATAAAAAACCTTCAAAAAAATCACAAATAAACATTCAGGGGGGAGAGAGGGGAGGGCGGAAATACCCCAAAACTAAATCAGGTTTACGTTGAAAGGAAAAACCATTCTATAGATTTGGATTACCTTCATCAACTTCACCATCACTAACTTCTTCCTCATCTTCATCTTCAACCTCCATTAAATCAGCTAGTCCTTCATTAGCATTTGATGGTCCGTCTTTTGATACGTATCCTTGCTCAGATAATATATTTAATACCTTCTCTTCCAATGTTAAGAGCGCCTTCCTTCTCAGCATCTTCTCTTTTATTTCCAGTGCCTTCACCAACTCCTCTCCAGAAATATCCTAACATGTAATTAGAAGTAATGTATGAGAATGATGATAGCTTTAAACAACTAATAAGCATGAATTATGCATGAGAAACTATAAGAGAGACAGTAAACAAAAAATAATGACGTACTTCAACATGCCTATATAGTTCAGCAGGAGGCAATCTGATGGCTTCTGTCATTTTAGTCTTTCCGCATATCTTCACTAGATTTTCCACTTCTTTGCATATGTCCCTTATTGCAAGCTAAAATTGAATAAATGTACATTGTTAACAGATATAGCTGGTTGCGGTGATAGCAATATTTTCATTGTGAATTATAACACTACCAGAAATAATGGCACTTGTATAAAAGTACAAATTATGAAGAAAAAGAAGAGCAAATAAGAAAATTGTTATACACCTGTCCTAATTTCACAGCTTCAAGCAACCTCTCCTCTGAGAGAAAGTCACAATAGCCCTGTGAAAAGTATGGTATACTAAAATAATTCAATTTTGTTGAACAATTAATTATTTTCACAGAAGATGTGCTTCGCTACTGTCGAGTTGGATACCAATGTCCTAGTAGACAGAATTGACTTATCGGTGCTTTATCAATTTTAATTTGACGAACGACAAACTTATCAAACGCATTAAAAAGACCCAAATCTATAAGTGGGTACTGTCCAAGGATTTTCACTGCATCAGATTTTGGTAACATACAGAACTAGTCAGATGCAAACCATTTGGTACTGATGATATAGTACCTCTACCAGTTTGACAACATGGTAGTTCCTCCTGTCTTTTTGTTATTCTCTTGGTCTTTAGGAGTTCAGTTCTGCAGGTAATCAAAATTGGATCACTGACACTATACCTAAGGTTAATTTGCACAATAGAGATTTGGCTCAGGTTGAAGCTTAGATTAAATTTTTGTTGGATATTCAGGGCGACCAGCAGTAATGACAAACCTCAATCATTAAAACGGCACTATCGGTTCCAGCAATAATTAAATCTAATTCAGACTCCTCCATCTCCTTATTAGTGGGATTGACCACGAATTGATCATTTATAAGCCCAATTCTTACTCCCGCAACTGTTTTTGCATTTGGAACTTCAGAAAGAGCCCTTCAATAAAAAAAAAAACAAATCCAAATCCTCAAGTAAAAGCTTTGTCTTTCAAGAAAACACTCAACCAGGTTATGAACTTTCTCAGTTAGTTAAGATTTTGTTTAATTCCATGCAGGCAAACAGAAGCTAACGTATGGCTTGATTATATCTTCTAAAACTTCTTAGTGGGTCGTGACTGAACCCCATTAAAGCCATCCACACATTAAAAAAAAAAAAAAAATCTTGCATGCATCTCATTGGTATAAATCTGGTCCTGTACTTAACAAGTAACCATATAAGACCTGAATGGTGCATGGTAAATCTGAAGGTGAAGGTACAATTTTTTCTTTTTTTTTAGATAAGGTACAATTTTTTGCTTAATTAAATATGAGCTTTATTTACATACACTGCTATTCCAGCAGCTGTCACAGCCAAGCAATCAGGAGAATGTTGACCATCATAGCTGAAGACCTGTAACAAATTATTAGTTAACCCAAAGTTGGGCCCACAATCAAGTATTCAAGTGCATAAGCCAAATCTTATGTCAAAGAATAAAGTACAACTAATCACAGAATTTCACTTACCCAAGATAAAATTTGCGTCTCATGGTAGAATCCCTTTGGCATTGTAGGTCGCAATGGCCTGTCTATTAATCGACAAACCAAAACCTGGATCAAAACAAGAAAAGCTTGTCAGTCACTGTCATAATTTAAAAATTTTATGCAAATGAGTAGAAAAACACCAACAAAAATGTTCATCTGTACTGTAGTACACTTTACCTCATGATCTTTTGCTCTTCCCTCGCGTTTAAAATAACCTCCACTGAAAATAGGATCCTAGATGTCAAGTTGTGAGACCAAATAAGAAAAATAAACAAAAAAGTTGAGCAAAAAGTATTATACCTAGTACGCCCTACAGCAGAAAAGCGCTCTTGATAATGAACATACAGAGGGAAAAAATCAGAAGGGTCACTCGGCACATCAGCCAAGCAAACCGAACAGTAAATAATCTGTCAAAGGCAAAGTTACAACCTTCCAAATTAGATCCATGAGTGAACAAACATCACATGCTTCAAACAATTAAGAGAGCTTTCATAAATACAACCCAGCATTAGATAAATATGGAGGTAACACTCAATGATGCCTAGCCAGTCTTCTCAAAAGGCTAGATTAACTGCTTGCAGATAGTTAAGTTTGAAATCATAACGGATTAGACAGAATAAGACCTATTGGCAATTAGAAAAGTTAAATTCGAAGCACGATAATTCATAAAGCACACTAAAAGTGTAAAATCAACATGGAGGTATGACAAAGGATTATTGTCTTATCAGAATTTATTATAATATCAGTGCCAATCAGCTCAAATATCAGATTTTGGTAACATGCCAGCATTGATCAGGTTATATTTTGAGGTAAATAATGGGAATTTAAGCTCCGGATGTAGTAATCCGCAATTATACAAATTGGCAACAAACATTTGACAAAGTTATCTTGAAAATATAGAAACAACTCAGTAAATTTTGTTGGCTTAATTTAAACTTGATTTTAACAGCTAGGAGCATTTGAAAACAACAATAAAAATATAGGCACTCTGTCCAAAACACGAGATCCTGGGGTTTTATTTGCAAATATGATGAATGTCAGGCGCCATTTGCAAAGAATAGTAATTATAGACTGGGAAAAACAAAACTACCAATAGAATACGATTAAATTAATATTTAATCTGAAGATGGAAGTTATCGTTGTATATTCAAGCCATAAAAATTCCAAAGGTTCACTAGTACGATGTAGGATCGAACTGGGCATGTTATGAAAAAGCACATAACCTGAAAACGCAACATGTACATTGTAAAACAAATGAGATTTAGCACTTACAGTTTCCCCATCAGTGACCGTCACTGAAGCACTCGCTTGCCTCCCAATATGACCTGTCTCCACCAAAATCTACACAAAAGTTTAATTACAAGCATGCTTTTCTTAAAATTAGTACAAACTCTTAAGAAGGGAAAGAGGAGACAGAATGAATAACTGAAGAATATCGTTTTAGGTGTTCAGCCCCAAACAATTTATTTAGTTATGCACTTATGCATATTGTTCTAAACAGACTAACTGTGGGTCTTCAAACAAATGACAAGTAATGACAACTTGTTCGCTAGAAAATCCAAATTTCAACATAAATTATTTCATAAGAGCTATCCATGCCAATTGCAATTAGGAAGAAAAGGTGTTATTATATTCCACGCAAGTATTAATACCATGATGCAAATATAAATTATGGAGGTAATTGGTACAGTGTAACTGCAATGGTCACTTGGTCAGGTACATTGACCAGAATACAAGAGCCTATTTCACGAAGCCTTTGCTTTTCTCTTTCCATGAAAGCACTGCGACTAAATTCAAAGTTTTATTAAAAAAAAAATCACATTATGCACCCATAACTCAGGCCAGTATGCGTGAAAATTCAGATTGTAAGCAACGGAATGAACAGAACTCACATCTCTGTCGCCAAAAGGAATTTTGACGGAGTGCTTTTTCAGACCAGCGCCGTAGTCTGTGCACTCCACCGAACTGGTGGCCTGTACTGAAAGCCTATGTCTGGAACGCTTGGTCTCCCATGGCAGTCTGTTGAGCTGAAACGAGGGAGAGGACGGCCTGGCCTGGCGAGGAAGAAAGAAGCGACATGAAGCAGAAGAGGTGGAGAGGCAGGTGGTAGGTTGGGTTGGGAGGTGAAGTAGAGGATACGAAGCAGACGGAGACGGTCTCCCCCAGAGGCTAGGCTGTGAGAGCATCATCTCTTTCAAGCAAGCAGTGAGAAGTGAGTAGAGTGTTAGGGAATGCTCGCAATGTGTTCGACGAAACGTCTCCGAGCGGCAGGACAGTGAAGAGTTAGGACTTGGGACTTGGGAGTTGGGAGTTGGGAGGCGAGCGAATGTAGGCGCTATTGCGCTTATCCAGTCCGCCAAAAGGTTAAAAGGGCCAGCTTTTGGAGAAATTGCACACACATCCCCCGCTTTACACTATTTAAAACAAGGACATTGAGCTTTTTTAGTTTTTTATTAATAGAAAAAATAAATAAATAAATAAATATTGCAATAGGAGTAGGTTTCTATGAAATTTTGAAATATAGGAAGAATGAGATAAACCATCACGTTCACCTAATCTCGTCTCTAACCACGCAAATTTGCTAAATTTATAAAAAAAATATCCTGCATGGGATAGTCCATCTCGCCTAGTATTGTTCATTTTTTTAATCACTACTTTATGTACTCCAAAGAAATATGCAAGTTGCCAAGAGAATTTTCAAAAAAAAAAATATATATGAACATTACAGGACACAATGGATTATCCCGTCCAGAATTTTTTTTTAGTGATTTTGCATGATTAGTGACGAAATTAGCTGGACAGGACGGTTAATTCCGTCCAGTGAACGAGATAACCCATCACATTCTTCTTATATTTTGAAATTTCATAGAACCTACTCCTATTTCGATATTTTATTTATTTTTGTATTAATAAAAAAAACCGGCAAAAGATAGCCTACTTATGTTTGGTATTATGCGTTTGTGATGGGAATATGGGATTGACTATTAGAAATAGTAATAACATTCTTATCGAAACTAATCGATGAGAACAACATTTCATACAACCTATTACATAATAAATAACCTTTATTTTTCTTTACATGATTTGTGTTAGTTTTGCGATTTACGCAACCTTAGCAATTGATCGTCGCTATACGTACACGATAACTTACGCAATATATAGTTACCGTTATCCGTAGCGTTTTTTCTGATAATTACTATTTAAAACAACCTTGTCAGATTATTGTTTAGAAAGGTTGAACGAAGCACCAGTGGTCTAGTGGTAGAATAGTACCCTGCCACGGTACAGACCCGGGTTCGATTCCCGGCTGGTGCAACCTTTTTGTCAAGCGTCTCCTTTTGAATTAGGTTCTTGCTGCCCCAGCGGCCAGGCCCTCCACGGCCCGTAGTAGTTGGTTTGTCTCGAGTCTCGACGACGCTCATGAGTCATGGCTACGGTACAAAAAGATGCTTTCCATAACAATGCAAAATAAAAATAACTGTAATACAAAACTTTACTGCTAAGTAAATCCAACATCGGTTCAATCAATTTGATGGTTGGCTTTTACAATCTATTATTGATTATATCGATAGAAGAACTATTCCCCTACGATTTTTTTTTTTTTTGGTCAAACTGCCCGTAGGCATGTATTTTATTAAGCACATAATAGTAGTACATAAAAAAATTTTACATTCTAGTATTTCCAACATGTACTACTAGAGCACTAAGCTGAGACAGAATATTAGACAACAAGTGCATTCAGCTATAAACAAACTAAAAATGCACAAGGGGTATGTGCTTGATTGTAATGATATGAGCTTAGTGATTGTTTCCTCTGTGCGCATATTTTGTCTTGTTCCTTCTGGCAGACTACATGTCTACACCGTATCGAATCCTTCATTGTGCACGAAACATCTTCCGCTTTCCAAAGTTGATACCGCTCAGAGGTATGTGCAACAGAAAAGGCATTGGATCAAACCGGATCGGAAACTGAATCAATCGAACAAGGACAGTCACCATTCAAAGGTCTCAATTGGGGAACTGAATCAATCGAACTGGGACAGACATCTCAAAATGATACCATCAGAACAAGAGGATGAAGAGCCGCCAGCGTAGTAGCCTATTAAGGAGCTTGAACTGTGCCTCTCTCGGCTTAATTTTATTTTTTCTTAATATGTTGTATTTTTATTTAGGCAGTTGTGTTGGAATTAATTTCTATTAATAACAACATATATGGGCTTATATATGTAATATAAATATATATTGAATAATATACTGTCAAATATCTAATTAAACCCGTTATGAAGTGATCAAATTAAGTATTCTTTATCGGGTTCAATATGTGTCATGAGAAGTGTGGCCTTTAATGTGTATAATACGTATTAATAACTTTATGATTTAGTGATGGTCTAAATTATATAAAGTTTATAAATAATACAATCATGCTATTGGTCCCTGGGGAACACAATTAAATATGGCAATGTTCGCATACGGCTAGTAAATTTAATTTGACAATAGCCAGCATTCTAAAATTGAGTACCAATGCTTTATGCACGACCTAACGACAACAGAAGTGCATCGATGTTTCATTGCAAAAACATCAGCAACGCATCGATGTTTTAGCACTACCCTGCTTAATTGCCAATGCTAAGTCTAATAAAACATCAGCGACGCACCGATATTTTTTTAGCACTACCCGGCTAATAAAACATCGATGTTTCATTACAAAAACATCGATGATGCACCGATACATGCAACCGATGTAACACACGCATCCAACCAAATGCATTTGTTTGATCTTAGCCAAACCGAGTGCAAACTTCAATCCGAGTTTCCTACGACTTTTTCTTCTAGCCAACTATGCTATGCCCATCCCTAAAAAAAAAAAAAAAAAAAATTTTGGGCTGCCGGTACTGAATTAAATTGAGTACCGGTCAAAAAATGATCGGTACGGATATTTTTATAACTTCCGAGCGGATATGGATATATTAATTAATTTCTATTAAACTTTGGATATTAATAAAAATGTCGGGGAGATCCCTGTTTATGTTTATATCGAGAAAATAATAAAATAATTAATACTCAGATCTGAGAGGAGATCCCGCAAGTTGCCCACATGGGAACAGTTTTATGCCCAATATCCAAATGTCTACAAAACAAAAACAATATATCATGGAATGTATTCTATTCAGCTAAAAAATAATTACGAGGACAATTTCGTCACATTACATTTCCAACGGCTTTATATTCGACCTGTGCGAGTGCGGCTCTCTGTGCAGTCTGCTGTCTGCCTCCACCTCGACCTCGACCTCGACCTCGAGTTGAGGAATTTCTCCAGATGAGAGAGAGATACGTGCACCCTCAGATTCGGGGATTTCGGAGATTTCTGACGATATGATTTCAATATTTATTGCCCTTCAAATTCCGTATATTTAACGGGCTGCCAACATAATTCCATCCATCCGAAATTTTTATTAAGGGAAAATTGAACTTCTAAAATAACCAATTTTCATGTGAAAACACCATAATATTCAATATCTCAATGAAAACTTAACTTTCTTTCTTCAATATCATTTTAGTTATTTTATAAATTAAATTGACACATATACCCTTCCATTAAAATAGAGGTGTCCATTAAATTTGTGTCTAATGTTTCATGTCTTCTTCCTTCTGGTGCTTCTCGGTCCACCTCTCTCTCCCCTTCTTTTTGTTCTCCTTTTTCCTTTAACATCTTGTCTTTGTCTTTCTCGATCCTCTCTAATTTGCCCTTCTCTTTCTCCATCAATGTTCAAGGGCATTTACTGTACCACTCAAGTGAGTATCCTTTGGTACCATTTGGTACTCCCGTAAGCTATTGAATTACTTATTGATAATGGTACCATTTTAGAACCTCCTTACTGTTTTGCTTATGGTACAAAACTTATTATGGTAAGGATCAAAACTTATTATGGTAAGGATCAACTTATGTTTTTTTAGTTAGATGGATTTGTAGTATTTTATATTTGGATTGTTATATTTCATATTTAGATTGTTAGATTTTATGTTGTAAACACCATTTAGATTATTTAGTTTTGTTGTTTATCTAGTTGAACAAAACCAATTTATAATATTAAACAAAATTATAACAAATAAAATTACAATAAAATTATAACAAATAAAACTATAATCGTCAATTGTAAAATTATAATCGTAAATTATTATAAAAATTATAACCGTAAATTAAAAAAATATAACAAAATTTTAACATAAATATAGTAATACAACATTATTAAAAAAAATATTATATACCAAGCCGCCCCACTGGGGGGCGATTTGGTCTTTAGATGACCGCCCCATTGAGGGGAGGTTTGGTATTGGGAGCTGACCGCTCAAACATGAGGCATTTAGGGTGTTTTTGAAATTATTTTCAAGTGGAAGACATATTTGCTATTTTTTTTTTTTTAGGGTATTAATAAATATTTCGGTCCATCCACTTCAATTACGTCATCGCCGGTTAATTTGGCAAAAAATATTAACTTTAGTATTTTGCTATGGTTGTTTCTCTTTTAGCAAATATGGAAACTGATGAGCAATAAATGTATTAATGGAAAATATATTGCACATTCCACTAAAAATTTAAAATATTAATGAAAGATGTATTATGGTTTACTCAAGTGGGTTTTAAAATTGTGAATCATGACTTACTTGGTCAGTCACAGTCATCATTGATTTTATGAATCTAAAATCTAAGAGGACAGTTTTAGAAGAGTTGATTGGCGACAAAAAGTCATTTGAATCCTTCTTATATATTTATATTTTTATATATAAAAGATGTGGTTGGCATAGGGCAGCAAACGAACCGAACCGAATCGAACTTACCTCCAGTTTGAGTTTGGTTTGAATTAATTTCGAACTAAGTTTGGTCTGACGAACGAACTCAACTTCAAATCGAATTTTTTACGAACTCAATTTCGAACTTTTACGAACTTTTGTTAGACTTACGAGTTATGACCTATGGCTGAGCCATAGTTTGAAATTACAGCACTTCAATAAAAACTCAGGCATTCTGAATTTTAATTACATAGTACACCAAAGTTTATATCAAAGTTCATTACAAATACCAAAATTTATATCAAACACCAAAGTTTAGTACAATCACAGAATCCAAAGTTTTTCAAATAGCCAACAGGAGCAGCATCACCAAAGTTTTCAAATATCCAAAGTATTCAAAGTACAATTTAAATATCAATAAAAGTACATAACAATCACCAAGTCTTAGAATTATTACAAATCCAAATATTATCCTAAATAAAACATTAAAGTTCATTATCAATGAAAATCAACAGTTCACGTTTGAGTTAATTTCGAACTAAGTTTGGTTTGCGAACCTATTTCGAACGAACTAGGTCTAGTTTGAGTTTGGTTTGAATTAATTTTGAACTAAGTTTGGTTTGCGAACCTATTTCGAATGAACTAGGTCTAGTTTGAGTTTGGTTTGAATTAATTTCGAACGAACTCAATTTCGAATCGAATCTTTTACGAACTTTTTCGAATCAAACTCGAATCGAATTATGAACTACGAATTTTTTGTGCAGCCCTAGGTTGGCATGTATATTTATATTTTTATATATAAATAAATAAAGACATTTGAATCCTTCTTATATATTTACTCTATTTTTATATATAAAATATAAAAGACGTGGCTGGCAATTGGCATGTACTTTAGATGTAGCATTTTGTTTATAAAATTGTAATGCCACACCTAAATAACCGAAACTTTTAATAATAGAAAATAAAATAAATTAATATCGACATTGAAGAATAATTTGACGGAATTTCAAAATATAACAAAGATGTTATGATCCATAATATCCATGGGACGTTATGGACCATAACGGTCAAATTAGCACCTAACTATCTGCGGCAAACATATAACAAAACACGGGCTGTTATGGTCCATAACGGCCAGGACGCGCTGAAAAAAAAAACAAAGAAAAACCAAGCCGTTATGATCCATAACGGCCAGGGACGCTCTGAAAAAAAAAAAAAAAACTAGCCATTATGGAGCGTAACGGCCAGGGATGCATCAATATGGACAAATTAATGTTACGTGCGTATGCAGAGGTAATCAAATAAGGCCTATGAAAGTTCATATCTTATAGTTTGAAGAATATATATGGTTCAAGGTATGCAGAGGTAATCAAATACATAACGGCCTATGAAAGTCTTATAGTTTGAAGAATTTGAAAGTCATACGAAACGGCCTATGGTTCAAGGCATACGCACGTAACATTAATTCGGCCATATTGATGCATCCCTGGCCGTTATGTTCCATAACGGTCAGTTTTTTTTTTTTTTTTTTTCCAGAGCGTCCATAACGGTCTAATTTTTTTTTTTTTTAAGGGCGTTTTGGCTGTTATGGATCATAACGGCCCGTGTTTTGTTGTACATTTTGTGCAGGTAGTTAGGTGTTAATCTGACCGTTATGGTCCATAACGTCCCATGAACGTTATGGACCATAACGTCTTTGTTATATTTCGAAATTCTGCCAAATCGTTCTTTAATGTCGATATTAATTTATTTTATTTTCTATTATTAAAAATTTCGGCCTAAATAATGGGCTCGTTGAGGAAACGCGGAAATGATAGTTCGATTTGGATGGACATATAAACATAAATTATGATCGACCGGCCGGCTCCGGTGACAATGTCAAATGACATTTTTTTTTATCTATTTTGCAATTTGCAAAGTGGAAACAGACGAGACGACTCCCGGTTTTCTTTCGGTTGAAAATCGCATGACGAAAATGTCCTCAAAGTTGTACATTTATAATTATTATTTGTTTGAACTTTGAAAAGAAAAGGGAAGCTGCGTAGTTGCGCATTTACAAAGAGGGTCTCCTCTCCGCCTCCGCGCTTCGGTTTTTTTATATCTAAATCTATGTACCTCCATTTCTAGGAGAGCCAAAAAGGGGGGTTCAGTTCATAAAACGATAAAAAGACTTCTTTTAGCCTCTCGATTCGCCTCTCGCTCTCACTCTGAGCTCCAGTGCACAAAATCTCGACCTTTCCCGATTTCTAATCCACCTCCTTCCTTTTTTCGCTCCCATTGGATCCATCTCGTGTTTGTATATTCACAACCTTTTCCTCAGAGCACGCCAAGCCAAGTGCGGGTTTCACTGGATTTTGATTTTTTTTAAAGAAAAAAAAAATTAATACATTTTTCAAACTCTGTGATTTCATCTCGGGCCTATTCATCTCAGATAGTTCTCTATCAGATTCTGACAAGTATCGGCTCTGTCTTTCTCGATTTCGCACTACTGATATCAGCAGACAAGTTACAGTATTTGTTAATTGGAGATGAGCAATTTCAGATTCCTGTTGTGGTTTTTCCTTATTGGCATATCAAATCAAAACTTGTCCTTTGTGGAATCGCTTGGGATGAATTGGGGCACAATGGCAACACACCCGTTGCCCCCAAAAATCGTGGTGCAACTGCTCAAAGACAATGGGATTCAAAAGGTGAAGCTTTTCGATGCTGATTTCGCGACAATGAGTGCTCTTGCAGGGAGTGGGATCGAGGTAATGCTGGCTATACCAAACAACATGCTTGCCACAATGAACGATTACAAGGCTGCCACGAAATGGGTTGATCGGAACGTCACCAGGTACAATTTTGACGGAGGAGTCAATATCAAGTAAGTATCAGCCAATTTTTTCTCTTTATATCTATTTATTGATGCTTTTGGTTTTATGGCGATTGGGTATGGAATAAGCACTGTTGCAATCATTTGCTCTTGGGGGAAATAGCATTTACAATGGATATATCTTGTTTAACACTAATTAGCTTATGTAACAGTATCCGGTCTCCGGTGGTGTGGTACTAGGAGAATTGTTGTGCAATATATATCACTTTACCTCATTTAACCAACATTTAAATTTCAGTTGTTGACTTATATTATCCACTGTGGTAACTCTATTTTTATATGCTCGCAATGCCTTCAGGAAAAGGATAAAACCAAAACCATTTTTTTTATCTTTGTTGAGCCATTGTTTATCTGGCATTATTATTTTTTCTTCTTCTTCCAGCTTTATGTACTTGTGACTAGGGACTAAAAGGGGGCATTGATTTTTCTACTAAATACATGCCTAAAAACTCTAAACAGGACACAGTGATTTACTAGAACAAAATAATGATGTAATATTAGTAGAGTACAAATGAAAAACGGTTTCAGTCATGGAAAGGTGGCACCTTACAATGGAAAAAAGGAATATAACACCTCCAAAAATTACATCTTATGATTTCCCTTTTTTGTTCCACTTCTTGGTAGGTATGTGGCAGTGGGAAACGAGCCATTCCTCTCATCATACAATGGCTCATTTGTGAACATAACATTTCCCGCCTTAAAGAACATCCAGAGCGCGCTGAACGATGCAGGGTTGGGAGACAAGATCAAGGCAACGGTTCCGATGAATGCTGACGTGTATGATGGCGCTCTGCCATCAGCTGGCCACTTTCGCAATGACACCTCCAGCCAAATGACTCAGATAGCGCAGTTTTTGAGCCAGAACAATGCACCTTTTACTGTCAATATATACCCGTTTCTGAGTCTGTATTTGAACGAGGGCTTCCCAATTGATTATGCATTCTTTGATGGTATGTCAGAGCTCTTTCTTTATCTTACAAATACAAATACCAGGGTTTAAGCCTTGATTGTTAATCAAGCCACGCCAAAACTTGAAAAAAATAAGAAAAATAATGCTAAAGTGAATCACGGTGTTTACTGTCTGAAAGCCAATGCTGCTCTGATAATTTTTCCAACAATTTACCCTACTTTGCAAATTACACGTAACAGTTTCTCATGCAACAATGCAACTACAACCCACAAATATTCAGATGCAATTACCACACCGACAATTAGATCTGTGATGTGATAAACCATGGTTCTGTCTCATATTGCCCCTAGTGAACATTTTCAAAAAGCAACCAAGCAAAAAGAATTGAGATCTGTAGTGCATAGATCAGCTGGCTCGGAATTCGCATCCTCTGAGATATCTCAACTTTTGCGTGTTTTTCTGGAAAATCTCTACCGTTCAAATACGTTCTGCACGAATCTCAGAGCACAAATAATACTGCCCCTGTGCTATCCCCGAATAGGCACCGGGCACATCGGTCACGCAAAAATTGAGATATATCAGAGGATACGCACTCGCTGCCTCGTGTATATTACCTATGGTACATTCCAATACTATCACCAGTCTTGAACCTGACTGCTACAGCCTACAGCATCTTACCTGGCAGTTCAATAAACCTTGGTTCATTTTCCCTTTCTAGTCCTATTATATTAGTTCATACCTAACTAAAATAACTTCCCTTTTTCCTCTGAATACATAGGTACCAGCAACCTGGTAGTTGATGGCCCGATTAGTTACACTAATGTGTTTGACGCCAACTTTGACACACTGGTCTCGGCCTTAAAAACAGTTGGTGCCGGCAATTTACCGATAATTGTTGGCGAGGTTGGATGGCCCACAGATGGTGACAAGCATGCCACATCAGCATATGCACAGCGCTTCTTCAAGGGTCTCCTTCCCCGCCTTTCTTCAAATACTGGCACACCTCTTCGTCCCAACCAATATATAGAGATATACCTCTTCGGCCTAATTGATGAAGACGCCAAGAGTATCGCTCCTGGTGCTTTTGAACGTCATTGGGGCATTTTAAAGTATGACGGCCAACCCAAATTTCAGATGGATTTAACAGGTCAAAACAAGCCTGTGACGCTTATACCGGCCCAAGGAGTTGAGTATCTCTCAAAGACCTGGTGCGTCATGGACCCCAATGGGAAGGACATGGACAAAATTGGAGATGACATCAGCTGGGCATGTACTTATTCCGACTGCACCGCTTTGGGTTACGGATCCACTTGCAACGGGATGGATGCGAATGGCAATGCATCATATGCATTTAATATGTATTTTCAAGTGCAGAATCAGATTGATGAGAGTTGTGATTTTGGAGGGAAGGCTATGACCACCACACAAGATCCGTCAACAGCTGCGTGCAATTTCACCATACAGATTGAGGCTGCACCCTTCGGTTCAGCAAGTGAAAGAGCGCCGCACAGGATCATGATGATTCTGGTGGCATTATTTTTGGTGCTTTTCTTTGTTTAGTTAGACTGTATGTAAAGGCCTTTTTGTTTTATTCAATTTGTATGGAAGGTTGTATGTTTTAATTGGATTGAAATTTTGAGCAAGTAAAAATGATATTTTGTATCTGGGTTGGTTGGCATGCTTGTGTACATTTTCCTTCATATTTGTTATATAGGAGAAAGAGTAGAACCTTATATCTCATGCCTTGGAGCTGCCTAGTTCGAACTATAATACTTTTTTGCTAATTTTATTAGTTCATGTCAAGCATAAAATAGTAAAGTCCAAATAATAAAATACATGACCTGGATTATTCATGTCAAGTTAACTCTTCTTCTTTTAAGCCATCCAGGTTATGCATGACCTGGATGAATAAAATTTATCTTCTCTTTGAAAAATATATGAGAGAAGGGATCCCAACTCTTATGTATTAAATATTTAGAATTTTAAAAGATATTTTGGAAAAGAAGTCTGATGTGTTGTTCTTACTTGTTGGGTATAAAACTGATTGCAAAAATTCAAAATTTCTGATCAGATTTTTAGAAAAAGGCAACGTCTGCCACCAACCTTTGTACTACTGATAAACATCAATTATATATTACACGTCTTGTCTTCAAGTACTAATTATAAGAATGTCACATGTCAACAATATAATAATTATGAGAGAAGTGAAAGAGCATATAGCCATATACCCTGTCGGGGGGTGGCTCAGCAGGACAATATGCATGGCCAGCAACCTACAAGGCAAAAGATACATAGAATAAGTTAACCAATAAATTAACTCTGTTATCTGTAATATACAACTTTATTATAATCAATAAAATTCATAATAATATTTCTTGTAATTGATAATAAACTTAAAGCAAAGGGTGGTAACAAGCAGTTACTCCCAGTGCTTAACTTTTATCAAGACCTTACAAACACTCAGTTGAGAACCTGCATTCATTCTAGTTGAGAAACTCGCCCGAAGGATTTCTAGTTGTCGAAACACTTGCCGGAAGGATGTCACTCTTCTTGCTGTGATAGGTGATGACGCCAGTAGTGGTTGAGATGAACCAATAACACAAGATCTTGTTCTACCTACTCTGTGTGTAGAGAAAGAGAAAGAAAGAAGAACGCAGGCCAACGAGCAGAAATTACCCAAAAAAAAAAAAAACACACACACACACAAATAGAAGAAGCACATAATGCTCCTAGAAGGTATAATAGAACAATGATATCTAAGCTTCATGACTTGTATTACCTGAAATTGGGTTTAAAGATGGAATTAGAGGATGAAGAATTGAAGATGTGATGTGAGTCAGGTCATAGACGGCTTTGGCGGGATAGAGCACCGAGCAATAAGCAGCACAAGGTGCAGTGGCTGGGAGAAACAAAGAGATAGAGAGAGGAAGTACCTGTACCTAATTAATTAAGATGCCTCTTGAGAGCTCGCAAGAGAGATGGAGGAGAGCGCCCAAGGGGAGGAGCGAGAGGGCAAAGAAATGGTCGACTAAATTGAAATGGGAGGTGCTATTCTTACTTAGCGCACAATTTGAACTTCAGCGCTAAGTTTCTTAAATTTCCGTTTTACCCTTAACTCTCTCTCCAACTTAATTAATTAGAAAACGAAGAAGACAGTTAAGTAAATAAAACAATTTTGTCTTCACCTTTCTTAAGAAGCAATAAAAAAAATTAATAAAAAAACACCAATAAAGAAAAGCAAAAGAACTAAGAATTAAATCCTTCCTGATTTGTCAATACTCAATAGGTGTGTTTAGCATTTTGATTAGCACCATAAGATAAGACCTCAGTGTGGCAGAGCTCATCCGATTTATTTAATGTTGAGACTTGAGAGAGGAACCAAACCAAACCAAACCAAACCAAATGGCTTTAGCATGAGGACAGTACGTAGAAGACAAGGTGCTGCAGTTGCACTGAGGAATAATAGGATGTGGGTGCTCAACTATTTGAAAGGAGCGCAATGCCACAATTTTCAGGAATAAAACTCGGCCACCGGAGCAATTGACTTGAGTGGTTAAGTCAAAAGGAGACATCGAAAACAAGTGAGAGAAAAGGTACAATAGATGCAGAGTTTCCATATTCTTCAACGCGCATAAACAAGCTCGGAAAGGCTTGTGAAGAGAGATCATTTATCAAGAAAGACCCTTTCACAAGATAAGATTATCGATTTATTATTTTATGAAAAGCCAAACTCTTCCAGACACAATCTTAGTCTTACATTTTTGCAACAGAGGAACATCAGACCCAACAGTACATTGCGC
This sequence comes from Carex parvula, assembly GCA_025461045.1. Classification (NCBI taxonomy): domain Eukaryota; kingdom Viridiplantae; phylum Streptophyta; class Magnoliopsida; order Poales; family Cyperaceae; genus Carex; species Carex parvula. Next base: position 298,127 of record JAJGRW010001224.1, read on the forward strand.
AATTGAGCGGCATTGTTCAAATACTACAGTCGATGCACATAATATAAGCAAAATTCAAATTCGACAGAAAAATAACCACAAGGCATACCTACATTGACAAATGTATATTCTCGTATAGAGCTACATATGATTACAGGATTGGGTCATGCATTTACCTCAGCGCAACAAATATCACTGAAAAACCTGGCCTCATATGCCATACTAACTAAAAAAAAAATACATTTGTTAGAAAAACCTGCTAAAAGAACCTAACTACACTAAAGGAAGGATGACAAAGCATGTCTTTCATCCATGCAAGTTAGAAAACAAAAGGAAGAAATAAAAATGTGCCGTGAAGGTATCAAGTTTTACTTAGCTGCGTACCAATTCTGTGCACACTTAGCATCTACAGATAGGTCAACCTTTAGGAAATTGTTACCATAGAATGGCTTGGACATGCAATCTACGACTATGGACTTTGGCCAGATCAGGCAGATTCTGTGGGTCCTTCCAATATAACCTCATCGTGCACCTGGCCCAAAAACAAGATTTTAGCTTTTGTTTCACATGATTCCCATTAGCAAGGATCAACAGCGTAATTATGGAACCAACAATAATGATGGATCAATAAACAAAAACAGAGATAAAACCTGAAATAGAGTTTCCACCCTAGCTCCTTCAGACGAACATCCCTATCTATTTCGAGCATTGCACACATGGCAACATCTGCTGCACTGCCCTGTTAATAACAATTAAAGATAATCACATCACAAATTCCTTGTTTTTAAGAATGAAGTCATGAACCATTATTTTCTCAAGTCATGGTCTTTGCATGAACATTAAGGTAACCATATACCAAACTGAACATCAAAACAACCCACTTCTACCATTTTGTCTAAACATACCCTTTTTTTATGTAACATAACTATTTTAAAGAATGCTTTTTGCCTTCCTTAGAATCCAGCAACCATTAGAAACAAGTCAGTGCTAATATAGGACTGAGATGTAAAGAATTCAAAACCAAATACCTCGTCAAGTATAAATTAATGCTTCTATTGGACCAAGATAACATAAATAAAAGAACCAACTTTAGGAATCAAACTGGTTAATTAAGAGCTAGCCCAAAACAAGAATAATAGAACATAATTTAACAATCATAAAATCGTTACATATGACTCCGGCCATACCTGTACAGGAGTATTGATGGCAGCACGCTCAATGTGACCCCGCTGAGCTGCACTGACTTGGTACATGGAAGGAAAGCGGCGGGCCCGGCCCAGCAGTGTACACACATCGTTCTTCCGCTGCTTGCCTCTTTCGCTTTTGTTGCCACATCAGCACTTCCTGCCTTTCTCTGTACCACAATTTAACTGTTTCCTTTGCTTCCTTCAGGGAAACCTACAGTAAGCAAATAAATGGGAAATATTATAAGGCTGATTAGACACCAAACAAACCAGAGGGAAAAAAGAAACAGAAGACAAAAATTATTACGAACCTCCACCAATAACATTCTGGCTCAGTAGTACTGTTGGTACGTGCTCATTAAACGTACAAACCTACTACGGCACCTGAATGAATTGGTACTAAAATGAAATGACATGCTATCTGCTATTGGTACAGATGTATTAAAGAATTAATAATTATGCAAGAGGGAGGTACCTTCCAATCCCGAGCAAGCCCCATGGGTGTCTTCCCATAAGCAATGGAGAAATTGAGCATCTTTGCCTTCCTTCTCTCGGAACCAAAAGCATCCTTGAAATAATCAAAAAAAAAAAAATTGAATTTGCTATGCTTGAGATTGTAAATTTGTCAGTGCTATTAATGGAACTGGTGGGAAAAAATATTACCCCGTTTTTTTTTAAAAAAAATGGAGGTCAAATTGTACTTCTAAGAAGGGTTAAAGTTGACAGCTGCAGTCAAGTGTTTCCAAAAAAAAAAAAGGGTTAAAGTTAAAAGGGTGAACAGAACTGTGGTCAACAAAGCAAGTTAAAGGCTAAAACTGCCTGTGCAATTTGAGCATTATATTTTTTCCAAATTGCACCCACTACATCTAATTTTTTTCTTTTTTTTTTTCCTACTTTCAGAGAAAAATCCACTTCCTCTTATTTACAACCGAACACTCTTCACTGGTACAAGCTAAGGCCAGCCAAACAGCTATAACTAACTCTGATTACCATATGAAGGGGCAGATTACTCAAAATTTCAGGGAAGATCCTTTTTCACCACACAAATCTAAGGATTTAAATTTTTTCTCAAAATATGTGTACTAGTTGAAAAGATAAGAAATAGGAGAGCATTTAC